>JAWWTY010000022.1:1643253-1677550 GCA_035222235.1 Margarornis squamiger
GACCACGTTTGCTTCTGGGACTAGGTCAGTTCTCCAAAAGCTGAGGAGCTCATAGAATCATTCACAGAGTCCTGGAACGGTTTGGATTGGAAAGACCTTAAAACCCACCCAGTGCCACCCCTCAGCACCTCACAGGGGAGAACCTCCTCCAAACCTCTGATCGGAACCTGCTCTGTCAGTTTGAGTCCATTCCCTTGTCCTGTTACTACGTACTCTTGCTACTTGCCAGTTACCACTTCAGCCTGTAGAGCTATAATATGTTTGACCCCATCACAAATGGGATTTCAGTCACAAGGAAAACACCTTGCAAGAGATTTTCATTTTTTGCTATTGGAGAACTTTGTTCTCCTTCTCCTTTTTGAACCTTATTCTGCTCCATCCCTACCTTATTTTTAGCAATTATGGTGAAAGACATTAAGAAGAAATTTGAAGTCTTTTATTTGCTTTTTCTTTGTATTATCTTGGTTAATGCTGTCAAGTTTGCAACTAATTATTGACTTCTTTGGGCTTTTTTGGATGGAAGGGACTCCAGCCTGCAGGGTGGGTTTGCTCAGGTTTTGTCTCTGCTCGTGGTTGGGCTGCACAAGGAACAGCCCTGGAAGAAAAATGAGAGCAGCAAATATTCCAGGACTCTGAGGATCAAACTGCCTCCTCCTGCTCATGGCTGCTCTTCCTGATGAGGGAGATGATCACAAAAGCTTCCTGTCATTAGAGAGATCCCTGCCGGCCCTCTGAGATGAAAAGCACTGCTGACAAATGCTGGGCAACCCCTCAGCTCTCCAGGAAGGGCTGCAAAGCCTCTCCTTCCCATCATGGTTTAACAGCAGCGACATCAGAAGCGTGGTGTGCTCGGTGTGGGGAAAGAGAATAACTCAAGCCTGTGTGGAAGAGATGAGCTGCCTGAGCACAAACATGATCAATAAATGATCATGAACCAGCAAAAGTTCTCCCAAGCCCTCAGGATCACAAACTGGGAGCTGGATGTTGCAAACTGTGATTATTTCATCTGGAGAGAATAAGGAATATAAACCCTCCTGATGAAAGCTCACAAATGATGCACAAAAGAATTCTAGGAAAATGAGCCATGAGAACAACAGAGCTGTCCCAGTGCATTGGAAATCACCTGATTTTTCAGAATTCCATCATTACACAGCCAGAATCCCCTGGCTTTAATTAGGCAAAGTTCTCCTGGCAGGCCGGTTTCAGTTCTAGAAATCTGTAGAATTTGGATTCCTACATTTTGCTGCCATTTCAGTAAACCATGCTGGAAATTTGGAAGGAGAAAATCACTTGGATTTAATTCTCATTTTCAGAGGGATTCTTTCACTGATGTGTGGGGCAAAGATCCTCATGCCAGTGTGAAAGGAATATTTACATTTTCTGACCCTAAAGCACCAAGGGTTGGGTTTATAACCAAGTTTGCATTGTTTATTTTCTTGCACTCTGATGCTTCTCTAAAGCACGTCGCAGGCAGAAGGGACTAATGATGGATAATTGGAATCCATCCCTGTGAGGCCTCCCAGCATTGCCATTTTACACACAGTAAAATTTCATAGAGCAAACACAGCTGAGTGGAGTTCCTTTGAGTACTAACACAAAACAAGCAATAAAACCCCTCCTTCACTCTGCTCATGCTTCTTTATCTGCCTGTATAAGAAAAAAATACACTGAATATCTCAGGTTAACACCCCACAGGGTGACTGCAGATCTCTTTCAGCACAGTGCAGGCTCCAGCAGCTCCACTGTGTTGACAAGCTCCCTCAGAAGGCAAAGATTTACCCGGGAGAGCAGCAGAACCTTCAACAGCTACAGTGAACCAAAGGAGAAAGGAAGGGAAGCAAGGGACTCGCCAGCTCCTGGATGCAGCAGGGACTGGCAGCTCTGGGCAGAGACCTTCCCCTGCCTGACCTGCCTGGCGTGCACATCACCACCCTCCTGTCTGCACACAAACTTCTCCTGTCACCTGAGCTCAAACTCCGGTGGAAAATCCCAAATCTGCATTAGCAGCGTTTGATCTGACCTGGGAAGAAAGGCAGGTTTGTCCTTCCCCTCCCCATGGCGCTGGTTTTGCCTAACGCTGGTTGTGACATCCTTGTTGAAACCCATTTTTAAGTGTGAAAAATCCGAATTCCAGACTGGTTTGGGCTGGGAGGGACATCAAAGCCCATCCAGTGCCACGGGCAGGGACACCTTCCACTATCCCAGGGTGCTCCAAGCCCCGTCCAGCCTGGCCTTGGACACCTGGGGAGTGACACCTTCACTCTAGACACTGCCAGTGACACAGTCAGCCTGTCCCCTGGGCAGGGGACACAGGGACACTCCTGGTGGGGCTGGGATGGCCCCAGGGGGGGCTGGAATGGCCCCAGGGGGGGCAGGAGGCTCCCCGCCCTCCCCGGGCAGCTGTTCCCGGGGCTCCCCCTCGCTCTGAGGTTTTATTTTATTTTATTTTATTTTATTTTATTTTATTTTATTTTATTTTATTTTATTTTATTTTATTTTATAACCTCGCTGTGTTTATTTCCCCCCAAGCATTGCGGGCCCCACAGCCCGGCGTGGCCCCTTTAAGGCGCGGCCGCTCACGTGACCGCAGACGGCACGTGATCCCGCCGCCAAGATGGCGGCGCCCAGCGGGGCCCAGCGCTGGCTGATCCTGCTGCTGGCAGTGGGAACGGGGACGGGAACGGGAGCGGCGGGGGGCGCCGACACCCCCACCTGCGGCTGCGGCGCCGGCCGGGCCGCGGGGGACGGCCGGGAGGAGGCGGCGTGGCGCTACTCGGCGGCGGCGGCGGGCGAGCAGAGCGGCGGGCAGGGGCCGGTGAGCGGGGCCGGGAGGGTCGGTCAGGGCTGTGGGAGCACGCAGAGAGCTGCTCTGGGCACACCGGAGCTCCCGTGGGCCGAACCCCTGGGACAGCCCGGGCCGGGCGGTCCCGCTGCCCCCGCTCGCTCTGCCCCGCTCCCGCCTGCCCCTGAGGACGGGGGATCCGGCAGTGGGGCCGGGACGGTGGGGCTGGGGCAGTGGAGGATCCGGCAGTGGGGCCGGTGCTCTCCCCGCTGCCCTGCTCGCCCTTCTGCCCGGGCAGGACCGCTGAACGCCGGGAGCAGCCGCTGCAGCGCTGCCCTTCCCGGGCTGTGCGTTCCCTTCAGGGTCTCCTCAAGTGCAAGTCTCTTTGGTTCCTTATTCCTTGTCTCACTGCTCTGTAAGACCCGCCCGGAGCTGATGTGGCCCCTGCTGAGGGCAGGCTGAGGGGCTGTGCCAGTCCCTGCTGTGGGAGATCCCGAGCCTTGGGCATCACTGCAGAGCACACACCTCCCTGCACGGGCTCAGTTATTGGGAGTTGCATTAGGGAAAACTCATGGCTATTCTATTTCGGGGAAGGTGCCAGCGACCTTTGGTGTACAAAATCCTGTCACAGCACACTTGGAGCTTTTTCCTGTGTGAGCTGGGGCAGGAACAGCCACAGCACGAGGGGCTGCCTCGGCAGGTGCCTCTCGTGGACCACGGGGCAGCTGCATCAGTGTGGAAGAGCCTGTACCACGGGCAGGGGGGCACGGGCTAGGGGAAGGGGCACAGTGGGGACTGTGCCCTTGTCCTGCAGGGTGCAGCTCACAAATTGGAGCATGTTTATGAGTTAAGTACACCCAATTGTGCTTGGGGTCCATGTCACTGATAGACTTTTCATGTGATAAACCTGAGCAGCTCTCTGTGGGTGTGCAGGATGAAACAATCGTTGACTTCATGCAGCTGGTAACTGCACCAGGAGGGAATTACAGCTAATTGCTGCTGGTTTCAGTTATGCTCACAAAGTAACTTGGTGCTGAGCTGGAAAACCTCTTTCCCAACAGGGAAATGAGGGGAGAATTGGGCTCTGCCTCACCCACAAATGGGACCAGTTATTCCCACCAAGGTTTTAGAACTGGGAGCCAGCAAGGGTTCATTTTGCACCTGGTTTTAGGGCTGAGCTCAGCAGTGAGCTCTGAACCTGGAAGATTCCTTCAGGGAGTTTTGGCTACAGTGGGTTGAAGAGAGATTGGAAGAAAGGAAATGGTGCAACTTTGCACCACGTTGTCATTTCCAAGTCCTAAGAAATGGAAGCAAATTTATCCTGGAACCCTTTTATGGATCCAGTTACTGACAGTCTCTAAGTGCTCAGATGCTTCTTAGTGGAGAAGGCTGTGAGGGTGCAGGCAGATGCAGATGGGGTTGGGTCACAGGAAAAGGGGCCAGGTGCCAGTTGTTTGAATTTTGGGGGTTGCTGGGAAAGAGCCAGGCAGGAGGAGAGATCTGTAGTGGGGAAGGAACAGTGAAAGTGGATGTGTAAGGTCATGTCAAATCCTGCAACTGCCCTGAAGAACAGGGCAAGGTGCTGGGTGGGATGGGAGCTTGTTCCCTGCTCAGGTGCTGCACTGGCAGAAATAACAGTAAACTGCAACATAACAAACCAAATCAACACATTTCTCCTCCTGAGAGCACAGGCCTTGTCCAGTCTTCCTGCAGAAAGAGCTGCAAGTGGGGTTTGTTCTCCGTTTCAGTTGTTTGCTTCCCAGGCTTTGACTTCCATGACCTCTTGGGTGCTGTTTGCTCTGCAGATGGTGGCCATTCCAGGAGGGGTGTTCACCATGGGCACCCAGGAGCCTCAAATCCATCAGGATGGGGAGGGCCCTGCCAGGAGAGTCCACATGGGGAGTTTCTACATGGATCAGTACGAGGTCAGCAACGAGCAGTTCGAGAGGTTTGTCAACTCCACTGGCTACGTTACTGAGGTGAGGCACAAGGGGCTCCAGGCTCCTGCCATCCTGCTGAGAAAATCCCCATGGGAAACTTGAAGTTTTGTTTCTGAAGGATGTCACAGTAATGCTTGGCAATTCTGTACTCAAGTGTTCCTGATGTCAGTAGTGGGGAGGAGGAGGTGCCTTGCCTTGGTGCCCTGTGTTTTGTTTAATCCTGACACCTGAACTAAGGGCTTTCCTGCAGCCACCAGGTGGCTGAAGGTCTCTCTGCAGGGTTTTTTGGGTAGCTTTGCTTGGGCTTTTTTGTCATGTGAGTCCTGGGGCTGTTTGTACCAGCACAGCTAGGTTAGATTTTCCTGATTTTAGAGGAAGAGGGAGAAGGGATTTAAGCACCTGTGATGGCCAAGGCCCCTGCAGGGTGGCACAGTGCAGCTCCTGGCTGAGCTGAGAGCAGAAAGCAGAGAGCCCTGTGCCTGATGGGGGAGAGAAGAGCAAGTGTAATAATAGTTCTGTGCATGTTGCTGGGAACAATGGCCATGGGAACATGCTAAGGCTCTTCCCAGAAAGAAGCAGCTGTGCCTGGAGCTCTGAGCCCTCCTGACAGGTGACTGTTCCCACGCAACTCTTATGAAGCCCTGACAGCCCTTGTAGGCAAATAAAGGCTTGGTAATGATCAGGTCTCCAAGGAGGCACTTTGTGAATTCACTTGATAAACTGGCTCTCATTTGGAAGGCAGGATCCTTCTGGTTGGATGAAGGGCTTCTTTTATCTCTATTTCTGGTTCCTAGCTCGATGATTATGAAAAAGGGTTCAGTTGGAACAGGGTTTGCTTGTTGCAAAGGGGGATGAGCACGTGTGTGGTGGTGTTTAAATGGGGAATCACACAATACCCTGAGTTGGAAAGGACCACAAGGACCATCAGTGCACAGACACCCCAGCAATCCCACCCTGTCCCTGAGAGCCTTGTCCAAACCCTGCTTGAGTTCTGGCAGGGAGAACTGCACAGATAAACATTATGGTCACGTGCTAAAATGTCATTTGGGTGATAAAGGGGATCCTTCTCTCAAACTGCTTCTGGAAGAGTGCTGGGGGTGCAGAAACAGCTCGGGAGGGTCGTTCTTGGTCTCTGAATGCCCAAAGTAAAAAGAAGACATTGAGAAGGACAAAGCTGATGAATTCTCATAACGTGTTTTGCTTTCCAGGTTTTTTGGTATCGTGTACTGTGATTCACTGAAATTATTGCTATTTCTTGTTTCTTTTGGCTTTGTATAATGCTGGATGTAATGACTGAGTTACTTTTAATTCTCCTGTTGTTGTAACAGCACTTTAAAACAGTGATGAAGGAGCAGTAAGTGACATGGCTTGTCTTTTATGGTGGTTCCCAATGAAATATAAGATAAATGAAATATTAATTGAAGGTTAGATTATTGATTGTAGCATTTGAAAGCAATTGGGACAATTGGAACTGCATTTTTAATTAACAGAAGGAAAAAAACACGCAGAAGCTCTGAGAGCTGCCAGCTGCCCAGGGGCTGCTGAACAACAACATCCCTCTCTTCTGTGCCAAAAGAGCTGTCTTGAAAGAGAGCTCAGAATTACTATTAGAATTTCCTGATTCTCAATAAGACAGAGCTGTAAATGTGAGTGGGATTTTAAGAATAATGTTTCTTTGATGACATCATGGTTGAACCCTTTGTTCTTTCCCCAGGCAGAGAAATTCGGTGACTCCTTTGTGTTTGAGGGAATGCTGAGTGAGGAGGTGAAGGCTGACATCCACCAGGCAGTGAGTACTGCAGGGTGACCTTCCTGGGGCATCGCTGGGGTGGCTGTGCCAGGAGTGACCCAGTGGCACCCGAACTGTGTGGTGTCCCCAAAGCCAGGCACAAAAAGCGGGTTATGCAGGGACTCAGACTGAAGTGGGGAGGAGTTATGGTCTGTTCTCTGTCCGTTTTTATTGGTAACAAACAATTAAAAATACCTACTCCTGATTAGCCAGAGTTGGCAGCAACCTCTTCTTGTCTCTGTTTGCCCCTGAGGGGCAGCTTTAGGGCTGTGCTCAGTGGTGCAGCTCCCAGGCTGCTGCTCTGTGTGTAACACGGTGCTGCCTCATGAGTTCCCTGTGCCAGGAGTGGCCCTGCAGGCAAGGAACAGGAACTGCCCTGGCTCAGAGCCTGTGTGACTGGCACACTGAGCCAGTGCCCTCTGAGGGCCAACCAAGTGGGTAAATCCCAGATCCCACAGACCTGGGGAAAGGAGGATAATCTGTGTCTCTGCTGTGATGGCCACTCTTGCACGAGTGCTTTTCCTAGCTCACTACAGGCAGATGTTCCAAAGCAATCCCATTCCTGTGCCAGGCCTGAGTCTGTAAGGCTCCTCATGATGTGTATGGCTGAAGTTTATGGTGCTTTCTCACGTCTGTAGCAGATCCTGGGTGCATGTGCTGCTGTTTCAGTTCCCTTGGCTGTGCTGGGGCAGCACTGTGGTCCTGGGGAGGGCAGTGCTGCTTTCACTGGGTCCTCTTCTGCTCTTCAGTGCAAGTAAATATTGGTTTTAAATAACAGATGTTCTGCAGGAAATCTGCCCTGCCCTCTCTTTGTTGTGAAGGTGCTGCTGAGCCTTGCTCAGCCTTCATTTACCTCCTCCTGAACAGCTCAGGTGGCCTTTACAGCTCCTGCTAATTAAGCAGATTATGTCTTGTCATCCCCTGGGTGAATTGATCTGCTGTGAGCACAAGTTTGGATACAATGACCTCCTGAGGTCCCTTCCCATCAGAATTCTCCTCAACTCTGCTGAGAACAGTTTGATTTTTGCCTTCAAGGGGTAGAGTGAGATGGGAGGTTCCAGGGAGCCCTCTGTGAGTGTGTGAGGGGCTGGCAAAAATGTGGGGTTTGGGTTCCTCCTGCAAGGAAAGGGAGGTCTCAAGTGCAGTTTGTTATCTTTTGATTCAGGACTGACATTTGTGTGTACTGGGAGAGGTAAGAAGACTGGAGTTGCCAGTACTAACATAACTGATGTTAAATCTATCCATGGGTTTATTCTACCTTGATAAAAATAACAAATAAAAAATGGCAGGCTCATCCCATCTTCCTGACAGTCACCACTGCAGAAATTCTTTTTCCTGCGTTGTCCTGTGCTGCAGGAATCCCTAAATGAGGCTCTCTGTGTTACAGCAAACACACAGCCCAGGAATGGTGGTGTAAGCTCAGCCCTGGCTATTTGTGTGCACACCGAGTGGTGGGAGCCACTTTCCTGGGCGTGTCAGCCCCATTTCCAAGTGCTGGCTGCCCTGCTCACAGGACAAGGGCTGTGCCAGAGGGCTGGAGTGGAGCCCAAACGGGGCTCTTTGGCTGCTGCTTTGTGAAGGTTTTCTGCAGTGCCTCAAAGGAAACTTATTCCATCATAACTATCACCAGGAAAGGCAGAAATAAGGTGTAAGGGTTGGTGTGCAATAACAGCAGTACTCAAAATCCCTCCACCCAACTGGAGGTGTTTCTCCTCTGCCTCAGGGGCTCACAAGTGTTTTGATGAGGATTTTCTCCAGTTGGAGCACAGAGATGCAAAATGCAGGTGTGGATCTAGGGGAAGAGCAAAGGGAATGTGCATTTTGGAAGCAGCAGTGGGAGAGTCAGGGAAAGGTGGAAGTGAAGACACTGAGCTGAATAATTTGTAACAGCCCCTGTAAATAATGAGCTGTGTGTGTCTGTTGTGGGGTTTGCTCTCTTTGGCCACTTTGCCTTCTGCAGTTCCTAAACCAGACAAATTTATCAGAGTGCCCCAGGACAGCTGAATTGGAGGGAGGTGGGGCTGGGGAAGCTGAGCAGGAGCAGTCCAGCTGAGCATGTAGGAGGATTGTTGGAGCTGTGGGTGTGCCTTTCCTGGAGCTGAGGTGGGCTCCCAGATGGCTCCTGGCAGGAATGTGGGCTGGCCTGAGCCTTCTCTGGAAGGGAAGCACTAAAAAGGGGTGTAGCAGCCAATGATGGAATTGTTGTTGGTTTCTGGGAACTCAAGTCTTAGTTTTGGCCCTTTTTTGTGGTGGTAATGTGGCAGAGAGGGAGAATCCAGCACTGTGCCAGGTGAGGGTGTTACTGATGGAGCTGGCAAGGGCTTGTTTAAATAAAAAGGGGTTTGTGGGGTGAAGGTCCTCTGAAGGCAAAATGTTTTGTGTGGCTTAACAATTTTGAGAGCTTCACATCTTAAATCCCTCCCCTTCAGCCCGGAGAGGAGAAGGCTCTGGGGAGACCTCAGAGCCTTTCTTGGGTGTTTGGCCTTTTAGATGCCACAGATAAAACACAGTTACCAACATCTGGGTACTCAGTAATGGGGTTTTTTCCTTCTTTTTTGAGAGAACTTGGAGAAATGGAAAAACCTCAGAAATGAGAGATTTGGCTGTTCTTATTTTATGATGAAACTGTTTTCCTGCTCTGAGTTAAGGAGAGAGGGAAATGCTGCCCAGTGCCATTTCCCACTGCAGTGTGTCCTGGAGCCTGGGGATGGCTGTGAGAGGAGCAGCACCAAGGTGTGTTTGCCACTGAGGCATTTGGGAGCCCTTGCAGGAGCTTTCCTTGCTGTGCAGGTGCCACGGGAAGGGTGGGCAGGGGGGCACTTTGGCTGGAGTGCAGCACCTGCAGAGAACTGGGAACACTTTGCTTCTTGGCTTGTGGCTGACAGAAACTTTAATTTGTGCTGAAAGGCCAGTAAATTCTGCACCCAAGAGCCTGAGAACATCCAAAAGTGTGTGCTGCGTTGGCCTGTAAGGGTGTGGAATTTGGGGTCTGGAATGCAATGGAATTGGTGCACTGGCAGCTCAAGCCAACACTGTTGAGGAGTGCTGGTCAGTGTGGAACTATGGGATGGTACTTTGATCCCTGTTTGTATGGAAATCTCTGCACTGTCCTTGAGCTGTGCCATTTCCCTATTTATAGCAGAGCCTGCAACTCCAAGGACAGTCCCATTCTGAAAACAAACTAAAACGTTCTGCTCTTCAGCTGAGACATTCTAATTGCTGATGAAAGAATGGTGTTGGCAGGGGGGACAGTGCCAGTGTGGGCTGTTCCTTGTGCCAGGGGCAGCTGCTCCTTCCAGCTTCCCAGGGCTTCAGATATTCCCTGCAAGGAGCTGGGAACATGGAGCTGTGGAACTGTAAATCTGTTTCCTTACTCCTGGTGCTGGGATGAAGGATGCAGGAAGCATCTCTCCCTGGGAATTGCCAGTGATGTTAGCCCCTGTTTGTCAGGAGAAAGCACAGCTCCAGAGCAGGGCATGGCTTGTGCCTCAGGCTGGGCAGGAATCTGTGCATGCCTCGTTGTCTTACAGCTCATGTCCACTTGGGTATTGGAATGAGTGACCAGCTGGAGTGCAGGTTTAGGTCTGGCTGAAAAACAGCCTTCCAGAGGTGTCTGCCTCCACCAGGAGTACCAGTTCCTCAAAAGAAGCTTCTCTGGAGTCCAAAACTTGCACTTAATGAATCTTCCTGGATTTTAGCATCACATGGTTTGGGTTATTTGTCTTGGAGGATTGACAGAGCTGTGAAGTTTTACACTGTCTGAACTGAGGCTCAATGGCCTTTCCTTATGCAAAGGAAAAGGTCCTTTTATAAAAGTGCTACTTTCCAATTAAGTCTGAAATACTTTCTCTGACTGATGACTTAAAATATATTTGTGGGTTTTTTTGTAAAGCTACTGCCTTTCCTTTCTGTGCAAGTTCAAACTACTGTAAAATACTGGGATTTAAGGCAAATAATATCAATATTTAATATTAAACAAAACCCCTGGTTGCTTTTGTTTCTGAGGGAATGAGGGAGGCCAGTAACCTTAGAAAATAAGAGTGAGAACAGATTCCTCTGTAATTAGAGCTGTGGGGGAGCTGGCACTTTTAATTGCTAGAATAAATAGCCTGGGAATTGCAGCAGCTGGGAAAATGAGGTATTCCCTGAATCCGAGGCTGGCTGGGCTTGGGAGGGAGCTCTGGAGATGCTCCAGTCCAGTCCCTAGGGCAGGTCAGGTGGGAGTTGCCTCCTGGAAACATTCCCCAGTGTAATTGTGGGCTGTCCTGGGCTGTGCAGTGACTGGTTCCATGTGTGTCCACAGTTCCAGAAGGTTTGTTCCCTGCAGCCCCTGGGAGCACACATGGGAATGGGAATGGCAGCCACGCTGTGGGTCCCTGGTGCAATCCTGGGCCACCCTGGGGAGGTGCTGGGAGGGATGTGCTGCTCCTGGGGCTGTCCCTGTCCCTGCCAAGCTGGTGACACCCCAGGGCTGGCTCAGCCTGGATGCAGCAGTTGCTGGGGTGAGTGTCCTGGAACAGGGTGTGCTCCTGCCTCTGCAGGGCACTGGGGAAGGGCACCAGGAGCCTTTGTCAGCTGAGGGGATCTCCTTGCCTTTGGAAAAGGGCTGCAAACCCGGTGGGACCATTGCATGGCTCTGGCCTGTCCCCAGCTGCCCCTCGTGGTGTGGAGTGCTCTGAGCTGGCTCAGAGCAGGGGCTGTGCCCTGCTGGACCCCGAGGAGGGAGCACAGCCCCCAAAATCCTGCTGGGAATGTGCCAGCTGCCCAAATAGCTGCTGCTCCCTCCTCTGGGGCTGCTGGATCCCCGTGCCAGGGCTGGGCTGGCTGTCCATCCCAGAGCCCAGCTCTGCAGGGGGGGTGGGTGGCACGACCCCTTCCCATGCCAGGGGGAAGGAGGTGCCAAAGGGATCCTTGGAAGGGGGAGAGGGATCTCTGCCCTGAGTGTTGGTGAGGGAAGAAGTTTGGAGGTTGTTGGGAAGGCCCACTAGTGCTGCTTAGAAAATAGGTGGAAAATTACGTGATGCCCAGAGAAGGTGTGGCTGCCCCTGGATCTCTGGAAGTGTCCAAGGCCAGGTTGGACGAGGCTTGGAGCACCTGGGCTGGTGGGAGGTGTCCCTGCCATGGCAGGGGTGGGAATACAGGATCCTTGAGTCCTTTCCAATCCAAGCCATCCCAGGATTGTTCTCGTGACCAGGACCCCACCTCACATAGTTTCTGAGGGGACCATGACAGTGGCTCACCCACTGCACAATAATTCTTTTTATTTCTTAAACTCCGCACCCAACTGAAAGTGTTCTATTTTCTGTCAGCCTCTTTCTTCAGTACTTCATTAATCAGCTGCTCAGGGTTTAGGATCTGGCTTAGGGGAGGAAAAACTGACAGAGATTTATGTGTATCTGCCTTACATGGATAAAATAAAGCCTCATCCAAAAATGATGTTCTTTACCGAATAACTAATTTTTTCTCACATCCTACCAGTGGTAGAAAGATGCTTTTGGAATTTAAAGATGTGCAGGGCTTAACACCATCTGAGTCACACAGATGTGGTAACTTCTGAACTGAAGGGTGTGTTGCTTTGAGAACCCACTGCTTAATAAATAATTCTTAAAGTCTTTTCCAGACTTTGGCTCCTTTTCACTCAGAATCTCTTTTCAGACAGTTGATTCTGAAATTGCTGAAGTTCTTACTCTGCAGTAACTTTTGCTTCTTCCAGCTGTTTATGTTGACCCAGGGTAAGGCCTTATTACATCAAAATAGCAGTAAAATGCTGAAGCCCAGAAAAACTGATGTTTGGTGCTACATGTCTGGACAGCAGCAGGAATTTGTCATTATCTTGTGGGCCTGACTTAAGGTTAAAATACACAGTTCTGTTATTTCAAGGGACTTGCTGCATGTTAGAAATGCTGGAGTTGGAGCCAAGATGAGCTACTTGGTACAGTTTATTTTTGGTAGTTTTTCTAATACATGAGTCTGATTTGAATTTGAGATTTGGAGCTCAATTGGGGGTTGTTTTTCTCGAACGTGGCCACTGCCATGTTAGTACAAGACTAATACTCATTTTTAGGGTTACTGGGTGGGCTTTTTCAGGGCGTTCCCTTACTGCAACACCACTAGCAGGGTAGTACTGATGATGAAACTCACTTTGTCACGTTCCCCCCTTTCATTTTTTTCCCCCACACGTATTTAGGAAGCAATTTTCCTCAAGACAATTGCAAAGTAGTTTCAAAACCTTGAAATCACGAGTTAATGGAGCAATTAAAGTTAGGCTATCCCAGCCTACTTGGAAAAGAAAATGGAATCCTTAGAAGCTGCAGTTGTGTGCAGGTTGGTGGTGGGAGGAGAGGCTCCAGCTCTGCAAATTGCTTCTCTCGAGCGCCGAGCCGTGGGTCGGAGTTAACTGCACATCTTGCTGGTGGGATCACCCCGGGCTCTCTTTGCACAGCCTGTGTGAAGCACAACAGTGAGTTCCTCAAGTTTAATGCTGGGCCAGCGAGCTGGAGAACCCACCTTCTGCCCTGGCGCAGGCCAAGCCACGCTGCTGCTGCTGCTGCTGCTGCTGGGAACACCTCCCCAGGCAGGAGCAGCTGGGTGGGCACTGCAGGGTTATTACCCGGGCAGGTGCCAGGCTGGAGGCTGCCAACCCAAGGCAGGGGCTGCCCTCCAGTGCTGCTGTTCCCACTGAGGGATCTGCTGCCCTGCCCACAGCGCGCTCCGCAGGGCAGCGGGACAGCACCGAGTGCTGGGCAAGGAACTAAGCTCATTAGGGCAAGGGAGGGCTTTGCTGCATTAACTGTGATGTTGTAACAGCTCTGCCTAATTAGCTCTTCTACTGATTAGATTTAGAGCAATTAAAAGCTCTGAAGGCGTGTGGGAAGTTGTGTGGAAGGACTGTAGTTTCAGATAGACAGCTCCTGGAGGGAGCAGCTCGGTGGGTGCTCAGCGGAGCCAGGAGAAGACTTGGAGAAGTTTCCAGTGAATTCCTAGGAGGTTGTCCCTGCCCTGGTCCTGGCTGGGTGACCCTGGAGGCCGGGGGTGCTCTGCAGAGCTGGATTTGGGGCTGGGCTCAGCAGCCCAGGAGCTGTGCACACACAGTGCTCTCCTGCGGAGACACGATGGTTTTCTCAGTTTAAAATAAACCCTTCTGATTGAAAGCATCTGCTTTTGCTTTTGCATCACAAAAATGCTTTCCAAAATTCAAGTCTTCCAAAGTGTAAATCTTTGCAGTCTCCTGCAGAGATGTTTTTATCCAAAAGCCAGCAGTTTAATTTACAAAAATGTGTTGTGCTTAGAAACTATCAGGATGAAATCTCACTCGTGATCTTTCAGATTTTATCTTTAGCAAATGTTCTGCTGCTCTTTTATTTTCCTTCAAGAGCTTTAAAATGCTAATTTTGGATTTCTGTCCTATATCGAGTATAGTGTAAAGGTCAAACATGAAAATAGGCAAGGAATTGGTTAAATCAGACTAGTTTTAAACGTATTGGCAGCTCAGTCACTGAAGCTTGAGTGCTGTGAGAGCGGAGCAGAGCAGCTGAATGAAGGTCCCAGTTTTGGGGTTCGAATGCTCAGTAACAGAGCTGTGATTCATAGCAAGAGACCAAATATTTCTCATGCTTTTTGCGAAGGGTAGTGGCTCTGCTGGTGGTGAGAATGTCCTGGGCTTTGGTAGGAAGTGAGCCAGAGCTGTGCTTGGTGTGCCAGTTGATGTGCTCGTCATGCTGGGCAGGTCAGGGAGGGTCCTTCAGAACTGTCATCGCTTGAGGTGTCTGCCTGGAGGGCCCCACGAGGTGCAGAGCACATGGACAGGCTGTGTGGGTCATCAGCAAGCTGAGAGCACCTGTCTTTCTGTGGTACCTCCTCCCAGGTGTCCCTGCACTCCCTTGGGAAGGGAGGGTGTCTGAGCCCGAGTGTGGGTGGCTCTGCAGCCTCCCGGGGACCCAGAGCTGTCCCCCAGAGCCTGTGGGCTCTGCAGCTCTGCTCCAGCAGTGCTGGTGGTTTCCCAGGAGCTATCCCACCCCCACAAGTGCTGCAGGCACGGTGTGTGCGCTGAGGGGACAAGGGGAGAAGGTGGCAGGGAGCTGCTCCAGCACAGGCTGAGCAGATGCCTTAGAAACAGGCTAATGTGTTGGTGCATTGGCAGCACCTCTGTTGCTTCTGTTTGTTTTCCTCCTGAAACATTCCAGTGGGGGATTGGATGTGCAGTCTGGACCAGAGTTTTCTCAACCATTTCTGTGTCATAGATGTTTTTCTCTCTCACACAGGTAATCACATGTCAAATGGCCTTCACTGTTGAAGGATGCAGCTTCCCCCCAGGTGGGGCCAGGGTGAATCTGGGTCTGCTGGGTACCAGCCTGCAGTGACTCTTTGGACTTCCTTGTGAAGGGTTGGGTGGGTGAAAGGATAAAACTCCTGGCACGATTCCTGCCAGTGTGAATAACACTGGAGAAAGTTGGTGTAGCAGCACATTAAAGAGAAATGAATAATCTGCTTCTTCCCTTTGCCATCCCTGAGTGGGGAGAGCTGTGGGGCAGCAGGGAGGGAGGGCGGGCAGAAGCTGCTGGAGGTTGGTAGAGGAACACCCAGATCTCAGTTCTAGGACTAACCAACTGTTGGGTTGTTTAACTTCTGAAGCATTCCAGGCTTATTTCCTTTGATTTTTGTTCCTCATAGCCGTTATCTCTGCAATAGGAGTATTTTGGAAGCAAACACTCAGCTTCTGGAATAAACCCACTGTTGATGGGCAGCATAAGTGCTCTTTCTTTGCCTCAGTGAAAGGCCCCATTATTAAGATAAGTATTTCTAAGTGAATGTGAATCAGAACAGAACAGTTAAGCACGACCTCCTGTGCTTTGAAGCAAGCTTAATAGAAGAAATCCTGAAGGAATGTCTTCCAGGAAAACCTCCCTGGTGTTGAAGAACCAAATTTGAGACTTGGGGTTAGAGAGAACTACTTGCTGCCTGCATTGTTACAGAGGGGTTTGTCTGTGTGGTGTTGCTCAGCAAACCAACTGAGGGGAAAAAAAAGGAGAAAAGGCTTCATGCTTCACTTCCCTTGTGTGGTTCTTCTGTCTCCACCTTCTGGAAGCTGAGAGCAAATAATTTCAGATCAGCTTTACTGGGTTAATGACCTGGAAAGCAAACGTGTCACCAGCTGCGTGTTGGGACCCTGGTTAAAGGGCATTGCCAGGGGGTTGGTTCAGTTGTGCCAAAGCACCGAGTTTAGGGAGCAAATAATTGGGGTGGAAATGCTCTTCAAGCCAAAACTGTCATTTTTTTAATCATCTCTGTGGAGTGTGTCAGACTGAAATCAGCCAGGAGGTTTGAACCCCACAGCCCAAAGTGGTTTGTCACTGAAAGCTCTGAGCCCCTGGGGCTTTTCCAGAATATCCTTTAGCTGGAATTTAAGCCTCCTTCCCTGACCCTTCTTGTCCCTTTCAGGTTGCAGCTGCTCCCTGGTGGCTGCCCGTGAAAGGAGCCAGCTGGAGGCACCCTGAGGGCCCTGGCTCCAGCATCTCCAGCAGGTGAGCCATCCACAGCCAGGCAGTGCCTGTCGGTGCACCTGGAACCCCCAGCAGCAATGGGAGTGCCACGGTGGGGTTTATTCAGTTACCAGTTGGCTGCTGCTTCTGGGACTGCTTTCCCATTTCCTGGGGTGCTGCATGCAGTGCTCATGCTCGTGTGGTTGGGGATGTAGCAGGGTTTCAACAAGGCCTTTCCACCCAAGGGAAAGTTTGTACACCAGCAGTGACACAGAGCAGATCTTTAGAGGCCAGGACCTCCAGAGCAGATGTGGGTTTGAGAGGAACAGTGAATGTTAGCTGCATGCACACTGCAGCAGTCTGGGTGCTGTGTCCTCTGCCATGGGGGTTTGGAGCCTCTCTCTGGCAGCAGAAGACTGAAGAGTTTTGTGCTTTTTTTATTGTGTTCTGACTTAGTGGGCCAACAGTTGTGGCAACTTAGTTGTGACTTTATCTCAAACCTCTGAATGCTTTGGAAGACTGTACTTTTTCTTAGTGGGTAGTTTTCTCACAGTGAGTGCCACGCTTTGCCTGCATGAGCCCTGTAACTTGCTGGTCTGTGTCTCTATGCACTTGCTTTCCGTGCTGAGGTGGAATGAATTTTGGTGAATTTTGGGCCTGGAAAATGAAATTACTGTCTTCATTTGGGACCTCTCACATTGCAACTGCTCCTCTCACTAGGCAGGTGTCAGTAAAGTTGGCACTTCATCAACTAGTTAAAGTTTCTAACAGCAGTTTTGAGATAAAGTCAGAGTCTCTAGCCTAGATCTGGTGAGTTTTTGAGTCCTCTAAGGACAGGACTATGTTAGTGCACCATCATCTGATGGCTGAACTGCTCAGTAACGAGTCCAGTGTCTGATCTCCAAGGGCAAGGAAAGAATTATCTGAGGCAAAAATAGAGATAATAGCTGGAGGCATTGTTAGGGGGAGCCAGGAATCCAGGTCAGAGCAGCAGACAGGAGCTGGAAACCTGCCATGGAAATCTAGTCTTGGACAAGTGTGGAGCAAACCTGGCCTGGCACAGCTGCTGCTGGACTTGCACATGGAGTGGCCTCCTGGATGAACAGGGATGCTCTGGCTCCTCAAACAGGGCAGGGAAGAGAAGTTAGCAGAAGTCCAGTGTCTCCTGGACTGGTACCCTCAGCTCTGGAGTCTCTTGAGCTGTTAGAGGCCTGGATGGGGAGGATCCTTCTGCAGAAATGCCTAGGCACGTTTTTGTGTCTCTTTCTGGGAAAAGAGACCAGGATTTTAAGGTCAGTCCTGGAACCAAACCCCAGGAGAGGTGGAAGCTTTTGTGTAAACTGGACTGCCTGAAGCACCCAAAGAAAATCACTGTTTGGATAAATTTCTGCAGTCTCTTTCCTAGACTGAATGCTGCAAAAGCTGATGATGTTAAGACCAGGGACTCCTCTTCATGTCACCTCCCTCAAAAGCCCCCAGCTGACAGGAAGGAAAGAACCCTCAGAAGAGAGAATCAGGAGTGAAAAGCAATCACTATTAAACTGCAATGGACATTTTCCTGTTGAGAATCTTGGCTTCTGGTTAAGATGCCCCTTGCCAGGCTGGTTTAACAGTAGTTAAAGCTGCAGGCTCTTGATGCCTTCCTTTGGGTCCCTGAGCACCCATTTCCACAGGCACAGAGTATGGGAAGGTCTCTGCTGGCTCCTGAGGTGGGACCATGAGGGCACACACCAGGAATGTCTTTGACTGTACAGCATGATGAGACAGACACAAGTTAAATTATTTTCTCTTCCTTGTTTTCCTCTTCTCGTTGCCTTCCCTCGAGGAGCTCCTTCCCTGTAGCAGCCCTCTGTGCCCTGTCACCCCTGGGTGCCCTCTGGGAGGGTCCCATCGTGCTCGTGCTGTGCAGCTCTGAGTGCCCAGTGCGCCTGAGGAGCTTGTCCTGTTCCTTTTGTTTCCCAGGCTGGATCACCCCGTTCTCCACGTGTCCTGGCACGACGCTGTGGCATTCTGCACGTGGGCAGGGAAGCGCTTGCCAACAGAGGCCGAGTGGGAGTACAGCTGTCGAGGGGGCCTGGAGAACAGGTACTGGCACCAAGTGTGCCCCTGATCTGTGGCTGACACTGGGCCTTACTAGGTGAGGAACAGCTGGGGGGTTTATTGCCCTCAGTGTCTGTCTCTTGTGCAGTGTTGCTGTGAGAAATATCCCAGTCACAGGTAGGGACTGAGAGCAGCCCTGGGGGGAAGAATTGGGGGTTTGTGGATGGAAAACTCAACGAGACAGCACTAAGCAGTTACAGGCCAGAAATCCCTGTGCCCTGGGCTGATCCCACAGCGTGGGCAGCAGGAGAGGGGAACATTCTGTCCCTCTGACCCTCTATTCAGGTGAGATCCCCCTGCAGAGCTGCTCCAGCCCTGGGGAACAACAGCACAAGGATGTGGAGCTGCTGGAGAGTCCAGAGGAGGCCCCGGAGATGCTCCAAGGGGTGGAGCCCCTCTGCTCTGGAGCCAGGCTGGGAGAGCTGGGGGGGGTCACCTGGAGGAGAGAAGGATCCAGGGAGACCTGAGAGCCCCTTGCAGGGCCTGAAGGGGCTCCAGGAGAGCTGGAGAGGGACTGGGGACAAGGCATGGAGGGACAGGACACAGGGAATGGCTTCCCACTTGTTACATGTTCATGTGTTACATGAAATAAAGCGAAATAATCTGTAAACTCTTATCTGTGCAATAAGACCCTGTTTCCTCTTCATGAACTGGTGCCACGAGGGTAATCCACAGCAAGTTTCCTACTTCCCAGCACATGTTTGGGGTTTTTTTTCTCCTCTGGCTATAGAAATAGTTCTGGCTATTGCTCTGATCTCTTCTCTTCATAGAAATCTATCTCATGATAAATTTTATTGCTTCACCTGCTCACACTTGCAGTGAATCCTCTGTGAGGTGCTGAATTTCACTGTACCCTCTGCGTCTTCTCTGAGGTTCTGCAGATCCAGATTTGAATGGACATTCATTTTAAATGTACTGCACAACTGCTTTGATTACAGTTCTGGAAATTCTGATTGTTAGACAGAAAACCAACTTTGGGAAAATGCTGCTAACATATGACCTGACATGTAATTTTGATAGTTTTCTTACTGAAAATAAAAATACAAGTTGGTCTGATTTGGGTGAACTTTTCACTGGGACACCCAGCAGGGCAACATAGATGACAGGGGGGAAAAGTTCACCCCGTGATTATTCTTTTGGTAAAGTATATGAAAGTTAATAATTAAAAATTGTCCCTGCTTTGTATTTTTGGTTTGAATTTTTATTTGGTTGAGTGTGTGGTGGTCACTGTTGAAGGGGGAATAAATAGCAGGGCTGTTCCTGGAAACAAAGTCTCAGTATAAGTTTGTGTCGTTGAGCTGCTTTACCCTAAAAAGAGTTTGTTGAGGGGTCATTCATCCGGATCCTGGACCTCTAGAAAACTATAACACACATCTCTGGAAAAAAAGTAAAGACTTATTTTTGTTATAGTTCTGGAATTTTTATAGCACCCAGTGAAAAAAGTAAGAGCAGGGGGGAAATAGTCCTTATTTTATGTAGGTGATGCAAACACTGCTCATCTTCCCACACGATGTGCTCCTAGGAAACTACAATAATATGAAAGGTGTGGTTTTCCAGATGACTCATTTGGTCTGTTAATGCCTACAAAAGAAAAAGCTTTAATGTAAAATAATAGTTAATTTGAAGAATATAAACCCAGAAAATATCCAGTTGTTATGTATCAAACCAGACCATATAAGAATAAAAGGAGTACGTAGGGAGAGTTCATTCACCAATTCCTGTATTTAGACTGTCTAGGACACTGTGAAATGGTTTAGTGGGCTTGGTAGTGTTGGGTCATGGGCTGGACTTGGTGATCCTTGCAGGTCCATTCCAACCCCAGTGGGTGGTGAATTTCTGCAAGCAGAGTCACTGATGTGGAGAAGGCGAGTGATGGAAGCCCAGCCCTCTGTACCTCTGGATGTCTGTGTGGAGGGAGGGGATCCTGCCCCTGTGGGCAGCCCTGGCAGGCACATCTGCAGGGCTGTGCCCAGCTCTGGCTCCTCAGCACAGCAGGGCCAGGGAGCTCCTGCAGCGGGGCCAGCGCAGGCTGCGGAGATGCCCAAGGGCTGGAGCAGCTCTGGGAGCAGCAAAGGCTGAGGGAGCTGGGGCTGGGCAGCCTCCAGAGCACCCCCTGAGAGGGCACCTGGGGGCCCATGGGGGGCAGTGCCTGCAGGGAGGGGGCAGAGCATGGCCCAGGCTCTGCTCGGGGGGCCCAGCCCTGGCACAAGAGGCACGGGCAGGAACTGATGCCCAGCAAGTGCCACCTGGGCAGGAGGGAGAACTTCTTGGCTGGGCAGTGACCCAGCCCTGAGCAGAGAGCAGAGAGGGGCTGGAGTTTCCTCCCCGGGGACATTCCAGAGCTTTGTGGGCACAGTGCTGTGCCCTGTGCTCTGGGATGGCCCTGCTGGAGCAGGAGGTGGGACCAGATGAGCCAGTGTGGTCCCTTCCAAACCAATCCATTCTGGGCTTCTGTGATATACTGCTTTCTATAAAGGTAAGAAAAAACAGCTACCAAAGAGCAAGCAATCTTCTGAAAAAAATGTAGTGCTTACCATCTTTGAATGATGCTCACACTTATTTTGCACTTTTAGTTTGCTTCACACTACCTAACCATTCTTTGGAAATATTAATGTTCTCTAAGTGCTGTACATGATGTCAGACAGTAAAATGGGAGTTTTGGCTGACATTTGAAGTGATGTCAGAACAGTGTTACTGGTGTATTGGCAGTCATTGATCTTATCATGCAAAGTGATTTGTTGTAGCACACAAAATGTGTGTGCTTTGCTGAAAGTGGAGCTGTGGAAAAGAGCTCTCTGCTAGTCTAAAAAATGCAAGCCTTGTAATTGATACCCTCACATGAGAAAAGTGATAGACAAACTTGCATATATATCCAAATTACTGGTGGAGGTTTGGCAGGTGCATGGAAATATGTGTAACGAGTATTGGACTTCAGGTGTTTTGTCTTGGTTTTTTCCCCCCACGTGCAGTCTTGAAAAACTTGATTTTTATATTGTGTGATCAGAAGACTGATTTAATTGCATACAAAAGATATGTAATAGAGACAAGGCTTTTCTGTTTGATGCAAAAAAATGCTTCTTGTGCATTTTAATGC
Source organism: Margarornis squamiger (assembly GCA_035222235.1). NCBI lineage: Eukaryota > Metazoa > Chordata > Aves > Passeriformes > Furnariidae > Margarornis > Margarornis squamiger. The sequence goes on from JAWWTY010000022.1 coordinate 1,664,438, forward strand.
CAACTCTATCATACATGGTCTCATTGTTAAATGATACTTTGACAAATGCTGTTGTAGGGAGAGGAACAGTAGCATCGCCTTCTGCCAGCTGTGAAAGAAGCTGATAGCCAGCAGGAATGACTAGCCAGTAGCCAGTTTAAGAATGCAAACAAGACTCCAAAAATAATTCATTTACTACATTACCCTTCTTTTTTTTTTTTTTTCTGAGAAAAAAAATAGCACAACGTATGAAATTACGTACTTAAAGAATTGCAGGGTAATTAGTGCTGTGTGTCATGGTAGCAAAATAATGAGTATCTAGAGCAGACTGCAGAAAATTGAGTAGTTCATCCATTCATACATCAAGAAAACCTGAGGAAATCAGCAGTCATCACTGGGGAGTAAGAATGAATTCTGCATCCTAATTTTGGGCTGACTTCAGTTAAGAGCCTTGATTTTGAAGTGAGTACTTAACTTTATTTCTAAATATTGTTCTATTAATTTCGCGTTTTACCAATGGCAATAAAATTGAGCACATCTGTAGTTTTGTCACACCTTGGGGTCTTGGTTGAACTGTTGCCTGTCTTGAAATCATATAAATGATAATGTGAGCTGCAGTTCATTTAGTCTTTGTGAGTAGGTGCTTGTCCTGAGTGGCCCTTTCATAGGGTTTTGGAATGTCTCTGGTATATGGCCTTTGCCTGCTTGGCTTTCCCTGGGACCAGGACTGTTTTGAAAAGTTTTATCTTTTTTCTGTCTCTCAGCTTTATTTTTCTTAAGAAACCAAAACTTTCTTTCAAGTTGAGGATGGAAAAAGGTTTTGAGTTTCTGTCTGTCCTCTCTAGGATAATGTGAATTTCTGAAAGTTGTGCTCAGCAAAAGTGAGGTCCACTTAATAAATCCTAATTAATTGAAGTTATGAAGGAATGCTCAGCTTAGTGCAGTGATCTAAATTGTTTTTCAGCTTGATGCGTCATGCACCATCAACAGCACAGGGCAAAGCATGGAACTTCAGCAAAGTACTTTAATGCCCTTGTCAGAAACAGTACATGATTCTTAGGCTTAGGAAGATTGCAAAATGTTGTTCTAGATAATAAAAATGGCATAGGCATTAACAGTCACTTGGAATACTACCTCTAAATTAATATTTCTAATCTACTTTCCACACACCAGCCCCCTCCACCCTGGAAGTCTGTTAAAGAGTTCGAGTGTTACAGTGTCTTCATCTTGGAATTCAGAAGAGGGTCAGTCCATGTGGAGGAGCACTTTGTAAGGATCAGGCCAAAGTCTGTACCGCTGTAATCAGAATCTGAAATCCATATGGGATTTTTATATACTCTGAGGATATAAATTCAGAGTATTCCAATGTGGCTCATGCAGAGAGACTAAAATAAATTTAACTCTTCTGCTGAACAATATGCTAGCGTTCTTCCTGATAAAAATGGATATTTCTTTACAATGGCAATAATGAAGTTCAGTGGAAAATAAATGAATGTTCTGAATCTATTACTGCAACACACTGACAGCTTAATGTAATAAGAAATCATGAAGCCTAATTTACATAGACATTATTAATTCATACTGGTAGAAGGTTTCAACACAAATAAGGTAAAGAAAAATATAACTTAATTTTCCCCTTTCCCTCCTGTGTTTCTTAAATGAAAGACCTCTTCTTCTCCAGACTCACACAGTAGTGTAGTGTACAAGCACTTTTATTTTTCTTGTGCTTTCTAATTAGCATAGTGGGATGCCTCAGTGAGCAAGTCTAGCTTTGTCCTCTTGCTCTGCATACAGCACAGCAGCTTGTGTGAGGCAGCTCAGTAGGCCTGGCATTTCCAGCTGCTCCTGTTCAAAGTTCAGCAACCCAAGCAGTAATCTCTTGGTCTTGGTGACAGCTACTAACAATGCTCATGCTTTTCATCAAACCTGCCTTGAATTGCCAGAGGTGGGGGAGGCTGCCAGGCTCTGGTGGCTCCAAGTATATCAGAGAGTGGAAGGAGGGGAGCCAAATTTCAGCACTTGGTTAATTTTTTCATCTGCATGCCCCTATGTGTTTTATTCAGTGGCATCCTGCTATTAGTGCCTAAACACCCTGCACATGTTGCTAATGTTGACTTTTGTTTTCTAGCTCTGTCATGTGTGCTGAAATTATTAGTTTTTTAGTAGTCTCAGTGACATCAGAAATGTGCCTTCATCCCTTCATATGTAGTTTATCTTCCTCCTTCAGTCCACTGGTATATTTCAGTAAAGAATAACAGTATAATTCTTCATATGCTGTAAATCCTCTTTTCTTTCTTCCCATCTGTTTTTCTTTTTCAGCTATAGACAGCCACTTTTACCAGAGCCTTTTAACATATTTTCAGCCTATATATGTTCAGTTCTGAGACAAGACACTGTTGCATTTCCACTTTGCTACCTCTTGTAGTTTATCTCTCTTTCTAGGCTTTATTAGCTCGTTACTCTCTGAAATCTCTATGTTGGAGAGAAACAAGGTCACCTGAATACACTGGTAAATTTTTAGTTTATTTATAAATTCTGAATGTGAAGGCAGGCAGGTTTAGATATTGAAGGGTCGCTGTCAGAGTTTACAGTATACACTTAGCCAGGATGTTAGCTGTATTTTTTAACTCGTCACTGTGATCCTGGGGCTACCTTTTATTTCTGTGCTAAAATGTGATTGTTTTGAATAGATCTCTTTCTACAATTGAGGTAAATCAAACTTCAAGGAAGAAGCCAGCATTTTCCACTTTTTCAGTTTGCACAACACCTTATTTGACAATAAATCTCTTTGAACAGAGCTGAAAAGCTTCCAGCAGCTTTGGGCATTTATAGCCCTTGTCTGATATGAGGGGAGGGAGATGTCTGGGAGTCCCTATTGTCTTTCCAGGAATGGTGAAACCTGCCAGGTTACCCCATGGCATCTTGAAACATTTGTCTATCACTTTTTTAGATCAAATTCTGCATTTTTCTTGTCAAATTTCCCAGAATTACAAGTCTGGTGACACATATGAAGCTGGAACCCCCCAGTACACTCATGAGGTCCATTGCTTTGATCTCAGTGCAGTTAGTGCTGGAATAAGAATGCAGGCCGTACTGTGTCTCTGGGTGGGGAAGATCCCATGGGAAAATGCTGGCCACCCTTACTGTATTTGTCTTCTAATTCAACATTCGTTATCAGAGTCAAATTTCTTCTTTTTGGAGCAATGAAGGTCAAGAACAGGACTCATTTACATAAAGCCACTTTGCAAGTGTGCTTTGCAGAGCCAATTCAGTGACCTGTCCCCAGCTGTAGAGTGGCTTTGTGGTAGAGATTTGAAAGAAAATGCTGATAAGAATGCAGTAGCATCATACAGGACTCCTTAACTGTTTTAGATTCCTTTGTGGCAAATTTACTTACAGAAAGATTTTCAGTTTTATAGGCCTAAGAATTTTCTATAATTGAAAAAGGTCAGACCTGTTTTGAAACTTGGATTGACATTGTCTTGGTTTAAAGACAATATATATTTGGGCAGGGACTCAAATGAAATGAACCACCTGCCCTTTTACAGAAATCAAAAAAATGCCAGGACACACGTGAAAAAAGAAATAACAATTTTACTAGAAGAAAACAGCAATAACTACAAAAACAATACAGGGGAAAATGTGTTTTTGTTTTTCCCTTCATGGCAGTGCTGGGCAGTGAGTGTTGGTGGTCCAACACAGGGCTGTGGCTCCATGCAGCTCCAAGCATGGGCAACAGTGAGGGAAGCGATTCTCACCATGTGTGTTGGTTTCAGCTTCTGGTTTTAGTTTTATCTCAGCAATTTCTGGAGCATCGAGCTGTGACAGCAATATGGGGATGCAGCTCTGGCAGCAGGGAAACAGTGAATGAAGCAGCACTGGTGGGGGACAACCTCAAAACACTCCAGTTCTGTTACTGTTTTGCATCCCTTGGCTTCAGTGTGGAATGCCAGCAAGACGACAGTCTATGTTGTAGATCTGGGCTCAGTGAGGGGGTGGTGGCAGCAACTAGGACCCTGGGAAAGAGACAGCTCTGAACCAACCTCAGAATTCACAACACTACCACTATAGAAGCAAAAAGAAGGGGGTTTCTGGTTCCATTTGTTGCTTTTTCTACCGTCCCTGGGTGCCAGGAGGGACCACATTTTGACCCCTGGAGAAATTCTGACCTGCGCAAATCCCTCTCCCCTTTTCAGAAGATATAATGGTATGAATATTCATTGCTAAAATTTTCTCCCTAGTTTATAACTGTCATAGACATTTAACACTACCTTACTTTTACAAACAATCAACCATAATTTCAAAAGAAGATCACCTGGTTTCAAATAGATTATGATTCAGGGAGTCTGGAAAGTGTCCTTCTAAGGGAAGATGGTTCTGGGTAAATGCTCCATTTTTCCTTGGTTAGCCTGATATAAAAATGAAGTAAGAGGATAATAGAATAGTTTGGGTTGGAATGGATCTTCAAAGGCCCTTTAGTCCAATCTCCTGCAATGTGCAGGGACATCTCCATCCAGACCAGGTTGCTCAGAGCCCAGTCCAAGCTTACCTTGAACGTTTCCAGGGATGTTGAGTCTATGTTCTGGCAAAATGGTGCCTGAGCTCTTGTGGGTGTAAATATGAGAAAAGTCCTTTATGCAGCTCAAGGCTACGTAAATTCATGAAGCTGGTGATTTCCCTTTTCCTCTGGAAGACAGCTCCTGACAAGCTGCTCTAGATGTTGAGGAAGATCTCTAAATGTCTGAGATGTTTCAGCATTTTAGGTAAGAAACATCTGGCAATTCCTTATGACAAAGAGCAGGTTAGTCTTCAGAGGGAATTTTATGCTATGGTCACAAGTTACTGCAGGGAAGAGGGTGAGTTTGGCCTCTGACTTGTGTCAGAAAGCAAATTTTTGCAGCTGAGTTAAGAAATAGACAGGAGAGTGTTAAACTTGCACAGAAAGAAAGGGTGAAACAAATCAGTGTTCATTTAGTGCAAAATTAAGATGTTACAAACAAAATTATTTGAGACACAAAAGGGTATGGAGAGAAGAAAATTTGTAATTATCTCCATGTCAGTGCTAAGAATCTGGAAAAATAGTCAGTAGAGCCTAGAATAGCTCATTTTTGAGCATAGCTGCATTGCTGAAACCTGGTGGCAAAAGTGGCATGCCTGAAATATTAAAACCCCAGGGTCTGGCCTGTTCTGCAAAGTTTGAATGTGAGAAAGGAATGTGAGTGCCACTGTCAGGAAAGGCATTCCCACTTTGGAGGCTTGTATCATTGGCTTGTATCACTCCAGACTGGCAAATACCCTTTCAGTAGTGGGCTGGAGGTAGTTGTTTGCCTTCCCCTTGTGGCAGGACCCCAAAGAAAGCAAGGAGACTGTTTTGTGGAAGAGGCTGCTTTGGAGGACTTATCCCTGTATGGAAGGCTGCATTGCCCAGCTCCCTGAAAAGTCCAGGTGATGGTTTTCTTGTTCAAGGCAGGAGCCTTCTTAAAACAAAAAACATACAGCATGTTTTGAGCTGCAAATTTTTTCCCCCATGCCTTACAAGGGCAAAACCTACATAAGATTTTACTTTGACAGGTTAAAAATGAAACACAGAATTGAGAATTGAGGCTAGGTTAGATACAATGATTATGACCTGATTGTGTGTGACGTGCATAGAATAAAATCCAGCCAATTAAATTTTTAGTACTTTAAAAGACCTGTTCTAAATTATGTGAAGATCACTAGTCAAGCAGGTAAGAAGATAATGTTTAAATGGAGAAAAATACATGGCATTTTGGAACTGCAAGACCATAGATCCTGAACACCACATTCAAGAGGAAATCTATGTGTAAAATAAATGCACTGTTATATCTGCATCTAATATAAAGCACTCTGACAGTAAAATTCCCAAATATCCAAAACAACAAGGGGAGTAATAGTAAGAGCTGTTTATTAGATGCTAGGAGCAGAATCTGGTGAAGAATTAGGATACAAGAAATAACCATAAGTTGTCAACACTAAATATAATAAAGAATTTTTCGAAGTGTAGAGAAAACTGCCACCAACAAGACTGCTTGTTATATTATTGATAGCCATGATGGGGTTTGGCAGTCTTAGTTCAAAGGCAGAATTAAGATATTTATATTGGCCAAGGAACAATCCATCTCCTTAAATTTAGAAAACAGAACTTTAATTAGGAAAAAAAAAATATATATATATATATATGAAAGGATAACAATTCTTAACCACAATGCACAGATATATACATATATCTCTATATATATCTATATCCAGAATGAACCAAACAACAACAGTTTGTAATAAACCCTTCCACCCCCAAAGCAAAACAAAGAAAAAGTTAAATGTCTTTGTCTCAGGCCCCAAAGGGGAGGAGTTGCAATTATATCTATAGACAGCAGGTGGCGCTGTTGCACCTCACTGCTGGCAGCACTTGCTCTCCCTCTCAGGGGTTGCAGTTATATTTATGGACAGCAGGTGGCGATGTCGGGCCCAGGTGGCTGGATGGTCTCTCGGGAGCAGGAGCAGCAGCAGCAGCAGCAGCAGCAGCAGCAGCAGCAGGAGTAATTATCTCCCGTAAGATCAGTGACAAAAAGGAGAAGAAAAAAAAACCCAGCAGGAACACAGCCTCTGCAATGGAGAAAAACAGGCAGCCTGTCTTCTTCACTGAGGCTTCTGTAGTGTCTTGAAGTGACTGGAAAAAGCCAGAGAGCAGGGGACACAGCTCCAATCCTCCAGCGATGTCAGACCTGAGGTGTGTGTGTCTGCTCCCTCTCCTCCATGCTGAGCCGGTGGTGTCCTGACCTGCGCAGAAGAAACCCATGCCTGCCGACCCCTTCCCCCAGGCTCCAGGGAGAGGTCCGAACAAAAGGACTTTGGCTATAGCTATTAACGACCGAACATGCATATTCATGACATCCGTTGTTAAAACCTGTTTAACCTGTTTTCAGTACCAAAGGCGTTGGCTCCAAGCTGTCGGAAGGAATTCTGAGTTTTAAAACTATAACAGGCAGTTATGTGCAGAAACCTGTGCTTAATTAATGCTGTTGAACTGTGTCTGGGAAATGAGCAGGTGATGTGGTCATGTCACATGAAGGTGGTGATTAATTCCTTTCCAGTCTGGCTGTACCAGCCTTGTGGGCCCGTGGATGAGCTACTATGAGCCACACAGTGCTGATTTTCTGCCTTTGAATAGCGTTCTGTTTCTGGGTAAATCACCTTGCATACCTCAAGAGGGGCTGAGGTATTGGAGCAGTTAATGCAGATTAGCTGCTGACCTGAATTTCACACAGTGCTTACCTCTGTTCTGTCATAGTACGGCCATGTATGACAATACCAGGTAATGTAGTCATTTCTAAATTGGTGGCCTGCCTTATATGAGAGGTGGAGATGGTACTTTTGGCTTAAATTGAGTTTATTTGCTTAGTGTATGTTGAAACATGAGGGAAATGCAAAAGGCTGAATATTCATGTTTTGAATACAGCTGAACAAAGAGACTTCAGTAGCTGTTGGCTAGATTTACACTGGTCTTGGTTATGGCTGTGAAATACTGATACAGGTTTTGAATGATGAATGTAAGATCATAAAGCAATTGATCTCATACAAAACACGGGGATAGAAAATACAACTTGTAAAACTAATGAGATCACAAATGATAAAACTAATGATGTTGACACCTCACTTTTCTGTGAGGTGCAAACTCAGCTGTTGTGAGGTAAAAATTTAACCATCTGATGCCGAATGCACTCTGACCCTTGAGTAAAATTTTTCCAAGTGTAAAGAAGCTTCTCCGTGTTTTGCAACCCTCACGGATTTCTCTTTTTCAGAACTTGGGTACTTCATCTCAAAACCCTGTAAACTGCATCTAGAACATCCTAGAGCAAATGATGTTTTTAAGTGACAGAAGCTAAAGCAGCATGGCAGTGGATTTCTGGAAGATAATTTGCTAAAAGTATAATAGCATTATGTCAGAACTTCCCTTAAAGGTGATAATAGAAATTAATTCAGTCCTCTCATCTTGGCTACAATTTGGCCTTAAAAAACTAAAGTGAGAATAAAAATACCAATGCAAAATTCCTTCTGCAGTCTGCTTAGGTTATTTTTTTTAAAAACATAGTTACTCTAAGTATTAGCTGAGGTTGGACACAGCTTATGAGGTACAAAATTGAAACTCAATATGAATGTGTTGACATCAGTACCTAGAACCAATAGAATTACTGAGAAACAAAGCAGAATGCCAGAGGGTATCTATGCATATGTATAAAAGCTACTTTGACCCACTTTTGGTGCAATGCCCAATTACTGTAACACAAAGTTAGTTCTAAATCAACTGCACAAACTATGAATGTTGCCAGGGTTTGGGATGAGAGCCCTTGGATGAGTTTGTTAGAAATAGAATTGGAGTTTTGCTGAAGCCAGAGGAATTGCATGGGTAAAGAGGAGAAGACAGAGGAGGGGATAGTTGAGTTTTTGGCGGTTGGGACTTGGGGTGGCTTTAACCTGTTTTTCATGCCTTTTTGGGGGAGTCGGGGTCTTGGGCAGGTAGGTGGATCGGGCCAGGCTGTGAGCTTCTGAATACTAGTCAATAGGAATAGAAGCAAGGACCCCCGGCTGGGACAGGGTATGAAAAAGGGTATAAAAAGCTCTGTTTCTTGCTGGCCTGTGTCTGTCTCCAAGGCCAGAGGGGACACACCAATTCAGGTGAATTTGTTAAATAAAAAGTTTAGTTTTGCTTCGAAGACTTTGTCCCTTCTAAATTTTATTGGTAAGTGTGAGCATTTCTCACAACTTGAATGTATAAAGACAGGAATTCAACTCATGTCTCAACTCAAGGAGATGGACAGAAGCTGAACCCAAATGTAGGTATGCCAAAGGCACGTTTGAGAAGACCTTGGCAGCCTGGGATTGCAGACATCTAGCATGCAAACACCTGCTTAGGAAAGGTTAGAGGTAATTTTGTTATACATGTAGATTTGTATATTATTTCCTGGCACCAGTAATACCTGAATCTGTGCAGCTTGAACAGATGTGCTCAGCATACAAATTTACTGCAGGGGGAACTAAAGGAAAAGGAAGATACAGTGATAAAGAGGAGAATTAAAATGCAAAAAGCACGGATTATCTCTCCAAATAGATAAATATCTGCTCTGCATTAGGCTTTTCACTGTATTTTGGGTGAATTGTCCTCTGTTGTTAGAAGTATTTCTTTTAAGCAATAACTTTCCAGATATTTATAATATATAAAAAACACACACCTCCTTCTTCACTTCAGTGTAACTTAAGCAGATGAAAAGCAACTAATTTCTTGCTTTGTTACAATACAGACAGGCAGTTTAATAGTTTTATCTGATACCTCTGACAGCATATGCATTTTCTTTTGATGCTTGAATGTCAGCATTTGATTGTAACACTGAGGACCACTATACTTTCCTATTTTTTAAGGTCTTTTGAGTTTTTTTAATCCCTTAAACACCTATCAGATAATGAAAACAGAATGCAATACCATCTTCAGCACAAAATGCCATTATGTGGTGTAATGTTGGAATTTTTTCCACTGAAGAATGCTTTTGTGCTTTGCTACATTCAGTTAAGTAATTGTCTTCAGGTCTGTCACTCTGTTTTCTGTTGCTTCCACTGATGTGGGTAATCAGGAGCTTTTCCCTTTGTCAGATTTCCAGTGACTCTATGGGATGAAATCAACCTTTTTTGTTAGCCACATGAAGGGGGCAAATACAGCTCAGGTGATGATCCCTAATTTCATATGGAAAACTTGCAGTTAAATTCATAATAGATAAAAACATTTTCTCCTTCCTCTGTTTTCTCTTTTACCAGGTTATTTCTTTCTTCATTTGCCTGGTTAACCAAGTTTGTATTTCAGTAACTGAGAATTATGTGTACAAAGTGCAATTTTTCTTTCCAATTTCCACTGAAGATAGCTACAAATGGACTAGATTTTTGTCAGGTTTTATCTCCAGAAAAAAAAATTTTGCAAAAACCCAAACAAGCAGTAGTCCATTGTATCAGTGCAGACACAGGCCAGAGTCTGATCCCTGATCTTGGTGCACTGTCAGCTGTCCATATGGGTTTGCATAAGCTGTTTTAAAATAGGAGTTGCTAAAATTCCAGGTATCTTGCAGAATCATATAACCTAGTATAGTGTAGCAGAAGTTACCAGCAATGGGAGGAATTATGCTGTGGAATACCCTGATGAAGTAAAATTTGATGTATGTTTTTGAGGATCTTCTGATATTAAGGAAAAGTTATGTGTCTTGTTCACTTTGTTCACTAGGCTGTATTGCTGCTCCTGCTAAAGAAAATGTGAACCAGGAACCCAAAAACTTAGGGAATTGTTTGTCCCTGAGATACCAGACTCCCACACTGGGGACATAGAAAGAATTTTATTTAAAAATTTGGTCATGGCACAATGATCAGCTTAAGAGAAATGTGGTGTAGGTAAGCAAAGAGCAGATTGTAAGGAAGCACTTTTTCTCTGGCTAAGATTTAGACCCTCACTTCAAAGGAAGTCTTGGGTGATTTGTCAGTGGGAATTTGAGTGTGAAAATCACAAAGAGTCAGTTTAAAGGAGAGCCCTGCATCAGAACATTTTAATCTTACATCTTTATTGGACAAGTATGTCTTGTTTTTTGCTAACCTCTACCGGTAAAAGTGCTCCTTTGTGTGTCTGTGTGTGGGACTATTCATGTTTGCAGCTTATACTTCTGCTGTGTTCTGTTTATTGTTTCATATTAACCTTACATAGCATGTCTGAAATCAAGATGGACATGGCTGTTTGTAACTCCTCCAGTCAGGCACTTTCTAAGCCTTCCTCTGGATTGCCTTAAATAATCGAAAATGTTATCTTTCTCACTGATCTCTAGCCCTGAGTAACTGAGCCTTGGAGTGTTTAGACCCACATATAAATGACCTGAGCTGGGATTTTGATAACCCGAAAAATGACCTGCCACTCTTGGAGCTTGCACTGCAGAACCTATACTCCACAACCATGGGCTCTAACAACTCACAGCACAAGGGGAGTGGCACAGTGCAGAACCTGGAACACACACCCACACTCAGGGACATAGAGCAGCCTTAACTTTTTGGCCTGAGCAATGCTCTTGTTTGTGTACTTGAAGTCAAGTTCTACATATGTCAATGTCCTTTCTTGGAATACAAAAATAACTTAAGTGTGACTGTCCTGGTTCAGACCAAAAGTATGCCTCTGATAGTGGCCAGGAGTAACTGGGAACTTGTGAACTTTAAGGATTATAGGAACTGTTGAGCTCCTGCTGGCCAGGTGCTGCATTCTTTGATGCATGGAGAATCTTTCCCTTTTGAGGAGACTGTGTTATTCTCTGTATTTATTTTTGAGTCTAAAAGGAGTTGAGAAATATCCAAAATTAGGAGAGCAGAGGGGTTGCTCTTGCCTACAAAATCTATTTCAGCTTTCTCATGAAAGTACTTCCTTTAATCCCATGAATCTTGTCTTTGTGTATACGCCTTGCTCTGCATCACAGCTGCCTTGGGCTTCAAATTGTTAAAAGAAGTTACTGGATACACATAAGATTAAAAACTGAGATGGTCTCCTTTACCCCATGGAATTAAAATAAAGACTGTGCCCCCTCAGCCCTGCAGCAGGTTATCCTTGTCACAAACAAGAGAGTGGAAAGAGCCTTCTTGCCTCTATGTTCTGTAGGATGTTGGTGCAACTGCTGGTTTACTTCTTTGAGGAGTGGTGCTCAAATGCTTTCACACCAATAGCTCTCCATACCCATTAAATGTTTCATCCTAAAGAGTGAGAAGCAGAGCAGCCTGTTCATAGTCACTTCGCACCCCTCAGGTTTGGAGAGAATCTTATTTCCTTAGTTTCAGTTGGCTTTGTGCCAAGGTGATGTGTTACCATTAGGTGTTATACGCATCAGTGCATCTGATACGTAGTAAGTGCTCTCTATATATGGCTTAATTTTGTTTACATTTTAAACTTCTCTAAGCCTTAGAAGCTTTATAAATTAGTATCCTTGGGCCAAATTTGAATCCGGGGCTGAAATTCATTAGTGGAGCTGTACTGGAAGAAATAAATTCAGCAAACCTTTGATCTTGAAGTGTTTTAGAAGTCTGTGATTGAACTACAGCTTTTGCAATGGTCATCTATCAAAATAGTATTTTAAATACTACTGAAATTGTAACAAGAATGATCATGGTTGTGCTTGTTATGGTGAAACAGAGTGTATTACAAACACAGCTCAGCCAGAATTTAGCCACACAGTGATGTGCATTCACTGTGCCTTCCTCACGAGACCGCAGTTTGGCCTTCCTGGTCTCCTTCCTTTGAAGTGACAATTATTTTTTGGTATCCCTTTCTTGAGGATTTTTTGTTTTTGTTTTTGTTGTTGAAGACATGATTGAGGGATAGTGTTTCTTGTCTGTTACGTGGGGGAATGCAGGAGCCCTGAGCACCCTCCCTGCCGCAGGGAATAGGGGAGGACTCTTTGGGAGTTGCAGTTTTGTAAAGCTGCTAAAGAGCACTCTGGGGCCAGATAAGAGGAATTTTGTGGTTTCATTTCAATTCAATGCTTTGGGGAAAACAGCATTTCAAATTATGCTGGGAAGGATGAACATGTCCACAGACAAGTATTGTATTATATATTACTCTTGTTTTGTAGCTCATAAAATTTCTTTTCGTAGACTTTATTATGCTGAAGTCTGTGTTCTCGTGTGCTGAGATAAAACAAGTGTGTACTGCAACATAAAAAGTTGAATAATTCTGTAAACTACTCTTTTAATAAAGAATTTAGTCAGAGTTTGAATTCTTATGGCAACCTGGTCTTCTTGATGTGGATCACTTTGGTTGAACACTGTATTGTGCTAGCAGTGAACACAAAATTTGTTATAAGAATAAAGTTGCATGAAAGGGTAGGTAGAATCTGTGGCAAAAAGGCTTCTGGTTTTGTTTTTTTGTTTGTTTGTTTTGGTTTTTGGTTTTTTTTTGTTTGTTTGGTTGGTTTGTTTTTTGTTTGTTTTTGGTTTTTGCCACGTGCTGGAGGGAGGGAAGGGATCAGTCCCAGCTGATGGTGGGTGAAGGCAAGAACTGATTTATTCAGGGAGCATGAGACTTATATAGGTTCAGGGAGAAGCTTGGAAAGT
>JAWWTY010000022.1:1677650-1690202 GCA_035222235.1 Margarornis squamiger
CCTGGATCCCTGGGAGTGTCCAAGGCCAGGTTGGATGGGGCTTGGAGCACCCTGGGCTGGTGGAAGGTGTCCCTGCCATTGCAGGGGTGGCACTGGATGGGCTTCAAGGTCCCTTCCCAACCAAAACAGTCTGTGATTCTCTATAACACTGACATTTGATTTAAAGTCCTTGCCAACTGTTGTGTGTCTTTGCCAGACTCTTCCCGTGGGGTAACAAGCTGCAGCCCAAAGGCCAGCACTATGCCAATATCTGGCAGGGAGAATTCCCTACTAACAACACTGCAGAGGATGGCTACAAGGGGACTGCACCTGTAAGTGTCTCAGAGACAACCCAGCATGTGGAAATGAGCTAAATCTTCCGCAGATGAAGGTCTGTGTTCAACAGGGTGAGCCCTGGCTGTTCATCCCTGCACCCTTTCAGATTGTAAGTTATGTTGTATTCCACCATTACCAAGGGACACTTTTTCAAGCTAATTGAAAGTAAAGATTACTTTCATTTTAACTTCTAGTGCCTCTCAAACTGACCTCTTTTCCCCCTTCCCAGTCAGTTTGCAGGCAGAAGTTGAAATACTTTTTGCCTGAACTTTTGGCATTACAGTTTTGTGAACTCAGAAATCACGCAATAGTTGAAAAGAAATTAAACTTCCCTTGCTGGGAAAGGTTGAGCCTGTCTCATAAAACAAACAGTGGAATTTTAAAGGCAATCAAGAATGTGAGTGAATTACTTAATGGTAGTTAAATAAGTCCAAAAGTTTAGTGAGTAGAGAAGTCTGCAGGGTTGGCAGCCACCCTGCTCTCCCCTGGTGGGAAGGGGAGCCTGGAAGCTCCAGGTGGGGGTCAGGTGTGTGTGTTGCTCCAGCAGTGCTGCCCTTGAGAGGGGCAGTCTGCCAAACCCACAGATGCTGCTGTGTGCCATGGTGCCCAAGTGGTGCTGAGGACACAGAGGGTGGTAACAATTCACTGTTTCCTTCTCTTGCATTGAAATGGAATATGTGAAAGCGTTACAGTCCTGCACTGCTGCTTTGGTGCCTGCTTTTGAGGCAGCAGCTCCTCAAAATGCACCTTCAGCAGCCTGGGCTGAGGATTAGCCCCCCATGTGACAGTACCTGGTTGCAGAACTGCCCCTGTGTTCCATGTCCCGTGCAGGTCACTGCCTTCCCCCCCAATGGATTCGGCCTGTACAACATGGTGGGCAATGCCTGGGAGTGGACCTCTGACTGGTGGGCTGTGCAGCACTCCTCGCAGCAGGCTCACAACCCTGTAAGTGTTTGCTGGCTGGAGTGAAGCACCCAGCTCCCCCCAGGCCCTGCTGCCCTTGGAAACCCTCCTGTCCCCGTGCCTGGGCTGGGGGCTGTGCCCTGGGGACCTGGGCAGTGTCACCACAGCTCCTCAGCACTGCACTTACAGTGCTCTGCTGCAGCTGGCTGCGTTTGGTGGGGGGTTGTTGGTTGTGCACACCTGGTCAGCCCCTGAATGCTCCCAGACTGGCATCAGGTTCCATAAATCAAGAATGGATGGAATTCTTTCAAAAAAGGGAGGGTTTTAGTTCATTTATGTTGCTACAAGCTGGACTGCTTTTACCCCCACCAGGTAGAGAACAAACCATCATAAGTTATCCTTATGGCTTCTGGTATTTTTATTCTGGGTAATTATCAATCAATTCTGAAAAAAGCCAAGAATCTGTGTGCAGAATTCCACCCGTTCCTTGTGACCAATCCGCAGTATATCTGGAGTCTCTCCAGTACCAGAAATCAGCTTTGAAGATTTTGGGTGTTAAACTAAATATGTTAAAGAACTTTGCTAAGCTCTGACCCCGTGGAAGAATTCAGAGTCTCTTCGGTGGAGAGAACACATCCTATATTTAGGTTACTCTGCCTTGTGCTCTGCAGAGACTGAAGAGAAGGGCTTTGATAGATCTGGTGCTAATCAGTTCTAATGTCTCAGAAGGTGCTGCAGCCTGGTTATTTTGGGACACCTTTGCACAGCAGGAGATTCAGTTTCCTTACCCATTTAGTCAGGCAAACCCTTCGGAATTCACTTTGAAGTGCTCTGCCTCAGACACTCGATTCTGACAATTAGTTTGCATCTGAAAAAAACAATTAAAGGATCATTGTTAACACCTAGTTTTTAAATACTTTCTGCAGGGTGTTTATGCTGAATTTAAAAGCCTAAGCAAACTCATGGGTGCTTTAGTTTACGAGAGCAAAATTCACAGAGACTTCTTTCTCAATTTCACCTCAGTCCAGCGCTGCTGCATGGACATCATAAACACAGAAGTGTCTCACTTAAATAAGCACTTGTAATTGTGCAATCAGACCAGCATGTGGCTGTTACAACATTATACTACAGAATAAACTTGCTAATATATAGTTTTCAATCTGGGATCAAAGTCTAGACAGCTCCAGCTCTTTACATAGGGACAGCAAATGTCCCTCCCCTTCACTGCCAGCTGGTGACTTCTGCAGGTCATGCCATAAAGCAATATTGTTTGATAGAACAGAGATTTGCTTGTTTTAATCAAATATGACCTTAATTGCTGTGCTGTGATTAGTTTTAGTGTGGGGAAGCACAACCAAAGCACTTTCCGTGATCTCTGGGTGAGATAACGTGTGTGAGCAAATATTAACCCTGCCAATGCTGCTGATGGTGAGTGGTTTCCCGCCTTGCAGAGAACTTGGCCAGCTTTATGATCAGCTCTTTACCTTCAGTGATTTTAAAGAACTGTCTATCAAGAGGATGATGTTTTGTAGTAGAACAGATTATGGAGGACGACACTAGAGGAGATTTCTGTAGTGCTGGAGTGTTTCAGTGCTATAATCCTCCTTCAGAGGCTGAGGGGGTTTTTGTTTCCAAACAACCTCTGACGCTCTATTTTCCTGATAGAAGATATTTTTAATAATTAAAAAAAGCTTATGTACTTAACACTGCCTTTGTTTCATGGGCTGCTTCAGTACAGATTATCCCTTGGTAATTGCTGAAACATGATAGGCTTAGGACTGGACAATAAACCTTCTAACCCTAAACAAACATGTTCCTCTAAGTTTGTAAAAGTCTCCTTGGAGCCCCTAGCACCGATTGCTGCTCAGCTGTGCACTGCAGTGTCTAAGGGGAAATCCTGCTCCCCGGCCCATTGTTCTGCTTTGTCGTGTTCTCCTGGAACTTTTTTTAGGACAATTTTCCCCTGGCTTCCCTTAAGATGAGATTAACAGGCTGGGGGATGATTGTGCTTGTTAGTGGCTTATCTCAGGGTGGGGATCCACATGCAAGAGTTGTGAGGACCATTTCCAGAGCCTTGGAACAGTGTCCCTTGGAGGAGCACCTGGGCTTGGAACCCAGAGGATGCTGCCTCGGGGTGTGGCTTTCCTTGGGTATGGGTAGGGTATTAAACATAGCAAGAGGCTAAATTCTTTTTTTGCATGTATAAATTTGGGCTAGAAACTGCTGCAGGCTGTGTGGTGAGCTCAGTGGGTGCAGCAGCAGCTGCTGTAGGACCAACGTCAGCCTTCAGGGTTTCTGACAGTCCCTATGACTTTTACGCTCCTTCGTGTAGATCCTTCTAGAACTTCACCTCTGGGAGGGAGACAGCTGTACCCCTTGAGACAGGGTAGGAACCAGAGGGGTCAGAAGGTGGGCATTGAGGAAAACTGATTTCCCTCCCTGTGCAAATGCCTCTGTGGGAACCTCCTTTTCCCAGGTGTTTTCCAGGAGCAAGGCACTCCTGGGCAGCAGCTCCAGCGCTCAGGATTTGCAGCAGTGGGGAGGGAGCACAGGACTCTCACCTGCAAGGCCTGTCCAACACAACTGCTTCAAGCATTCAGCTGAATTTGGCTAGTGTGGAATATTTATGGTTGCCCCTTGTTCCCTGTTGCCAGAGCTGTTTGCCCTGTCATGGGCAGCTGTTCTTCCCTGAGCACTGAGCAGTGTCCTCCCTCCCCAGACAGGGCCGGCCTCGGGCACGGACAGAGTGAAGAAGGGGGGATCCTACATGTGCCACAAGGTAAGTGTTCCATGGTGCTCCTTCCTCCCAAAGCACCTGGCCAGGAACTGCTCCTCTGGCAGGGTTTCCTGGCAGCCTGCATGCTTGTGAAGGGGTTTCATGGAATTTAGGAGGGGCAACACCTGATGCTCCCAAGGACTTTGTTTTGGTTAGCTTGGAATTCAAACAGTAAGTTGTTTTACCCTGTATGGTTTTTACATGCAGAAGTTAGAATTGTAGGCCTCTGATACTGTTCTCATTACAGAGCCTGAGTGACATTTGTAGGGATGTGACTTTGTTTTCTTAGCTTTAAATGACTCTCGATCCAGAAAGGATGCAGAGCTCTGAGCAGCCTGCTGCAGTGGAAGGTGTCCCCCCCATGGCAGGGGGTTGGAACTTGGATGACCTTCGAGGTCCCTTCCAACCCCAACCCTTCTACAATTCTATCATTCTGTGATATCAGGTGCTCACAGAAAGCTGGCTGGGAGATGAATGTTCCAGCTGAGTTGATGGCACACTTGAAAATCCTTCAGAACAGCCTGGATGTCACCCCAGAGCAAAGGCTGTTCATGACACAAAATCATGTTTTAAACTCTGTTCATGCAGTGCTTAAAAAACCTTGTTGTAGATCTCCTGTTTCATTAAAGCTGTCCTGGTCTGCTTCCCTTGCAAAGCCTGCAGCTGGCAAATCACCCTCATAATTAGATTAAATTTTCTACAGTGAGATCCCATTTTCTACACTGATTTCCTTCTTAGGTGAAATCAATGTCAGATGTTAATTAGCAGTTTTGATTAAATTAACAGTGAAATAGGCTCTTCAGTGATGAATAACGTGACCCATTTTCAAGGTTTGTGAAGATTCTAGTCTGCCCTAGTCTTTTTTGTAGGTGATAAAACTAGGCTGTGTATCAAGACAAAAAAACTGCTGAATACTATTAGTACAAGGGCTCTTTATGAGGTGCTTGCAATCTCTCCAGACTGATCTCTCCTCCCTCCCAGGGCTGACAGGCTCAATTGCACCCTCCTCCCTGGCACTCCTAAGTCTGGGCCCTGTGCAGCTGGAAGGGCTTGGGCAGAGGCTGCAGGGGCAAACCCCTGAGCCAGGTCTCTGAAATGACAGAACACTGGGGCAGGATGTGGATGGGTCGTTGTGGCCCCAGCTGTGACCCCAGTGCTCTTAGTGAAATGCCCAGTGTGACTGTCCTCCTGTGCCATGTGGGGATCTGCTGCTGGGCAGCCTCACTTATGGAGCAACCCTCTCACACTGCTCGTAATGATGTGATCCCAGGGATTGTGAACATCCCTGGAGTGCTAGCCACAGGAATACTGGGAAGGACTTTGCCTGCAGTTATCCATTTCCCCTTGTTGCATCAGGGAGGTGTTTTTAGGGAAGTGCCAGCACCTGCCCATTCCAGTCAGGTGTGGGATAGATACTCAGGGCACTGTGCCGTTCTTTCCTCCTCTGAGGGGAAGCAGAATGGCTGTTTTAGCATTTTCCCAGACAGGACATATTATTAGTGGACATCTTATTGGACACTTTGCCATTCCAACTACTTTTTTAAATCAGCTGGACTCGCTGTAGGACTCCCTTATTCTAAGGCAGTGATTTCCATCCTATCAGCTCTTCAATCCGTCCCACAGCAATTGCAGTGTTTTGCCATATTAATCTCACTAATTAATCTGTGAATCTAACAAACTGTGGGCTGAGGAAGCCCCACTGTGGTGTGAAGCTCACGCTGTCTCTTGCCCTGCAGTCCTACTGCTACAGGTACCGCTGTGCAGCTCGGAGCCAGAACACTCCCGACAGCTCCGCGTCCAACCTGGGCTTCCGCTGCGCCTCCGACACCGCCCCGGGCCACAGGGACCCCGGGGGTGCTCATGGAGACAGGAGGGCACCCAGGGAACCACAGAGGAGGGCAGCATCACCTGCTGATAACACAGAGGAAAAATCTACTGCTTAAAGTTCCTGTGGAGGGGGAAAGAAATCCAGCACTACTCAACGTTGATGGAGAACCTTCCTGTTCATAGAGAAACTGGCCTGGACTTAAATCCTGACCAAACTCAGCCGTTGGTTTTAGCAGGAGTGTTTTGGATTCAACTGGAACAAAACTGTTTTCAAAGGTTACTTAATCACAGAGTCATTTAGGTCAGAAAAGACCTCCAAGACCAGAGACCAACCTGTGACTGATCCCCACCTTGTTACCCACACCAGCTCCCTTAGCAAAGATCTTTATTAGTTCTATTTATGTATAGTTTGAGTTTCTACAATGATATGCAATAAGCAAGGGCTTTATAAAAGTTCTAGGCAGCTTTAAAAGAAATTGGAGGCAGGTAAGAAATTCCAGGCAGCTTTAAAAGCAGATAAAGGAGTCAAGAGTGAGGCCTGGGCGATGACAACTGTCCACAGGGGCAGCTCCCACAGCCCTTTGTTACATTCCTTTGCAGTGAAAATTGGGGTCAGAAATAGCCTTTTCTGGTGAGACACTGCTGCTCTTTAGGAAGTGCCTTCTGCACATGGCGGGGATAATCCTCAGGGTGGTGATGATTAGAAACCTTGTACATAGGTCAATAAAATGGCAAGCATTTGTTTATGCTGAAGACTCTCACTGATGGAAAACCACCAATTTCCTTTGCATGCCTTGGGCACAGTAGGCTTATTGTGGGGGTTTGGGCATTGCAAAACTGGCCTCATTAGAAAATGAAGCTCACAAATGATTCCACTTGAATAAATCATGAAAGTGAAAAGATGGCAGATGGAACTGTGAGCCCTAAGGCCTAAACAGGGTAAATTTTGAAACGCTTTTGTTGGGGAAAAGCAAAACAAACAAAACAAACCCAAATAAACCAACCCCAACAAAACCAAACAAAACCCCACAAAGCAAACAAACGAAAAACCGAAACAAAACACTGAAAAGGAGAGGAATATTAGCAAGAAATAAGGGAAATGGGAATAATTGAGAGCAACCTCTTTTGGGGAGCTGAATGCAATGGTGGATTAACAAAAACCTTTGCATTGATGCTGGTCTTTGCCACCACTGTCTTGTCAGTAGTAAATTGGCCTTGGGTTTACACAGCCTGGGGTTAGTGCAAATCCATCACTTGGCAGCTCCTCATCCACTTGTTTCATGTCGAAAGGAAGACACAGGAGAACATCTGGGGAGCCCTTCAACAAACACCTCTCCAGTGGGGGCCCAGGTAAGTGTAGCAAGCACAAATATCTGTTCTAGAACACAGCATGGCTTGGCACAATATTGAAATACTGATAATTGTTATTGCATTCTGAGAATGGAAAGGAGGAGGGAGGATTAGAGGGGGGCTCAGAGTCTTTTGAGCTGCTTGGATTCACTGTGGAAGAGCACACTGAGCTGCGAGACACACTGGGACTGTGAGGCTGCAAGGAACCCAAAGGGAAAAGTGGACAGAAATTCAGCAGATACAAGAAGAAATTTTAATTTCTAGTTTCAGGTTAGTGAATTTTTTCAGTCAGATTTTGGTCCACTCCCCACGCAGCTGCAGGGCTAAGGCACAGCAAGGTATAATGCACATGCTGGATGGAAAAAGGCCATTAACAATTGGTAGGATGGTTTAGAACTCAGTCACAAGGTATCACTTTGGTTTTGCAAGGCCTGTAGTGTGGCTGTTCTGAACAGCACAGCTCTGCTCCTCTTGTGCTGTGCAAGTCTGTTCCAGCCAGATAACTGCTATCAGCTCACTGCTAGAGCTGAGGGGTAGGATTGCAGGGACACAAGGCTCAGCTGTGTTCTCTGGTGTAAGCCTGCTGATCGGGGACTAGATACTGCTAAAGGTGGTCTGTTTTTTTTTAATTTACACTTCCTTAACTACTCACAATCATGCCAAGTGCATATCCATAACAGGAAGGTAACAAACTGGGCCGTGAGCTTGAAAACCAGGAATGCAGATGCTGTAAAACTCATCTTGAAACCTTCCCAGGAGGGAAGGAGGAAGCAGATTGGATCCTCTGCTCCCTGTGGTCTCCATGTGCCTAGGTGGCTGGCACGATGCCTTTTGGGGAGAAAAGCAGAGAGGCTTCTAAACAGGACAAGGGACCCCAGGCTGTGCTCAGGTGTGTACTGCAGGAACCCTTCATCAGGCAATGATGAAGCCACGGCTTGGAAACTGCTTGTGACAAGCAGCTGAAATCCTCTGGAAGGGTTCTGTACTGACAGATGTGACACTTGATCTTGGGGTTAATGATTATCCTAACATAAAACCACACCCATGTGTAAATCCCACAAGCAGAATGAAAGCCCTTGACTGGGGAGAAGCTAAGACTGCAGTTTATCAAGGAAACACTGGTAATAAACACCAAGTAACAGGAAACAGCAGAATAGCAGCAAAATGTCCTTTATCCCTTGTCAGTGTCAGGTTAATCCCAGAATGGTTTGGGTTGGAAGGGACCTTTAAGCTCATCTCATTCCAAGCCCCCTTTCCTGGAGTAAGGAACCTTCCTCTAGACAGTTAGCTCAGAGCTCCATCCTTGAATTAATATGGTCATATTTCAGTAGGAAAATAAATCTCCAAATGAATGAATATTGAAATACTGATAATCATTACTGCACTTTGAAAGGATTACACAGAGCTCCCAGTTTTTAGCCATTTGTGAAAGAGGAAACTGAGCTGGGAGTGGCAGCTCAGTCTTTCAGTGGCACCAATCTTTCAGATCCAAATCAAGGTTAATTTAAAAAAGCCCAACTACTGGTGGCCTGCAGATCAGCTGATCCCCTGAGATGTGCTGCCTTGTGTGTGTGTTATGTCAAAGGGTATGGAAACAGGTAAAGATCAAACTGTCCAGAGCAAACAACCAAGGGGTTTGTGCTGCTGATGGCACAGTGTGACATGAATAAAAAACAGCATTGCAGTTTATCTGTCTTAGATATCAAAATCAGCCTGTGTGAACCTACCTTAATTTGATCTTCCCAGAAAGGAAATGAAGAATTATGCAGTTGTAGAGTGTAGCAAGTGCTCTGGTGCATCCCTGCTGGAAGAAGGTGCTAAGGGAAGGTCTGCACAGGTGTTGGAGCTGTGCAAGGATGGTGAAAAGAAGATGCAGTGACCTTGTCCCTGTGCTGGGAAAGGCCAGGCCTTGCTTAATTCTGCCTAGCCCTGGAAAAGTGAAAACAGATCAGTCAGCAGCTGAAAGGACCACTCATGCATCTGTCAGATCAGCTGTTCAACACCACAAACCCACCAATCTGTTACTGTTCAGATGAGCTTTTTACTTCTCCTTTCAGGCAATTATCAGCATCATCCTGCTTTGGGCTGCAGGACCTGGCTCTGCCTCCTGTGAGTGCTGACAGTGGTGGGCAGGAATGGGCTGCTGTTCCTGCAGAGACCCCATCAGAGCAGCCTCGGGGCTCATGGGATTCCAGAAGATGGGATCCTGCGCTCCTTGGAGCCTGCCCCACCTCCACAGGATGAATGGGAACGGAACAGCCAGGCACTCCCAATCCCATGTTGGCACCTAGCCACAGGGGACTGGAGGGGGAAAGGGACACAAAGCATTCCAGCTGCTCTTTACAACAACAGTAACTAGTTATTTATGCTTTGTGCAACAAGAAAAAATGTACAGCAAGTAATTTAAAACCAATAATTTAATGGGTTCGCCTGACTTGCAAATATCAGGATTTCTTGGTGTCATCTTCCTGTGCAATTTTCTTGCTGTTCTCACATGTCCTTCCCATGAACAAGTGTTAAAGGTACATATTCTTTCTGGAAGGTACAAACTGAGAGAGTTGCTTAACATACAACAATCTGTCAGAGGAAAACGAGGCAAAAACACCAGGCCTGGCTTAGTAGCTGATTTTGGAACATCTTGAAACTCCAATAATCCCTTGTACAGTCCACCTTGAAAAGTTTCCATGATGTTGCAATAAATTAATTCTCAAAGCCTTGTCTTTTAGCTGCTATTGAAATGTGAGCATCTGTGTTGGCACACAGAGTTTTATTTAGCAGCACTTTAACTACTACAGAAAATTCTATTCTTTAGGTATGTTGGAGACTGACAGGCTATGGAGAGCTCTCTGGGGTGGAAAAGAGGGAGCCATCCCAAGGCAAGAAGGAGGCACACATGCGGGAACCACAGTAGCAGGGTTTTCTCAGCCTGTTATCCTCCTCCTCCAAAGGTTTGTGTTCTCTGCTGCTTCCCTGTGAATTATGGAACCTCCCAGAGTAATCATACGACAGTTCCTCTCCAGCAGAAATATCTGTGGCTGCAAAAAGTGCCAGTTTGGGCACCATGGAGTCCACTCGGACGGGCACCATGAACAGATTTGGCTCACAGGAGTGGTTCAGGAACCTGCCCACGTTCCCGACGTGCGTGGGGTCCACGAAGGTCTCCAGGACCCGCCCGTCGTGCAGGTGCTCCCTCACTGCTATGATGTAGTTGGAGTCCTCTGGGCTCTGGGCCTGCACCCTCCTGCGGGCCTCAGCCAGGCCCAGCACCTCCCCAGCGTACTCACACACGAACGTGCCCCGGGGGATGTCCTGCAGCGTGCGGACGCCCCAGCCCTTGCTGTGGGTGCGGAACACCTGGAGCTGCAGCTGCAGCCCCCTCTGCACCACCCTGTTCTGGCACGACTCACTGCAGGGGCACAGGGCGTTGCACTCAAACACGGGCCGGGCAAACGGCCCCTGCTCCGAGTCCCGCAGGCACAGGCCACTGTAGTTGTCACCCCAGCACAGACAGGAGCACTCGGGGGCCGTGCAGGAGCTGCTCTGGCAGGAACATCCCGGGAATGTGATCTCGGTGGGGTCGATCTCCCCGTCCGCTCCAGCCACGCTCTCTGGGCTGTACTGCAAAGAGGACAAGAGGCAATCAAAGCCTTGGCATGACCACTGCTTAAACCCAGAACTTGTAACGAGTTTGTGCCTGGCAATGGGGGATCTCTGAAATGAAATCGTGAACACTTCCCTCTCCTGTAAACTTCTGACTCCAAGTCTTAACTTCTCTAAAAGGTTTTAAGGAATTGAAAACCTTTATTCCATTCATTTATTCCATGTGGACCGAAAAAGAAGCAATAGTCTGTCAGTGCCTGAATTTTTCCAAATAGTCTCTTAGCAAAAACAAATGCTTAGCAGAAAACATATCAGATAATGAGATCCAATCTACTAGATATGTCTTTTATTTATAAAAATACCAAATATATTTATGGATAGATTTATAGATGTATTTATTTACCGAATTATCAAAGCATTGTCAAAGTAATTTCCCCCCCTTCAAAACAACGAGCTACTTAGTTTATAGCTATTCTAAGGCACAGAATTTCCAATATGTACTTATGCTAAAAGTGAAGACACTTTCAATTTATCTCTTCAGATCGTTGTGTTCCAACTCCCTCCTAATTCCTGGCAAACCAGGCTCTGCAGTGACTCCAATGCCCCCAGCAGGTGAGTGGTCAGAGCCACGCTCTGCTGCAACATGAAAGCTGACAGAGGCTCTGCTAACCTTGAAAACCAAGATATAAAGACAGCTAGGTGTGTATTTTGATTTCCTTCTCAGCACTGTGCACAGCTTTACTACAAAGCAGCCCGGAGGATGCTATGGCTCAATGTCACAGTTCCCAGCAGGTTGTGCCTGGTAAGTTCTGGGCCTTGTGACAGTGATCACCCAAATTTCTTTGTTCACACACACCAGCTCCTCAGCCTCTTGGCTTCACTCAGAGACGAGTCCGATCGTCCCTGCTCTGCTCCGCAGTGCCTGGAAACGTTCTGTTTTTAACCCCAGGCCTGCTAGACTTCATTTTGGTTTGCAAGGCCTGTGTGACAGCACCGAGCCAAACCCGCAGGCCCCGCGGAGCGCCGGGCAGGGGGCAGTGCCCGCAGTGCTGGGGGCAGACAGGACCGTGTGGGGGGACTGTCCCTGAGAGGGGACTGTCCATGGGAGGGGACTGTCCCTGTGAGGGCGGGTAGGCCCTGGATCCCCGGGGGTGTCCGAGGCCGGGATGGCCGGCGCGGGGACGTGTCCCACCGTCCCCCACCGTGTCCCCGGTGTGTCCCCGCTGTCCCCACCGTGTCCCCGCTGTCCCCGGTGTGTACCTGGAAGGGGCCCGGGCCCTGCCCCGACACCGACACCGCCACGGGCTCGCGCCCGCCGCTCAGCTCCGCCATGCTCGGCCCCGCCCCCGCCGCGCGCCCATTGGCTGCGCGGGGCACGCGCCGCCCGCTCATTGGGCGGCGGGGGGTGATTGACAGCGCAAGGGAGGGCGCGCGTGGGCGGCCGCCATGTTTTGGGGCTGTCCCCTCAGAGAGGCGGGGCGGGGGCTGTGAGGGGAGAGGCGGAGTGTCACTGTGAGGGGAGAGCAGAGATGTCACTGTGAGGGGAGAGCCGGAATGTCACTGTGAGGGGAGACCTGAAATATCAGTGTGAGGGGAGAGCCGGAGTGTCACTGTGAGGGGAGACCTGAAATATCAGTGTGAGGGGAGAGCCGGAGTGTCACTGTGAGGGGAGAGTCGGAGTGTCACTGTGAGGGGAGAGCCGGAATGTCACTGTGAGGGGAGAGCCGGAATGTCACTGTGAGGGGAGACCTGAAATATCAGTGTGAGGGGAGAGCCGGAGT
>JAWWTY010000022.1:1690302-1776372 GCA_035222235.1 Margarornis squamiger
CACTGTGAGGGGAGAGCAGAGATGTCACTGTGAGGGGAGAGCCGGAGTGTCACTGTGAGGGGAGAGTCGGAGTGTCACTGTGAGGGGAGAGCAGAGATGTCACTGTGAGGGGAGAGCCGGAGTGTCACTGTGAGGGGAGAGCCGGAATGTCACTGTGAGGGGAGACCTGAAATGTCTCCGTGAGGGGAGATGCGGAACGTTCCTGTGAGAGAAGACCCGAAATGCCTCTAAGGCAAGACGCGAACAGTTCCCGTGAGGGGACACCCGAAAAGCCTCTGTGTGCGAGGTGAGGCCCGGCCCGGCCCGGCCCGGCCCGGCCTGCCAGTCCCGCCCCCAGCGGTCCCGCAGGCCCCGCCCCGGCCCCGCCAGCCCTATATAAACCTCCACCTGGCCGAAATAACACCCTCATGGCGGGGGCTGTTGCTGTCCTGTGCCTGCAGGGGTGTCTGTGTTAGCCGTGAGCCCCCTGGTTGTTCGTGCCCTTCAGGGGGCTGTGAAACTTTTCTAGTTCTGGAGGTGTCGGGGTGGCTGTGGTTCTGTCCTGGGCTCAGAAATGCCGCTGTGGGGGGAAGAGCCCTGGCGAGAGCTGTGCCGTCCTTTTTTTTCCCTTTCCTTTTCCCCTTTTCCCCTTTTCCTTCCCTGGTTGAAGGAAGTTACAGACCATGGAACCAAGCTCTGACTTGGAATCCCATCATGGGTTGGAGGGACCTCAAAGCCCATCCAGTCCCACCCCCTGCCATGGGCAGAGACACCTTCCACAAGCCCAGGGTGCTCCAAGCCCTGTCCAACCTGGCCTTGGACACTCCCAGGGATCCAGGGGCAGCCACAGCTTCTCTGGGCACCCTGTGCCAGGGCCTGCCCACCCTCACAGGGAGGAATTCCTTCCCAATATCCTGCCTAAACTTTGCTCTGGAAGCCTTCCAGTGCTATATATGATGTTCTCTTAATGCATTTAAGCTCATCTTCTCTCTCTTGAGCTGGAAACTGAGCTGTGTCTTGAAAAAACAAAGCCTGGCTTGTGTTCTTCACATGCTAGTGGTTCCATTAGTGTTTGTATTTGCCCCCGGGTCAGTTGTTTTGGAGGTTGAGGAACCCATGTGTTTTCCTTTTGAAATCAATTATCACACCCACAAATAAGCTCCTCAAAGGTGGAAACAGAAATCCCTGGTGCTCTTCCAACAAGGAGTTACCTGTGTCTCCTTTTCCCTGTGGTGGTTACTGACGTGACTCTTCTGATGCCTCTTTCTGCAGCATCCAGGGACTGGAAAGAATCGTTGCCTGTTGTGTCCCCTCCCTCCTGCCTGGGAAGAGCAGCTGAGCAGCACCAGGAGAGGCGCAGGTGAGACTGGACAGTGAAGTCTGTGTTTATGGGGGATAATGGGAATAGCAGAGTTGATGGGAAGATGACGGACAGATTGTTTATTGCACTCAGGCTGTAAGAAAAGGGAAGAGGCACTTCTGAAGGTGTCACTTCCCCCCAGTGTAATTTTGGAGAAGACTTTTTAATCGATTTAACCCTCAGATCAGTGCATGCTGCTGGGTACCCATGGCATCAGTGCTTTATACCTGAAGGAGATGCATGTGGTGGAAGGGTTTAAACACATACAGCTGTGTGGCTGCTCCCCATGGTGCCTCCAAGCCCTGCCTGCGTCCTGTGAGCACTTCCCAGGGTGGGGAAGGTGGCAGAGCAGCTTTGTGAGAGATGCTGAAATGTTGAGTGACTGGAGATACTAAAATACACTTTAGGCTTTCTGTTATTACCAAGTCGACCTTTAGATGAAGACACGTGTAGTTTGGCTGCTAATCCATAATGCCAGGTGGGATTCTCTTCCATTTTGAAATGGTTGAACTCATGAGTCATTGCTCTGTAGTAAAAGAAACAGATTGCTTATGTGTACAGGAGATGGGGTTTGGAAATCTGCAAAAGGTCATGAAAACCCTGTGTTTTCCTCCTCCTTAATCTACCCAGGGCTTCT
Source organism: Margarornis squamiger (assembly GCA_035222235.1). NCBI lineage: Eukaryota > Metazoa > Chordata > Aves > Passeriformes > Furnariidae > Margarornis > Margarornis squamiger. The sequence continues at coordinate 1,692,279 of JAWWTY010000022.1, forward strand.
ATTATGTTGAACTAAGAATGGGCTGAACTGTTGAGATGTCCAGGTTGGGTGAAAAATGGATGAAAGCTCGTTTTCAGTTGTTATATAAAACTGTGGAAGGCAAGCTTAAAATGGGGCTGAAAGGGTGAACTGGAGGTAAACTTTGTGATGCTGAACTGAGGCACCTGATGCAGCTGGAATTTCTTCTGCACCATGTTTTGCTCTCTGGGATGAGACTGTGAATCATTTTTGTTACTTTGCATGCATTGAGCTGTTGGATTTTCTCCATATATAAATAATGCTTTCTGCTCATAAATGATTTTTGTGGCCCTTCTCTGTACTTTGTTGCATTTCTTACTATCCATCTGATAATTGCAATGTGGAAGGTTAACTGTACCTGAACTGTGAGTTCCTGTGTTCCTCTCACTGCACTGAGTTTTGGTGGCTGAGGCTGTGTGTTCCAACAGGGTGGTGGAGTTCAGGGGGGCTGGAACACTCAGGGCCTGAGATTTCACAGCCTTCGAGGGGCCCTGCTTTCAGGGCTGTACCAGCCTCCCAGGGAGGGTGGTCAGTAGCCTCTTGCCAAAATAGGCTGCCTGAAGGATGCCTTTGGCTTTCTGGTTTCCTGTGGAACCAATCTTTGAAAGAATACCCTTTTAAGTATTTCATTTTACATTGCATATGGATTCTGTCTGTCTTTGTTATGAATAGCCTATTCAGATAGTTTTCAGATATTTAGACTTGCTGTTTTACATTAAAGGGAAGCACATACACTGGAGATGCCTCCTGAAGTGCTTCTTCCACTGTGGCATTGAGTGCAGACATTCCAAAGGGACTTTAGTCTGTCATTCCCTCCTTGAGAGTTTTAGCTGCCTTATCCATGTCCTGTTTAGGTTGTGTCTTCCTCATCTCATGTCAAGTGGTCCTGGTTCTGGCCAGACACAGGTTTAAATTTTCCTTTCACTTGACCTTCATTTATGGATAATCATCAGGTTGGTCCTCTGTATCCTTCTGCCAGTCCATTGTGTGTCAAGTAGAATATTGATTTGCAGAGGATGAAGTATAAAAAGTCAATATCCCATGAAGTGGAGTCCAGTGACAATGTTCTAAGGCTGGGCAAGGGAAGGCTGGTGTCTGGGCACGTAAGATAAAACCTGCACATCCTGGTAGGATTCTGTGCCTGTATGGTCGTGGCTGGGAGAGTCATTGCAAGCAGCTACAGTTTGCAAAGTGTAATGCAAAAACGTGCTTTGATTTATTAAGACACTTGCAGTTTATTGGGTTTTAGTAGTAACACAGTAGAATATAAATGTTCTGCAGGGTATTTAGGTGAGATGTATAGACATAAGCAATCTGATACTGCACAGCAGTGTCTGCCCTGAAGCGCTCAGAGAATTGTGGAAAGACCAGATGCAAAGGTTTTGTTGTTGTCAGTGTGAGGTGCCTGCCACACACAGGTGATGGCTGCAGCTCCCCCCACCTCAGCCCCCAGCCACTGACAAGGGGGAGCCAAAACACAGGTGTTTCTGTTTCCACTTTAGAGCCATCCTCAGCCAGCTGGAGTTGTTTTACCTTGTGCTACTTGTACTTCAGTGCTGGTCACAAACACCTGCCCAGGTGCAGGTACAACTCCTCCATGTGCACCTGATTAAAATGTGATAAATACATGAATACTCTCTGCTAATTGCTTGGCCAGGAAACTGGGATTTGTCCATCTCCAGCTCGATTAATTTGTGCTTTACAGTCAGTGAAGTCCATTAAAGTGCTGCCTGGGCCGAGGGTTTGGGGTGATAAGTCCCTGCAGCCTGTGCAGGGGGTTTGGCTGGCACTGCCCACTCGCTGCCAGGCCCCTGAGCTGGGTCACCCTGGCCATCACTGCAATTGGGAGCAGGACTTGGAGGGTCCTTCCTCAGCCCCACTGCTGCCTGCTGGAGTGCTAGTGAGCTGGCTAAATCTTCCATTAGCAAGTGGAGGCTGGAGTGAGATCTCTGGTCATGGTGTTTGTAAATCCAGAGAAGTTGAGGATCAGTTTATTTAAGCATGTCTCAGCTGTGCAGAGAGGGCTGACCTTGGAAAATGCTGTGTTTGAATAACACAGTTTATCAAAATATCTCCAAGTGCTTTGCAGAGAGAGATGAACTTTGTTTCCTTTCTTGTACAGATAAGAAAACTGACGCAGAACACATGAAAGAAGTTAAGCAGTGGTTGAGCTCTTGGTTATCACAGGGCTCCGCTTTTCATCCCTCCCCGTGTGCTGCTCTGGCAGCATCGATTGGGTAACATGAATCATAAATCTCTTTGCCAATGCAGGAGCACTCACAGGGTTTTGACTTTCTGATAAGTAAAAAAGTTCATAACATTTTGTCACCTCATTGAATGTAAACAAAACAAATTTAGAACAGTAGGAACAATTCTGCTCTCTCCATGCAAATTGCTTCCTGATTGATAGCAGCATATTTCACTGAAAATTAGTCTCAGGATATATTTTAGTTAATTAAATTCACATCTCCAAAGTGTTTTGGCCTGACAGCAGTAGGTGAGCCACTTGCAAAAGCTAGATGGACCACCCATCTCCTGGCTGAAACTGTGATGGTGTTTTGCAGGGAATTTTTCCTGAGAGTATTCTCTTTTTGTTAATAGAGAATGCCATGTAACAGCATTCCAGTTAAATACACTTCTATGTAACAGTGTTTCTCCAAGAAACTCATTACCAAGTGAGACACAGAACTGCCTTGCAGACTGGACAAATTTCTTCCCTTTGAAGTGCACATCAAATTCCTTCTGTGCTCCCTGTCTGCCTTGTATGAACAAACTCCATTTGACATCAGTGACCCCTGGCATTTCCCTCTAGATGAGGGAACTGGATTTGCACACCGTTCATGTCTGTTATGGACTACATGTGTAATGAGCAGTTCCGGGGCATCGAGCCCGTGTTTCAAAGGGATGTATTAGTACTACATGAGTACTACAGCAGGCTCAGCAAACTCCTGCAAAATGGGCTTCGTGCTTTCCCTTAATGTGCTGTTGCTTTGCAGCACTTGCCAGAGACAGAGCTGCCCGTCCTGGTGCTTGTGAGTCCTCGTGGTTTGATGGGCTGTCACCAGAATGTGTGTTGTGCAGCTCCTTTGGCTCTTGCTGTGCAAGGTGCTTTGGTTCATGGTTGGTGTGACACAGTGGCTTTTGCATTTTTACAAGGCTGTGGTTCCAGTGTCTTCAGCACCAGCCTGAGTTCTGTTTTCACTCAGCAGGTGCTTTCCTTGGCACTCAGGTGGGCATGGCAAGATCCTGTGTGCCAGTGCCCCCCATGTACTCTGCAGTACTCAGCTGGAGGCACACTGAGCACTGTCAGAGCTGGCAGTGCCAGTGGCACCCTGCCAGGAGCTGCCTGGTGCAGCCACAAGGGTGCCTGCGATGATGTGCCCAGGGGTGTGTGGTGCCAAGGGGCGTCACAGGCAGGGCTGGGTTCTGAGGGGTGTTACAGTTCTTCACCTTTACACTGCACCTTCCCAGAGGTTTGTGCTGCACAGCCAGGGAAGGTGCACAGTGCAGGATCTGCAGGTTGGTTGGGTTTGTAAAGGTGTGTTCCCCCTGAATAATCAGAGTATTCCCCAGAGCCACCTTGTGTTCCTTTGAGGCACAGCTTCTTTCTCATCCCTGCTGCAGACAGATCACAGCAAAGGCCAAGTACCTCAGTATTCTGGAGGGTACCTTGGATAGCAATACACCCTTGGCGTGTGGATGTACACACTTAATGCAGTGTGTTCATCTCAACTGCATTTGGTCTGAAGGACTGTATTGATTGAAGCTGTCTTCTCAGAGTTGAGAATCTAGATGCTTTTTTGTCCCACGTCAAATTTAGGCTGTTCTGTTGAGTGGAGATCCTGGATGATGAGGAGATTATGTTGTGCCCTTCCCTTCTCCTTCCTTCCCCTGTCACTTCAGGAAATCTTCGTGCCCTTGCTTCATCTCGTAAAATATGGTGTAATGAAAATTTCTTATGAGCAAGTCTCTGTGTTTTTTCAAATTTTATTTTTGAAATAAATCTAGTTTCTTGCTCTTGATTTCTCTAGTGTGACCTAATGCCTGTAAATACCCTTGTTGAGTGGTTCTTTTTGGTGGTTTACTGTCAGTTGTGTTTCGTCTTGCTGGTTAATGTCTCCAAAGAATTGCAGGAATGCAAGTCATCTGAAAGTGCACAAAAGCTAAGGTTGATAGAAAATTATAGTGCTCTGTGAATAAATAGAAGGTTGAGTCAGAAATAATCACTTTTATCTCGGGCAAATGTTGGGTCAGGCGTGATGGATTGTGGAACAACTTCCTGTTCTCATCATACATAGCATCTTGTTCTGAGCCTTCCCTTTATTAAATGATTTGACAGTAATAAAAATAGGTTAGGGTTCTTTTCACAAGCAATATTTGCTTAATATATTACAAATCTTTCAATGTGATGGTTCTGTACTATTTATGCTTTCAAAAAGATTTTGTTTTGCATTTTTTTTCTATTTGCCTTGTTGTAAAAGATGTGTCTGGAGAATAAAAAAGTCCCTTATCTTGTTTTGCTGCTCCATAACTGTACTTCGGTTCAGATGAAATCCATAATTTTTCCTTGTTGGTATGACAACAGAAAACATAAAGGTGAAATTAGAATAAGAATATAGATTAATGTTAACTGTCTGTGCTGTGGTTAAATAAATCACTTAATGATTACAGAACAATAATTCAGTATGGCCTGCAGTCAGATGTTTTCGAGGGGGGAGGAGCAGTATAAAGAAAGAATTATGTGTGTTTAATGTGGTATTTCACTGTGATAGTAAATCAATTCCCCTCATCAAATTATACAAACAAATTTATGACTGTGTGTGTATTCAGGGCAATTAATAAACCATCTTCTATGGTACTAAGATATGTAGTTTTGCACTGTAACCTTTAAATACAATTTATCTCAAAGACATAATGCTTAAATGTTAAATGTTCCTTCTCAAAGGAAATTTAGGAAGGAAAAAAGAATAAATGTCTTACTAAAAAAAAGTTAGTTTATGTAGAATTTCAATTTCTTGGAAATTAATTACCCTTCAAAGTTACTAATTTTGATGTATTATCTCAATTTTTATCTTAATGTTCTCTGCAACAATGTTTTTGGCTTTAAACCAAAAGAGAGTAGGTTTAGATTGCATGTAAGAAAGAAATTCTTCCCTTGAGGGTGGTGAGGTCCTGGCACATGGGAGGGACCTCTGCTCATACCTGGGCTACCAGTTTCTCCTCAGAGACCCTTGGGAGACAGGATTGTAGTGTTGGCATTTTTCAGTTGGCCAAAATACAATGAAAAATGCTCAGTCACAAGGTACACACTGGAAAGAAAATTAGGGCTGTGCTCAGCCAATACCCTTGGGCAATTGCAGAGTCTGAGGAGGGCACAGGGCAGGGTTTGAACTGTTTGTACAGACTTGTGTTTGCACACATTCACTTAAACTTTGAAATATTTAGTAATATTCAAAATCAGTTGGGGTTTAATGCACCAGAGCACTGCAGTGGTTCCCTCATTTTCCATCAGTCTGAAAGCTGAACTAAACTTCTCCAAGTGCACAAACACTCATACTCTCCTGTGGTTTTATTGTCGTTGGTGTGGTGATGGAGGTTGAAGTTGTTGAGGTTTCAGGTGCAGACGGCTTTGCTTCTGAAGGTACACCAATGTAAGGAGTGAAGCCAACCAGCAGGTTCCTCTGTTTCCTTTGGAGGAGGAAACAGCCCTCAGAAGCTGGACAGGCAAACCTTCCCCTCCCTTGCTCAAGACTGCAGGGGCTCTTCTCTGCCAGGGGCTGCTTCCTCAGGGATGTGAGGGAGCTTTCTCTGCTGCTGAGCTGGTCAAGCTCAGGCAAGACAAAAAGCAGGCAGGCTTCTTGTGTCAGTGAGGTCCCATCTGTGCTGTGTGGTCACAGAGGTGGTGTTACCTGTCTCCGGTACCTGCCTGACTCTCTCTCCTGGGGCGCTTTGCTGGAGTTAGGAAGTGTTTGAAGAAACTTCAGTTGAGGTTAAAGGCACAAACAGGCTCTGGCATCAACGGATCAAGAGCTCCCTGTGGGTATTCTCCACCTCTGTTAGGGATCTCCCAGCAGGTTTGTATGTTTGCAAACATCACATGTACAACCACAAATGTGAGGATCCCAGGGTTACTGCAGGGAATCTTCAAGTGAAGTCTTGAGGAGTTTATCCCTGAGATCATAAATCCTGCTCTGACACTGACCTCCAGGAGCACGTCTTTTGTTTACAGCCCACATGACAAAGTGCTGAGCAGGCAGAGGTGAAGGAGTGAATGCTGCTCCTGTCTGGAAAACAGTTGGGCTGCTGTGGAATTAGTCTGTGCTCATTTAAGGCAAGCATTAATTAGGTTTAAAGAATGTAGCATGGCAAAGTCTTCAGTTCTTCTCCCTGTTACCAGAGTGAAAGTAGTGACAGAGCTGTTGTAATACAGATTAGCAAAAGAATTAGTTGTGCCAGCAGTCTTCCTGATGATTTTACATTTTGCTGGTAATTTTGGCATGTCTAGGGAGGTGATGAGCACTGCAGGGCAGGCTGAGCTGCCCTCTTGGCCAGGCAACTGTGGGGTTTTATGGTGGACTAGTCAGCTCTGATGACATTATGTGAAACATGGAAAAAGTGAAAAGCAATCTTGCCTTCAAAGCATTGTTGGTGACCTTTAAATTAGGGCTGGGAGTCTCATCATGAACTGCCAGTGAAGGATCCATGACTTACTCCCCTTCCCTTTGGAACTGAAAGGTTGTTTTCACTGAAATTACCACTTATTACAGAAAGGTCAAACCCATACAGCTGCATCTCAACAAGTACAGTGACCTTGTGTTTGCAACTTCATAATTCTGTGGAGTTTTTTTACAGATTGTGCTGTTGCCATTCTTTTATAACATTGCAGAGCCACGTTTGATGGGCTCGATGCTGAGCTGCTGCAAATTGTTTCTGTTCTGTTTCTGAGATGGAAGAACGGTGAATGACGCTGTGCAGGGCTGGGTGCTTTGTGAGAGCTGTTGTTCAGCTGTTCTTTGCTATCTCCCTGAAAACCAGACCGTGGAGACTGAGGGGTGTTGCTCTGGTGGGCCTGCCAAGACTTTGTCTTTTACTGCACAGTGTATTTATTGAGCTTGTGTTGTATATTGTAGTTGATGACTTGCACACTGTTACAGAAATTATGGATACCATTTATGAGAGTCCCCTAAGTGCCATGGGATTCCTGTGTGACTGAATTCCTAAATTGTTTTAGGGACTAGATTTTACAGCTCTGAGTTGGATAAAGGACCTCTTTTCCCAAGGCTTGATAAAGATAATTAGAATCTCAACTCACTGCTATTTATGATTATTTATGATTTTATATAATAAAAAAAATTTATATACTTGAAAGGACTAAGTACTTTAAGCCATGTTTTTACCCTCAATTCTGATAGCAATTGGATACTGTTTTAATCAAATGGAAAAAATCTGAATTCAGGATAGTGTTTATGTGCTACTTATATAAGCTGGCTTTAGAAGTTAGTTACTCCCTTTGGTACAAAAATTAAAAAACAAACAAACAAAAATTAAAAAAATAAATAAGGGTTTAGACCATATTCAAACTCTTAGTTGTTTTTTTGGATGTCTGACATTAAGTACAAATCCTGAGAGTCAGAGAAATAAACTGGATATAGACTAGACTCTTCACCTAGACTTGAATCTGTTTTTATTTGGCTAGTAAGAGAACGTGTCTATATATATTTGTATCTTCTAAAGTCTTGTTGATGTCAATTTATTTCTGTTCTTGCTAAATTGTTATCTAAATATCTGCCAAGAGATGGCGGTGCAATGCTGTTCCATGTGCTGGGTGAGCTTGTAGGAAGGTCTGGGATCTGGGAAAGGCAGAGGCTCCTTCCCAAGGTTTTTTGGTGGTCTCTGCTAGAACAGACCAACACATTTATCAGCTCACTTCATCCACGCTGGGGGTTAAGAAAAAAAAGCAAAATTAAAATGCTTGTCTGCTTTGCAGTGCTCTGTCAGCTCTGGGGGGTTTCTCTTGCACCCTGCATGCAAAGTACACTTCTGAGCCTGTGCCTTGGCTTGTTTGGCTTCAGGCTGGGATAGAGTTAATTTTTGTGTGAGTAGCTGGTGCTGGGCTGTGTTTCAATCCAGACAAACCCAAAGGCAACGCTTGGGCTGGAATTGTTTCCATCCTGTGCACAGCTGATGTGGGTCCCCTGGCAGTAGTGGCGCAACTCTGATTTCTCTTAGCCAGGGAATATTAAAAAATAATCCTTCCCCCCCAGTCTGAATCACCTTGTATTCCTGCTGGGTTCTGTATGGATTTAACGGAAGCAAGGCTTGTAGGGAGAGGTAATCTCTCCAATTTGTCAGAGTTAAAGTTTTCTGGTTTGAAAGCCCTTCTGCAAATCTCTGTTGTACAGACAGACATTCCAGGTGCACCAGAGCACAGAGCTGTTAACGCTGGAAAACTTCCTTTTTGCCTTCTGAATACCAAAGTGTTTCTTGGAGAAGGGGGGTGGGAGATGAGAGGCAGAGAGCTGCAGAGTGCTCTGTTTCCCTGTTACTACGAGATGGACTTGCTGTCTGAGGGAGCCTTTGTTCTGTCCCGTGGGGCTGTGCCTCTGTGACGGGTGTGAGTGTGAAGTCTGTGAGGGTTTGTCAGTGCTGGTACCTGCCTGTACCTCTCGGTGTAACTGGGTTCCTGCTGCCAGTCAGAGGCAGGCTGGGGGCTCTCATTGTTGGCCGGGGCGTTGGTGCAGTTCTGACTGGGAAGCGAAGCCCTGAGAAGCAGCTTAGTTTACTAACACTGCACTTGGCAGCAAGATCCCTTAGATTTCTGCTCAGGAACACCCTTCTAACCCCAAATATTCCATGCAGTTTCCTTTTTCTTATTTTCTGCTGTTCCACACGAATGACCTGAAAGTCATCAGGAGTGGGCATGGGGCAGAACAATCTGGTAATGAGCTTAATTTCCTTCTTCTCCAGACATCGTGTGCCTGGAGCTGTGCTCCTGGCTCACCTTGGTGAGAAGCTGGTCATCACCTCTCCCACTTGTGCCTGTAATTTGTGGTGTAGTGGCTCTTTTCCAGGCCTTTCAGACAGATGATAATGAACTCAAGGCTGAAACAAAACATCCTGGTGCCTGGGATGAGGTGTCAGGAAAGGACCTGAGGACTGTCCCATTTTCAGTCCAAAATGGTTTTTAATTGTCAGTTGAAGAGGCTGCCTTCATTCACACGGGATGTTACTTCCTTAATCAATAGCACTTTGTCAGGTCAATTTTCTAACATTCAGGCTAAATTTTCTGTGTCTTACTATAATAAGTATTTTATATTCTTATTCCAGTTTTATATCTTTTTATAATTTGTGCTTCTGAGTGAATGTGAAGTTTCTTACCTAGTGCACATCCTGTCTATTTTTTCATTTACTCTTGAATGTCATTGTTCTAAAAGCTTCAATAAATACTCCAGTCACTCTAAAAACATACTTCACTTGAGGAAAAGGAAGGAATAACTTGTGTAATGAGTGGACAAAGTGTATAGCCACTTGAAAACTGAACCTGAACTCATCTGTCCTTCATGGTGTCTGTTCCAAAGCCAGGACTGGAACGAGGCTCTCAGTGGTTTTGTGTCTCAGTTCAGCTCTAGGGCAGATGGCTGGCAGGGACACCAGAAGTTGGTCCTTGGCCAGCAAGACGTAAAAGTGGGAAGCTAAACTCTGAACACACGTCCAGAGAGGACTGAGCCTTGATCTGTGTCAGCAGAGGCTGGTGGAGCTTCAAGTGTGCTGTGCTTTTTATTCTTTGAACCATATCAGGAGAACTTCAGAAAAGAGACAAGTGAAGGACGGGAGGAGCGAAGGCTGGAGGACAAATGACTCATCAAAGATTCCCCAGCAGGCTGTGGTGTGGGGCTCGGCTCTTGTGAGTCCATCCTGATCTCCTTGCCAGCGTGCCAGAGCTGGAGCAGGGCACTCACACCTGCTGCTGCCCGGCATCTCCTCTCCCCGGGCTCCAGGAGGGCTCTGCTCTCCCTCTGTGCTAGCCAGACGCCACTGAACGCGGGGGAGTCCTTCCCTTGGCATCATGGGCTTTTGGCTAGCCTGCTTTTGCAGAGGAGGGAACATCAGCATTAAACATCTTTGGCATTTTTGTGGTGTGCAGGGGGCTTTAGATCAAATAGTGAGTAAACCCTCGCTTCCTGGGGATGCTGTGCTGTGTGTTGTGGCAGACAGTGTGCCCAGGCTGCTGTGCCTTGTCACACGGAGACTGGGGACAATGGCCAGGCTGTGCTCCCTCTCAGTCCAAATAAACTGTGCTCAGCATTCCGAATCATCCCTGCCTGGGATTGTGTGCACATATGCCAGGGTGGCAGTGCCTGAATGGTTTGAGTGTGCAGGGAGCAGGGACACAAGAGCCTTTTGTTGGTGGTGTCTCTGCAGGGTTGGCTGGGATGGGGCCATTATTTAGTAGTCACTATGTTTTGTGCACGTGCCTGGACAACCCTTGGGCTGCTCCTGGGCTTTTAGTTGCTCTGTTCACAGATCCCTGGTCCTGGAATGTTAATGAACAAAGTGTGTTGTTACTGCCATCACAAATTTATTTTGAGAGCGGAGTATTGAGAAACTTTTAAGATTAAGGGGGAAAAGCAATTGCTATTGATAAGAAATCTAAATGCAATTATCAGGGCTTTTTGCCATCTGTCAGCATTGTGTAAATATGCATGTATCTCCCCCCAACCTCTGCAGTCATTTTGCAACTCACTTTGTATTTTCTCCTCTTCCATATAGTCTCATGGAGTGCCCTGTTCTGTACCTCGGGTAAATTTAATGCTGAAATGTGGTTTGTTTATGTTGATGGAGTTAACTTGGTGTCTTTGCTGCACTCTCTGGTTTAAAGGGCTTCCAACAGGAGCGTATTCATCCGTGGCTTTATTTTCCACACATGCTCAAATATTTTGGGGATTCTTAGGGATCCATCCTTCTCACTTCAGAACTTTTTACTGTAGGCAATGGTTAAAGGGCAAAGAAAAAAAATGCCTTGACCTAGTTGTGGAACTAAAGCATGCAAAATGTACACTGGTGGGGAGTCTCCTTGCTGGAGCTGCGCATTTTGATTCCTGCCTGGCTTTGTCTTTCCATCTGTTCATCTCATCTGCAGCTCCTCCAGTGTCTCTCACCGAAGCTGTGATTGCTGGTGTGTTTTATTGTGTGCCAGACTGTTTGGGGACTGGCTGCTGACTTCTTTCTACTGTGCCGATCTGCTTTTGTTCCCCTGACTCAGATCTGCCTCTCAGCTCCTCTCGCTCTCTCTGACAGACGCTTTCCTTCCAGGGAAAACACTCTGACAAGATTTTTATAGAAAGTAACAAAGCCAGAATATTTTTTTTCTTTTTGCATAGGATCTGCTTCTTCCTGTGGCCTTTTATCTGCATTTGCTCGTCTTCTACCCTCACTATGTCATTGCCAAACTTTGTGTGATTTAGGATGTTTTCTGTTATGGTTGCAACACCTTTTCTTTCATTGCTGTGATAATGAGTCAGTTTGAGCTGTGCGTTGGGTTTATTCTCCCCACCCTTGCCCTCCACCGGGTTTCCTCCCTCCTCTTTATTGTGGAAGGGCAGAGCAGCCAGACTGGTTCCTGCTGGGTTACGCTGGGTCACCAGCTCAAGCAGAGAGCTGGATGCTGGGGTTCCTCTACTAAATGCATCACAGACCTCACAAAGAGAAAATTAGTAGTTTTGTTTTTTGTCATTTTGGTTTTTGAGTGAAGATGCTGCTGTTCAGGCTAGGTCTGTGATGAGGAGATTGTGAAATGCACTTGGTTTTCGTTTTTATTCCAGTCTCCTGAGAGGGATGTACACCGTGGTAAAGGCATTTGACTAAGTAGTTCATGTCCAAGATTGACAAATAAGAAAAAAAAAAGAAGTGGAAAAGAGCTTTAAACTTCATACTCTGACAGTGTTTCACTCTCTCTTATCATGCACCCACTTTCCATTGTTGTCACTGGGGGCTTTGGAAACTTAATTAAATTCTAAGTAAATTTTTCTATCACAATTGGCACACAGTGCTATTGACCATCTAAACAAAGCACACAAATCATTTAGTGCAGGAGGAGGAGATAACGAAAAGGGGGAAATGAAGCCTGCCTTGCTCACAGTGCTGCACCAGCACTTGCTTTTCCAAACCCAGCAGTTTTGGGCTGGTTCAGCTCTAATATCACTTGCCATTAGTCACAAATGAAACTCAGCTCCCTGCATTTCCTCCTCTGGCTGTTCTTGGCCTTACAGAGCCACTTCCCAGGGTACTCCCTTGCAAAGGTTTATTCTCCATTTGGGATTTCTTTTTGGAGGAAAAATGTGATCCAGTAAAATGCAGCTCTTTCTAAGGGAACAGCTTGTAAAATGTAATGGATTCTGGGTTTTAGGAGGCCAGAATATGTGAGCAGTGGCACTTTTTGGCCTTAAAGGCTGCTGATTGGATCTGTGGGTATTTAATTTATCCTAGCTAAATTTTTTGAAGGAATATATGATTGTGTTGGCCTCTGTTTTGGGAGTCACAGCTGGAGACTCCCCCAGGGAAGTGGCAGGACCTGTCCCTTTGCAGTCAGGTGTAGTTCAGCTTTTGCTGTGTTCACAGTGTCTGCATATATTTGTTATACCATGGTGAAAAGAGGCATATCTCAATATATAGAAGCTTCCTATTGTCTGTCAAGCACTCAGACTATTTAAAAATGACAAAATAGTGGGTGGACTCATTTAATTGATTAATCACCAGTGATTGTGATTTGCCTCCATAAAGAGAAATGGATCTCAGGTCATCCAAATATTCCCCATTGAGATCAAGAGAATTGTGACAGTTGATACCAGCTGAGAATTTGCCATTAAAGGCCATCAGGCTGGCTGTTGTTTAATTACAGAAATTAAAATCTTCTCATATAGACTTGAATTTGAGTGACTTCCCATGACTTACTGGTTTTGTTTCACTTTGGGTGAAATAATCAAGTAATGTTTTACTTCAATAAAGGAAGATTTGTAGCCTAATGCTACAAAGTATTAAAATGTGCAGTGGAGTTTTAAGCACTGAAACAAAATAGGAATTGAGTTACTGGGACACTGAGCTTTAAAAAAGGAATTGCTGTGTGTGAGGTATCTACTCCTCCACGAGGACATCTGGAATTCCTGCTTACTCTGCATGTTTGGTGGTGTGAAAGGATTGTAAGCATATTATTTCTGAAATATGTCAGCTTCCATTGGCACAGTAGGGCATAATGACATTTCCTGTGACACAATCTGCACACTGAAATTCCTTTAGTCAACGCTGCCCCGATGGGGAAGCAGCAGTTGGAGCCACAGCACCCTGGGAAAGGCTGGGAGGTGGTACCAGCATTTAGTTCCTTCCTCAGCACAAGCTCCCACTCGAGTGCCCTCAGTGTTTGGGGCTCTCTGTGGGGTGTGCTCTCAGCTGCAGCGTTCTGAGGAAACACCCTTGGGGATGATGAAGGTGACTTAAACACAGTGGAATGGGGGGTCTGCAGTGAGGTGGACAAAATTTACTGCCCTTTCACTTTGGGAGGGGACATGACTTGAGCTGTGCTGTTCCTCCAGCCCAGGTGCTTCAGAGCCTTCCTATGATACTTTGCCTCTCTCATGCCTTTAAGAGGAGAGGGAAAATCAGCAGCTGAAAACTTGCTGAGCTGAACATTCTTTAAATTGCCATTCCAGAGGCTATAAAAGAAAAAAAGACCCTGAGGTGACCTACTAGTGTTTGGTCCCTACTTGTACACCTTCTGCATGTGTCAGGTGTGTGGTGTTGGTGTAGCAGTAACAGCAGCGTCCTGTGCTTTTCCTGGAAAAGTGGAGTAACAACAAGACAGGGAGTATTTAACAGTAAAGTCAAAACATGACCTGGGCTGGCTGTGAAAAAATTCCAGCGGACTTCACATCTAAAGATGTTTCCTGACAGCCTGTACAGGGGTATTGTGGGGTGGAGGTGTTTGCATAGGTGTGAGTTACTAAAATGACTGAAAACTGTTAAAAGCAAACTTGGAAGTTTGAGGGATGCATTAAAAAGAAACCTAGACCTGAGGGGAAAAATATAACCATGGCATTGACTGTCTTTGTGATAAGGTCTCTGAGATTTTTCTCAAATAATTAGCAGGATATAAATATATCAGTTCAAAGAAATGTGCAAATCTCTTCTGACAAACATTATTATCTAGAGGCATTCTTTTTATCTGCAGGCATTGTTTCTTGTGCATCCATGGTTACTTACTCTCCCAGAAGGGGAAAAAAAAGACTTATCTGTTCCTAGGTATGGTGTTTTACCTCTGGCTAAAGCTGTGCTATGGGTGAAAGAGTTTTTCTGCATAATCTATCCTGGGAAATGGTCAATAACTAAAGCAGAGTAAAAGTTAATTACCAGCCAGTTGGTGAGGCCATTAAAAGCCATGCCCAGGGGGAAGAAGAGGCACCAGAGACAGGAGGGAGGTAAGAAATGAACACTTCTCAGCAGGACTGTGTGTGTGTGAAAGGGAAGGCAGTAGTTTATGTACATGAAATAAAAGAAGGCAGAAGTTTGGAACTCAGTGGTTAAATCTGATACACTGAAGGACTTAAAATAATGATTGTATTTCAGATAAACACAGTATGGTTTGAATTGGAAGAGACCTTAAAGCTCATTCAGTCCCACTCCATGCCATGGGCAGGGGCACCTTCCACTATCCCAGGTTGCTCCAAACCCCGTCCAGCCTGGCCTTGATGCCACATAACAGCCAGCACAGTTGGCATTTTTTCTTGAGCAGCTGCTGGGAGTGTCTGAGAAAATCCTGTGTTCCCCAAGCCCTTCATCAGAAGCACTGCAGGACACGGCAGCAAGCATTGCCTTGTCCTTAAGGGGTGCCTGTGTCATGTTGATTTGCCCCCGATGGGGACATCCGTGGGCTGGCCTTAGGCTGGCCATGGCAGCAACCTGCCTGCAGCTCAGCACCTTCAGCTCCCAAAGCACAGTGGCCAAGGCAGCTGGGGGGACATCAGATGTGCTGCTGGATGCAGATGCCAGCTGTGCTCCCATGGATGTTGTTGGTTTTGCCATGTTCAGCAGCAGAAACAGCATAAAAGGTGACCATACTGGCAAAAACCGGTCTCGGAGATACTTGGCTTAATTTTACTGCCTTGCTAATGTGCTTTTTAGTGTGAGTTTGATTTAAGTGCTTGAGAAGGATGCCTGGATCTTGCTCAGCCTAGGTAAGAACTAGCCCCATTCTGTCAGATAGTCTGTATTTTAATAAGCCTTGTGCAAGGAGTCTGTGTTCCAGAGCAAGGGTGACCTAAGAGACTTGTGGGTAATAACTCAGATTCTGTAATAAAGAGTTTTCTCTAACTCCCCTTCCTTCTTTCCACCTGCCTTAGGTTTTCCAGCAGTAAAAATTAAGGCTTTCATAGATCAGAACTGAAACTGTGCTTGTTGTCATAAAGGCCAGACATTTGCTGTGGGCTGAGACACAAGACCTGCTGTCATGGTGGAGGTGTCCATGGTGCTGCTGCTGCCCCTTGCAGGGAACCCCAGGCAACTGGGGCCTTCCTGACCGTGAGCAGAAGTACTGGATCTAGTCCTAAATTAAGATTGGTAGGTCCTGATCAGTCCTTGGGCCCTGTAGCTGCTTGCAGGCTCAGCTTAGGGTACATTACAGCCTTCCTGCCCTTCCTGCAAGTGCTGCAGCTCCAGTGGGATGAGACACATGGAAATGTCCAACCAGCGAGCAACCTCTGAGCTGACTGCTGCTGGTGCTGCTGCAGGGGTGTGGGGTGAAGCACAAGGTTTTGGCTGTCACTGTGGGCAGCTTTGCCAGACCTTCCATGTAAAGGCTGACCACTGCCAGAGCCTGAAGGGTGAGAAGGAGACAAACACCTTGGGAAAACTGGAGCTGGGGGTTGCTCAGGTGGGAATTTGTAGGAGATCTGGAAAGAGAGTTCAGGCTAGGAAAGACTGCAGAGAGCCAGCACTGGGCTGCTGTGGGACTTCAAGGCATAGAGGGGAGAACTCACTTCAACATCTGCAGGAAAACTGCTGTAGGTGTTGCTTTTACTAGTATTTGGTTCCAAAAACAAGCACTTTGTGACATGGCTTAGTGGGATGGTGGAATTTGGTTGAAGGTTGGACTTGATCTTGAACATTTCCCAACTTTAATTGTTCTATGATTTAAATTATTTTGTAATAATCACATTTAGATCGGCTGGTTGATAATTTGGACCTGAGCTTTCTAAATGTGACAAGAAGAAAAATTGAGTCTGAAAGGCAATGAGAGTTTTGCCATAAAGGATATTTCCCTATCCCAAGGTACAAATGGAGCTGAGATGTGGCATTAGGGAACATAGATAACCTTTTTAAGCCTTCAATAAAGCATTCTCTAATACAAATTAGTCAAAAGAAGTCATTTTAGTTACAAGAGCCTAATTAAACTCTCTGATATGAACAGAAATAGATACCACAGAGCAGTAAATGAGGCCATTATGGTCCTGAGAAGTGCCTTTTCCTGGGAGAGCAGAGGAAGTGGTAGTGGGAGCAGAGCCCTGTCCCAGGGTGCTGTCACCTTGGATATGTCAGTGCCCCGGACCTCCCTGGTAGTGAACTATCTGAGAGGCAGAGCTGGACTGGAGCAGGGCTATATAAACTGTTTAGAAGTAACACTGGCAGCAAGGACAAGGAAATCAAGCAGCTCCTGGGTGGGTAGGTACAGCCTTAGGTGTTTCTTCAGGGTTTAGGTACTTGAAAGTTTATATGATCTACCCCCTCCCCACACTTTTGTCTGTTTATTAAATGATAATTTAATGATTTCACATCATAACAGATGTGAGATTGTGGGAAAAGGTTATAACATCAGCACTACAGAATGTGGAATCTGTTGAAACTATTTTCCTCTGCTTGCTCTTGATGCCATGGACTGCACAGAGTGATTGGAGCCAGGTAAACATCACCCACAATTTGGGTGGCTGTCCGTGGAAAGGTGCTCCTTGGGAACTGAATGAATGTTTCTCCTTGTGATTCATTGCTGTTATGTTAGAGTGGAAAAGTCTCTTATGGAAAAAATCAACTTTTCTTCTTTGCGCTTGAGGGTTGTAGCAGGTTTGGTGTTCAGGAGCTGAAGTGCTGTGGAGGGTGAACCTGCCCAGCTGGGCTGGCACCACATCCAGCCCAGGATGTCCTGCTGCATTTGATTTTAGCTGCCTGTTTACCTCAATGTTCTTATGACAAACACTGAAGTAGATGTTGTAAGCGTTTCAAACAGATTGTCAAGCTCTTTGTGGGTAACTGAGTGGGAGTCAGCACATTCATTAGTGAGAGAATCAGTTTTTCTGTTGTGGCATGGGTGGGGCCTGTTATCCTTCAGAAGCTAAAACACCATCTCAGGAGTCCTTGCCATGTTCTTTTTGGGGATCTGGGGTCCCTTTCTATGTCTGTTTAGTTATGTGAGTAAGGCTAGCCCACAGCTGAGCTTCAGCCTGAGCTCTGGACCATGTTTCACCCTCTCCTCCCTGTGGAGGCAAAGCACAATACACGACTTTGCCAGTCTTTGTTTCCTAGTCCTCAATTTTTCTGTCTCATATGGAAACTCATGTTCTGGAGTATACAACAAAAATTAATTTAATTTATGGTAACACATGCCTAGCACTCCAAATCCCAAGGGAGGGATTATTAAGCTTGCATTTCTTCCTTGTAAATGATTCTCCAAAGGTGATGAGATTAGTTATCTTAGGAGCATGAGGTAACTGTTGTTTTTATTAGTTCCTGGCAGATGGTGGCTGGGTAATGAATGTGCAGGGAGTGACAATCACAGTCCCAGGAGTTCAAGAGGGAATTTTTGGTCTCCAAAGAGTGGAAATGGGCCTGTTCAGCATCTGTGAGAGAAGTTCCTGCTGTCCATAGGAAATTGTCCAACAAACCACTGAGTGATGAAAATTATGACTATTCTGCTGTTTTATTTTTCATTTCTCTTTCTGACTTCTTTGGGCTTCACAGAAATTGCGTATTCTTTTTTGAGGAGGGAAAATTTTATTTATCAAATACCGAGATCAGTTTCCTTCAGATTTCTACCAGAGGAGCTGCTCAGGCCAGTGTCTTGAGTGATAAACAACAGTGTGTTTTTTGTCAATTTAGTGCTGATTTGCAGAAACTCTTCCCCATATGTCCTGTGAGGCAAATATTTGTATTTGTTCTGTATAAATAGGGGGAAATCACGTACCTTTCCCCAGCCTACATGAATGCATTTCCCCCATGGAGGCACAAAGAGGCAGTCACAAAAACCCCTCTGTGATTTGCAATGTGCTGCTCCAAATGAGCTCCACTGCTTTGGCTCTTTCCTGCTCAGTGCACTGAATGCTGTGGGTTCCCCTGGGCTAGGGATACTCTCCATTCTTCACAGGAGTCACACCTTTTTTCCAATCACTTGCTGTAATTAAGGGAGAACTCCCCATCTCCTTGGAGAATGGGAAGCTCAAATCCATTTTGCAAACATATTTTTCTGTATCTGTGTTGTTTTTGGAGCAGCATTATGGTTTGGGAGAGTTTATGGACACTGAATGCCACTTCCACTCGTTCCAGGGATTTTCTTCATGTTGCTGGATGGGTCACGGTAGATTGTGTCTGTATGATAAAAAGAGGATGCAGATTTGCATTTTTAGAGTGCAGGGAGGACCTTTTAGAAGAGCAATGTGTGTTGCAAAGCAGCATTATGATTATTAAAGAAGAAAGATGATAATCTTGAAAATACCCAGCTAGAAATAAAATCAAAAATAAAACCTTTGGGTGTAGATTCAGAGAAGAGGATTTTTTGCTTAGTCTAGTGACTCCATTAGTTTAAAGACCATTTCCATGTACCCAGCAAAGATTATGCCCCCAGAGCAGATGTAGAGTTTGGAGTCCTGCTGAGGTGAATCATCTCTGCAGAGCTTGGCTTTGCTGGCAACAAAAAGAAGGAAACAGCTGGAGAAAGCTTCGAGAGGCTTTTGGGGGTAGGCTTCCTATAGATTATTCTCCTAATTGCTCCAGCTGAGCACACAAGAAGAAAGGCAGAGCCAGGGGAGGGGGATCTATGGAAAACGTGTCCTTTCTGGGAGCTGATTGCTGGCCTTCTCACAGTGTACCATTGGGGGCAGCTTGGCTTCTGAATCTTATCATTTAACAACCAAAAGCATTCATTCTGAACAGCAGTGTCTCCTTGCCTTGTTTCACTTTCTTGAGGGGTATAGTGTTCTGGTTGCTGCTAGGTAAGGAAAAAGACTAAATACAAACCCAAACTGTAAGAGACTTGTTAAAGATTTGTGCTTTTCCACTTCTTTCAGTGGGGCTTGGCAGCAGTTTCTTGTCAAATAGGCCAGAGAGCACTCATTTTGACTGGTTTGTGCTTGGTGTCTAAATGAAGGAGGATTAATCAGGTGTGGCTCATTATCACTGAACAGTTGGAAATGAAGGCAGAGAGTCTGTGACTGTAGCTTTTAGGGGTACTTGTTGCAAGTAACAGGACACAGCAATAATTCCCCAGGATGGAACTTGTGATTTTTTTGCTGTTGGTTTGTGTCTGATACAAAGCTTTCTGCTTCAGGCTCACTCCATTTTGTGGTTGCTGCTTCCTCGGTTTTAAAGTCCTCTAGATAATCAACTAATTGCTTTCCAACCAGGGTTACTATGGGAAAGTATACTCTTGACAGAGGATACATACCAAGAGAGAGGAAAATAGCTCCCACTGAAGTCATGAGATGTGCACCTGTCTGTTGTGCCAGCAATTCATAGAACACAGTCATGGAATGGTCTGGGTTGGGAGGGACCTCAAAGCCCATCCAGTCCCACCCCTTGCCACGGGCGGGGACACCTTCCACTGTCCCAGGGTGCTCCAAGCCCTGTCCAGCCTGGCCTTGGACACTCCCAGGGATCTGGGGGCAGCCCTAGCTTCTCTGGGAACATGTGCCAGGGCCTGCCCACCCTCCCAGGGAAGGATTTATTCCCGATACCTCATCCAAGCCTGCTCCCTTTCAGTTTGAAGCCACCCCCCTGTGCTGTCCCTCCTGACCCTTGTAGATAGTGGGGAGTAGGGAATGTGTAAGTGAAGCTGCATTTCCAGGCTCGCACTGAGCTGTGGCCTCACCCTTTCCAGGTGGGCAGGTATGAACCTGCTGAGTGCCTGAGGGGGATTTCGGGTCCTGGGATCCCCAGCCATCATCTGTGGATCATGATAGATGCCAAAGCACAGAAGTGCAGGTAGGAGAGGAGACCATTGTCCATGTACAGCCACCAGCCGGGACCCTCTCCCGTGGAACTGCCCAGCCCTCCCTGCCCTGCCGAGTTGTCCCGGTATTTCTCCAGGCTGCTCCCATCGAGGTGCTGCCAACTGCCTGCTGGAAATCAGAAAGGAGGGAGAAAGCAAAGCACCTGCACACAGCCATTGTTCTGGAGATCTTTTCACTCAACTGTAGGCAATGGGTACAAGCTGGAATTAACTCCAGTGACTGTTGGCTTTGTTCTTGGAGACAGGTGACCCAAGTCCACGTGTTCCTTTAGCACAGGTGCAGTGTTTCCACTAACAAATCCAGCCTTCTCAGGAGGCACTTGAGTGAAGATCTAATGTTGAGTTCTGGAAGTTGTTACTACCCTCAGATGCAGGGAAGGTTTAGGGCTGTACCAAGAAGAGCAGTTATAAATCTGAGCACATCTGAGTTTTTTTTCTTTTTGGCTTTTAAATCACGAAATCATCTAAATGGCTCTATGCATCTTTAGCATAAGAGGCACCTAAACCATTGCAAAAATGAGTAGCATTTTGGGAACCTCTGAGTATTATCTGCTCCACTTCTTATCATTTACTGAAGTTGTAATGCCAGAACAGCCTGAAGAACATGATCACCTCCTTTCTGATGTGTTCTGGGAAAAGTATTTAACACATGCTTTGATGCTGCTTTTTGGGAACCTGCCTTCAATTCTGTCTTCCCTGAGCAAAGATTTCCCTTTCCATTGAAGCAGTTGTTGCACTGTAAAAGCCCAGGTGTAGTGTTTTTTTGTGCTTATATTTGTGAAGATCTGAGCAGAGCTGAGATCCTTCTGATGGCAACTCCGAGGAGGCGAGAGCCTGGCTAGGGAGAATCTGCTTTGGGGGACAGGATGCAGTGATATGGTTTTGTACATAGCTGTTGTGATTACAAATCTCTTTCCCTCCGCTCTTCATGGTGCTTTTGCTGTGCTTCTTTGGGACTGCTTTGAACAAATAGTTTACTCAGTGCTAAGAGTCCTGTATACACATCATTAATTTCTTCTAGTATGGGATTTGCGCTCAATTCTTTATTTTCCTATAATAGCCAATAAATATTCTAAGCACTCTGTTAAAGAGTATTCTACAGAGTGAATTCTCAACCTTTTCTACTGAAGTTGTTCTACTTATTAGGGAAAACTCGGTCTTTGAGTGAGAAGTGATGGAAAAGAGTGATTATAGCCAGTGGGGTAGAGGACCCCTGGGATGGACGAAGTGAGGCAGAGAGAGCCTGGATTCTAATTCTGTCTTCTGAATATTTATTTATGCAAAAAAGAACAGGTTCAGTAGGAGAAACAGAGCAAGGTCTCCCTCTCAAGTAATCTGGGGTTCATCTTTGATGAGATGGCAGCTGAGCAATCATGAGAACGAGCCAGCAAAGCAGAGTGAGTCCTGGAGTGTGTCCGTGCTGCTCCAGGAGACAGAGGGACAGCCACACAGCCACTGGGCTGGGGTGGCACCAGCCACGGAGTAGGGCAGGGCCAGCAACAGGAATGGCACAGGACCTGGGGCTGGGCCAGGGCAACAGGAGGGGAAGGAGCCGAGAGCAGCTGTGCTCGAACCGGCTGAGGTGGCTGAGGAGTGTCCCCGAGGACAGTGTCCCAGCTGCCACAGGTGAAGGGTTCTCCTCTCACTGCTGTTCTGAGGGGGCCAAGGAGGGGAAACTGCCCAGAGCAGCATCTTTGGGTCAGGCTGTGGCTTGTGCTTGGGTACCTAGATCGTTGAGTCATTGAGAAAAGGCCTGCAAGGTCATCAAGTCCAACCTTTGACAGAAACCCTCATGCCTACTAAATCTACTTGATTTTTGAGCACTTCAGGGATGGTGACTCCACCACTTCCCTGGTTTTCTGGCTTTCATAGGAGTGTGGTTAAAAGGTGCCTCTGGACAAAAGGCTTTTTTGACATGATAACAATTCTTGTTCAATCCCAACAAGAATTGTTGTAGAACATCCCCAGTTGTTAACTTGATTTAGGCTTTAAAACATTTGGCAAACCAAAATAACCTTGTTCTCCACCTGCCCTCAGCTCAGAGGTTGCATTCCTGAAGGAACAAGGTGGCCCAGGGTGTTTTCTCCTGATGTCCTGTGTGCCCTTGGAAGCTGTTTGTGTGCAGGAGCCCAGCGGGCAGAGCTGCGGGTGCCGTAAATCGGCTGCCTCGTGGACGTGTTGGCATGAGCACAGGGCATGTCTGGGCACTGCTGTGCCCAGACAGAAATATGGCAGCCTGAGGTAGAGCAACAACAGCCTTTGAAATCCCAGGCCTTATTTAGAAGAGTCTGTAAGCGTTCTCAGTTTGTCTGAACCCCTAAATCTGTCCTTCACTTAGCCCCAGCCCCAGCGGGGGAATGCAGGCAAGTTTATGTAAGCTTTTGCCACTGGAAAGTTAGATTTATGCAATGTAGTTGAGTCAGATTTATGGGACACCGTTAACTCTGAGAGAATGACCCAGAGGATATAAAGAAACTTCAGCTGAGGAAATATTTTATTTTGGTGTCTGGAGGAGTTTTACACCAGACAGACACTTGCACCCTCACGCTGCTGAGAGTTACAGCAGCATATTTCTGGCTGTACAGTTAATGAGGTTGCTGGAGTGCATTTGAAATTCGTGTATGTAATTGGCTGAAAGTTGGCTGCAAACACCCAGGTTAAGGCTTGCCCCTGGAGCTGGGGCTCTGCAACAGGCACGGCTTGTTCCCTGGGCTGGGAATGCTCTGTGCCTGTGTCCTGCTCCAGGGGCAGGGGGCTGGGCACCTTCACAGGCTGGAACTCAGCACAGCAGGGTGGTTTGAAAAGCCAGTATTCTCATCTACAGATACCAAATAGTTTCAAAATATCTGTGGTCCTTGTGTTGAGGTGTGTAATCAAGGGAACTCAAGCTGATTTAACAAGCTGCAAGGGAGGAAAAGGTCCTTGCCTGGTTTCCTGGTCCATATGTGGCACTGTGAAACAGCAGTTTCTTTGCAGGACTGGATCCCCTCCTCTTTGCTTCTCCTCACAACACCTGAAGTTGTGGGGGTTGATAAAAACTGATTATTAAAAAAACTATGTCAGGAAGGGGCCTTCTTCCTTTCTCTTCTGTGGATCAGAGAGATGCCAGTTATTCTCCTGTGACACCCAGGTGTAGAAGCCACACAGGGGCTGTGTGAGTGGAATACCCTGATCTCATGGGTTTTCAGGGCTGAAGTGTTGTGTGCACAGTAACTCTGAATTAAATTAGTGCATATCATCAATTCCCTGCCACGGTAAGCATCACATACTTCTATTTATTCTCCAAATTTAAAGGGAAGGTACTCAGGGAGATGGTCTTTTTCCAGGGTAAAGATCACATAGGATTGGTTGAGCAGGACATATTGTGGAGAAATTATGCTGTATATATTCATTCAAGACAGTTTTAAGTCAAAAAGTGTATTAAAGTGCATCAAAAGAAGCTGTGAAATTTTATGAATTAAAAAAATGTGTAGAAAGATTATAATCTTGAGACAATGACAGAAGCTGTTGTCACAATGTACTGGTATTGTCCATGGAAGGCCAAGAGAGATTAGAAAAGTGGCCAGAGCAGAAATTAAACTGCAATTATGAGTGTATTGGCTGGGTTTGGGCTGAAGATAAGATTCAAAATCTTGCAAACTTCTGGTATTCGCAGCAAAATATATAACCTCCTCTGAAAAGGCAAAGCAAATCTTGATTAATCCTGCATAGGAAGCAGGACATGATTCAAGATACTGATATGAGGTTTGCCATCATTTTATTCAAATTCGACCTCCTGGGAGAAGCAATAAATCCAGCACAGCAGAGCATTTAACTTCAAAAAACACCTATTTAGGAGCCTGTTTCAACATCATTTTAAAGAAACAGCTGAGATTATAATGCTTTCAGGCACAATGACTTTGAAAGGCCACCAAAAGCATCATTAGAAAATGAAGTGTGAAAGAGACTCTTCAAAAGTGGATGTAATAGCGATAGAAGGAAAATTAAAAAAAACCCCATACATTCTGATTAATTTAAATGTAAAACCACAAGAAAGCTAAAAAGATGCTGAGGTATTAACAGTCATAATTAAAAAAGTAAACCAAACACTCTGCAAATGAGGCTTTGCCAGCCTGGCACTCCTGGGCTTGAGTTCCCAGGTAATGAATGGATGGTAAAGTAATAAGCAATAACAAGTCACATTCCAGGGAAGTAAAGTGATAGCAGGAGAGTAAATGCACGGTGTGCCTTGGCACACAGTGGAGGGAAGCCTGGAGAGGCTCCTTTTCCTGTGGGAATAGTCTCAGGAGCTGTCACAAATTGATGTGTCAGGAGAAGATGGTCAAAACAGTCAATAAAGGAACAAAATGACAGGAACAGATGGCAGCATCCTTGGTGAGAAAGGAACTTAAACGTGGGCTATTAACTGCAGAGTAACCTGTCACTTAAATCAGCCTCGGTGCTGCAGAGACAAAAAGGGCATTCTTTATGGGAAGGAGAAGGAGAGGTGATGTGGGAACCACAGGGGTGGCTTCTGTACCCGCTCACTGGTGGGTGAGAAAGATTATCAGACACACATATAAACGTGATATAGTAGGAAAGTAAAACTTTTCATGGGATTCTTGCATGACAAAGCAGTCAGATTTCTCTGAAGGAGTTGATGGATGTGTGGATAAGGGTGCTCTAGTCAGTATATTGTGTACATTAATATTTTCAGAGCACTTTCAGCAAAGTGCCTTGAAAGAAAACAAGCTATTTTACTTGTAGTGTCAAATGGCTTAGTAACTTGCTAGGAGATGGGAAATGGAAGGTAACAAGAAAGGTCTTTATTTGAATTGAGGAGGTTTCCAAGAGTCAAACAGATGGATTTGTGGTTCTGTGCTGGTCACTGTACTTGTAGCTCAATCAGCCTTTTCCCTCACCTGCTCTGGCAGGTCTCAGGTGTCCATTTTCGGATCTGGTGATGATACTTGGAAAATGTCTTTGGGAAAGATGATGTTAACAGTGAAGTGTATTTTGGAATGAGCTGGCAGCCTAAAGCTATTTTAAAATTATTTTTTGTGTTTGTGGGCAGAGGGTAAACTGCTTCCCACCACTCCAGGGAGTGAGCAGCTCTGAATTCCTGGTGTGAAGGCTCTTGCCCTGCACTCATCAAGTGTGTTTGTGCCATGGACAGACATGGTCACACTTCCTGCAGTGTCACTGACCTGTGGATATCTCCAGAAAGGTTTTCTTACTGGAGCAGAAAGTCGCTGAAGCAGCCAAACCTCTCCAGGTATTTTCACCTGTGCTGGAAGACCCACAGAATGAGAGGTTTGCTTCTACTAGAGGAAACTGTGCACTTTGCAGCACAAAGCGTGTCCCAGCTGCTCCAGGTTTCTCCTTCCCCCCAGCGTGCCACGCTGTGTGCTCAGCCCTCAGCCTTGGCACTCGGGTAAAGACCTGGGGTTGTGGCTGTGCCGTGTCCATGTCCTTTCCCAGCCCCTGGGCAGGGAAGGGTGGCAGTGCCACTGTGACAGTGGTGGCTGTTGGGTCTCTGAGGTGGGCGCTGCTGTGCCTTCTGGCACCTGACAGCCAGAGGGACAAGCTGCTGCAGCTGAGATCTGGACATGGAGCTTGTTTGCCCAAAATCTGGCACAAAAACACATTTCTGTTCCACTGCTGCACATGCAGTGCTGGGGGGTGCGAGAGGGGCAGAGGGGCACACATGTGGAATACACAGCTCCTTACCTAGCATGGCAGTGATGACTGGGCTGTGTAACCACTGCATGATCAGCAGTGTCACTGTCTGCTGTCATCTCCTGACACTGGCAGTGTCAGTGACAAACTGTGTTAATGCCTGAACAATTATTTTTAACTTCCACTTGGAATGAAACATCTAGTTTGAGGCTGGTGGGTTAAATGTTTTCTGACACATTAATGAACAGCCTCGTTGACAGAAGGATTGTGTTGCTATTAATAGCCCTGTACCCCTGTCTCAGTAAGTTTTAGCCACCTTTGTTTGGAGTTTGGAGCTGTGGGAATTCAGAACTGATAGAAGGCAGAGTTAGATGGGATACTGGGAAGGGATTGTTCCCTGGGAGGATGGGCAGGCCCTGGCACAGGTTGCCCAGAGAAGCTGTGGCTGCCCCTGGATCCCTGGAAGTGTCCAAGGCCAGGTTGGATGGGGCTTGGAGCAACCTGGGCTGGTGGAAGGTGTCCCTGCCCATGGCAGGGGTGGGGCTGGATGGGCTTTAAGGTCCTTCCAGCCCAGACCATTCTGTGACTCCCTGCTTGCTTGCCAAGCTCATCTCAGCCTTTCTCCCTTTCCATCCTCTGGCTGCCTCACCCCACCTCTCTCTGGAGAGGGAGGGAAAAGGAACCAGGCACCAGGGGTTTTCTCCCTGGAGATGTTCTGGCACATAACTCACACAAAACTACCTTCAGCTTTTGATAGTCTGAACCAGCAAGGAGATAACTGACCTTGGAGAATGATCCCTAACAATGCACTTGTGGAATTTTTTCTTAGTCTTCAGACCCACTTGACTTTTTTCTGTATTAGAAAGTTGCCAGTTAATCCTGTAATATTTTCCAATTTCCTGGACCCCTGTTCTGAAGCAGTGTTGCTGTGGACATAGAGAGAATTAAATTTGGGCTTGGGGAAGCCTGGTGTTAAGGGAGGGAGACTCCAGCAGTGTGAAGCCAACGGAAGTGTTCTCTGGAGTGACAAATGTGTACAGTCACTGTGGGTAAGCTGTCCATTTGGGATTCGGGTTCCTTATCAGAATTGTTCCCCTTGCTTGCTGAGGGCTGCATTTGCTATCCCCCGTCATGGTGATGCACTCCTAGTGCAGGCTAAGCAGGGAAAGAACCTGATGGAACACACTGAAATTTGCTATTAAACCATATGACTAATTTTAGTTTTGAAATGCCTTTTTTTTTTTCCTCTTTTGTGGTATAAGAGGTTTATTTTACCTGGCTTCAGGCTTCCCACACAAAGCTAAGTGAGCACAGTGTGGAACAGCTTATTTTAAGGTGGAAAAAGTCATTAGCTGTCTCCTGCTGAGACCTTGTATTGAGAAAGCCAAATTATAACCCACTGAAGTTTAGTATGGA
Source organism: Margarornis squamiger (assembly GCA_035222235.1). Classification (NCBI taxonomy): domain Eukaryota; kingdom Metazoa; phylum Chordata; class Aves; order Passeriformes; family Furnariidae; genus Margarornis; species Margarornis squamiger. The sequence continues at coordinate 1,719,631 of JAWWTY010000022.1, forward strand.
GGAGAGGTAAATTATTGTTTATGATTTTACTGTTTCCTGCTTGGAGCTCTCAGGCTTGTTAGCTGAGCACAGTACATGACCTTTTGGGGTGGTCAGGGATGGGGCAGGAGCTGAACTGGAAGAAAGAACTCGTCAGAACACTTAAATTAAACACTGGTTTTTCATTTCCTTGGTGCAACTGAACCTGCTTGGCAGAAATACCTTGCAGGCAGGTTTAGACTGAGAACACAAAATGCCAAGTATTTCAGGGTCTCTGGAAGGATCCGTGCCTGCCTGAGCAAATGAGATGTTCAGTGGGGCCTGAGCAAATAGCTCAGGATGTGGTTTCGAAGATGATATCCCACTACAATTAACGGTTCTTTATTGTTTTTACAAGCTGTCTCTATTATAAATATATTCAGGGCTTCAGGGAATATTTCATAATTTTTGCAGATTTTATTAGGTTAAATGTATATTTGTCCAGCACAGGTAGGTAGATAGAAAAGGATGTTCAAGAAAGGGACTCAGACTCTTCAAAAATTTTCACCTCAGAGGGAGGATTTTTATTCATAATTTCAAAGTCAGGCTTGAACCATGAACTGTTCCACTGTCATTTGGTACATTGTTAATTCTATTGTAAGTGAGGGCTCCTCACTCCTGTGATGGCAGAATTCAGAATCCGGGGTTTTACCCTCCAGAGCCTCTGCATTTGTTCCTGGAGGATTCAGGAGGAGTGTGTGCAAGTCCTGTGCCTCTTTTCCAGCCCTCCCTGTCTGTACAGATGAGAGGAGGGGGATACCCCTCTTAGATGGGGTTGGAAGGAGGGACTGTAGGATGGCAGGTCTGTAAAGAAACTCAGGGGATGGGTTGGGAGGAACCTCAAAGCCCATCCAGTGACACTCCCTGCCATGGGCAGGGACACCTTCCACCAGCCCAGGGTGCTCCAAGCCCCGTCCAACCTGGCCTTGAAGCAACACAAGAGGGGATTTGGGAACCTGTTTGCTGTTGGCAGCTGTTGGCAACCAAGATTCCAATCCAGCTAGACCTGTAACTGAAACCCTGGTTTTGAAATGTTATTAAATTCAGCTCTGTGTGTTTACTGCTGGGAGGATGGGGCAGGTGTTTCATCTGTTAAAGACACACAGATGCATCTCGAGTTGGAAAAGCAGCAAAGCATCACTTTTTGTTGAATTACTTGTTATTTAAATGGAAAACATCAGCTTGTATGAACAAGGGCTTTTACCAAGAATTTGTGTCTTGTACAGCAGTAAGAGACTATAAGCAAGAAACTGTAATACACAATATTTTCATAAAGTAAGTTCTTGGGTTCTTTAACTGTAACCTGAATATGTACTATCTGTAATTACAATGCCTTCTAAGCGTTTCTTAACGAGAGGTTTTTTGAGCAGTCACTGGAGCAGCAATGGGTGATAAAAACGAGGCATTAGCACTCAGACCACAGGAACAGCATCATTAAAATGCAACTTCTGAGGTGCACTACTTTACATTTGCCTCATTATGTGTGCAATTAGGGAACAAACAATAAAATGACCATCATTTTTCTGCAATTTCTTATCCTAGCTGCCTTTTTCAAAGCTTAATTAATGTTAAAAAAAAAAAGGGAGAAAGTGGTGTGCTGAGCCTGAGTTTAACAAGCAGAACCATCCCTTAGAGTGATGGATGAGCACTGCCTGTGCACAGCCTGCAAGTTCCTGCTTGTGGCTGGGAAGAATGGGATTCTACATTTAGGATTCGGCTGGTGGAACAAGGAGGGAGTGATCCTGTCCCCCAGAAGAGAACAGCGGCATTCCCACCCCTCTGGGGAAACAGGAGCAGGCCTCTGGAGTCAGTGTCTCACTCTGCTCGGATAAGATGTTAATTAAGATAGTGCTAGACTGACGCTCTGATTGTAATACATCTACACTGCTGTTTGTGATCCACCCCTGGGGTTCCCCCAGCCTTGAGCGCTGGGCTGGGCTCTGACAAGAGCTGCAGGGAGGAGTGTTCTGGAGCCACAGTGGCCTGCAAGAACAAGTGGTAGAAGTGTCTGCCTTTGCTTCCAGAGCTGCTAATCCTGTTCAATAGTCATTTGGAATACCATTGCAGATGTTCTGTTAGGGATGTTGTGATGTTATTTATTGCTGGTAACTATCACTTCAGTAGGTATTGGGTGTGAAGGATACCAACCTCTTGGCTTGGAGAGCTTTCCTTCCCAGCTGAGGGAATTGACCTGTTTTCTCACTGGTGGCAGAGTTAGAGAGGAGCTTCCACAAAATCCTGACCATCCTTCTGATGTACTGAGATTTATTCCCTTAAGTGCTGTAGTTCCAAACTTCATGTGCTTCTCCACACTGAGTGGAGAGGTCTGTTCAAATGCATAGAACTGGATTCAAGCTGGAGCCACCTGGGGGTCTTAGAAGGAGATGCCACATGGGAGGTGGGACATGACTTACAAGCTTTACCAGAAAATCACAAGCTATGAAGATTAACGAAGAATGGCATGAAATAAGATCGGGTTTAACACTGCATTGTTAGTTAAGCAGTTGTTACTGTAATTTTGGGATGAGCTGAGGGATTCCAGAAATACTGAGGCTGAACCTTACAGATCCCATCGAAGACCTTTTTGCCAGTCTGCAGGAAAGCCAGACCTAGCAGGACCATGTTATCTGGGGAGTGCCACTGTAGGTACTCTGCCACTTCTGTCCACTGGTGCTGTGGCAGCTCAGGAAACCTTGGGGAATGGTTTGGCAGAGGAAGCAAATGGTACTGGGTTAACTGGAACCACAAAAAGGAATTTGAAATAGAGGACAAATAATTGTCAAAGGTAAAATTGGGCCAGAAGACGGTTAATGCTGCTGATGGAAAGGGCCTGAGGAAGATTGTGGAGTTGGAAATACTTGAGAAATGCTCTCAGTGTAATTAAAGAGATGACAGAGGTACATTATTTTGAAGTGATGGAGAAACTTAGGTGATTTCTTTGCAGATAACAAGGTAAATTTATTTTTGCAGCTAGTCATGTTTCCAGGAGATCTTTATCTATAATTGTGTTTGTCTGAAGTGTGCAGATGGATGGGGAATGGATCCTGCCGCACTGGGAGCGTGGCAGGTCACGGTGTTAGAAAGTATGAGTGACACACTGAGTTTTCAGGTGTTGCCTGCAGGAGTTTCCCCTCCCCAAAACGAAGAAGTAAGAGACATTAAACAGAGAGGTGAGTTTGCAGAGGCAGCATAAAGGGCAGCTTGGGAGTGTGGAGCAGCCGTGCCGTGGGGATATGGCGAGATACTTTCTGGACCTTGGTTAGGTATCCAGAGAGACCTGAATCTTCAGCAATGGCTGCATTCAGCTCCTTTGAACCCCCGAAGGACAGAATGAGGACAGTGGAGAAGCAGCCACTAAAATTGCAGACAAAAATACCTGCTTGTCATGGAAAGGGTTCAATATTTTGTTTCTTTGCTAGCAGGGAAAAAAACCCCAACAAACGGATATAGGCTCAGGTACTAACTTTAAATTAGCTTAACTTGCTGATGCCTTAAGACTGAGGATTAGTGAATTTAATTATGGGAGCCAGGAAGCACATTAAGATAACATTGGGCCTGGAACGAAAACCCACAAAGCAATGAAATTAAAGTGGGTGGTTTATGTTCCATCTTCACAATGTCCTTTTCTTACTGAGCTGTGTCACAGGAGGCCCCTCCTGCTCCTCCTGCCTCCGGTGTGGGCCCTTGGGCACCGTTTTTATAAGGACTGAGTGACCTTTATGGGCTTTTCCTGTTGGTCTCCTTGACTGTCACAATGTGCCCGGCCCCAGCCCTGGTTTGCCCAGGAGTGAAGCAGCTGCTGTGGCCAGGCAGGTCAGGCCATCTTGTCCTTCTGCCTTGTGCTCTTCCAGTCCAGGCCAAAGCACTGGCTTGGGCTGTTTTGTGAGGGCTCCAGCAAAGGATATTTGGCTGTCTGCTGAAAACAGGTAGCTAGTGTAATGCTGACAGTGTGTGAAGAGATTCTGATTTTATTCTTTCTTTGCTTTTACCTTCCTATCCAGCCTGGGCTGCTCTTCATTACTGAGGTTTGGATCTGGACCTTGGATTTACTTTATTTTTTAAGAGAGGGACTCGAGATTAAACCACTTTTAGACCACTTTTGCAAAGAGTTCTAATTCTGAGTCTATTTGCTGATGAATTATGCAATGCTGACCTTTCCCTCTCCAAAACAGGGTGATTTTTTTTCTTGCTGGTGTGGATGTCACACCCCCCTCACTGCACACCGAGAGGCCTCTGAGTATTACAAGCGTTTTGGCTGAGTTGTAGCGTGGGAAATTAGAGACTTAAACTGGAACATGGGACTGTCCCACCTTGTGGGAACATGGGAAATGGACCATTACCTTGACATATCTGACTTGTGAGTTATTCCAGAGCCTCACAAATGGTTCAGAGCCAATATTCATCTCTTTAGTCTTCCAAAGAGAGATTGCTTTAAAACCTCATATGCCCATGTTGTTTGCTGAAATTGCCTTTTTATTCTCTGCTTAACATCCATCTGTTCTTGTATGTGTCCATTTTAAGGAACTTCTTATTCCAATAACCAGTTTATTCCCTATCTGGCTGATGTCTTTTCAAGGACCTCATGGTCACTCCATGATATGCAACTTTATTCTCTTGGTATGCAAATTTATTCTGTTTTCACTGTGTATTTCAGGGTAATTCGCTTGACTTTTGTTTTATTTTGTTCCAGATAATTAAAAAGTGTGGAATGGCTTAGTAGTTAGGGTGGATATGACAAAAACAATTGGGTCATTCAAAAAACTAATTAGTGAGCCTGGCAGGGAGTGCGGGAGAGCGAGCAGATCATCCCATGCTGGGCCAAATGGCTTTGATCCATCCTGATCCTCACTCTCAGTATGAAACAGGGCAGTTAGAGACTGAGGGTTCTGTGCTCAGGCTTGGCTGGAGATGCTCAGGGCCCAGGGACAGTGGAATTGGGGAATGAACAGGTACATAACACAGGGCACACCAGAAAGCAGGGAAAGGAACTTTGCCAAAATAGTTTGTGCAGCATCTCACCTGGTGAAAATGGTTACTTCCTAATTAAGAAGTAATAATAATAATCAGAAAAAATAGAAATGAACATTCCAAGTGTAATTTCCTGTGTTTTACATGCCTATATTTTAACACTGATACATTGCAGCAGCACAGAGTGGGTTGGGTGCTCTACACCAGCACTGCAGCTCGTGCCCTTCCTCACAGCTGCATTCCCATCCTGCTGGCTGAGATCTCTTGGGATCTTTCTGAGTCCTGAGTCTTGGGATGATCTGCAGTGCTTGGGTGAGGGGCTGTCTCATTCTGACACCACAGGCATTCCCATGCACTGTGCTGGTGGCTGTTTGAGGGTTTGATTTTACCTGTGTGCCTTGGAAGTGAAAGGCCTGGCAAAGGAATCCTAGAATCCCAGTCTGGTTTGCCTTGGAAGGGACCTTAAAGCTCATCTCATTCCAACCCCTGCTGCGGGCAGGAACACCTTACACTGGACCAGGTTGCTCCGAGTCTGTTTTCCTGCTTCTGTGTGGGTTTGTTAGGGATCATCTCATGCAGCAGAAATCCTTCAAAGCTGTAGGCTTCTCATGCCCGTGTCTTCTAGTATGGCCTGTTCTAGAGCAGATCTCCCAGATTTTCCTTTCCCTTTGTGAATTCTGTGCTCTCAGGCATAGGAAGCTGTTGCTATTTTTGCCTTGTCTGTGAAGCCTAAGGTTGACTTGGAACAGTCTTGTCCCAGTTGTTGTATTTATCCCATCCTGCTCTGTGCCTGCCCATGTTTCCCTGTCTGCTGCAGTGCTGTCAGACCTGGATGGAGGTGGCACATCCCCTCTGCTGGTGACCCCCACGGGCTCCTCCATCTCCAGCACAGCAGCAGCTCCCACAGAGGGTGCCTGAGGGATTCAGATGGGGCAGGCGCCTCTGGCTGTGCTTCCAAACACCTTCCCAGCGTCAAGCAGCTTGGAGCTTCCCACCTTCCCAGCACGGGTGCACTGCTGGGAGCCAAGGGGGGACCTCTCTGTCACCTCCAGTGGCAGCAGAGGCAACTGCCCATCCTGGGTGTGCAGAAAGCCCCTTTCCCCAGAGCATCCCCAGCACGTGCAGAGCCCCCCGTGCCTGTGCTGTCCTCCTTGGGCTGGCAGGTGACTGATAACACTGCTCAGCCTTTGCTTTAGTTTAAGGTGGGTATTTATTGATCTGCTTTTGGCAGCTGGGAAAATGCCAACTTCGGGTATTAGCTACTGGCCTCGTTTTATTGCAGCCTTATAAAACTTTATTGTTCCTCTTCAATGCTGAGGGTCTGTAAATGTTTCCCCAAGAATGGTTTGGATCTTTGGTGTTTTCTGCCTTAACCCTTAAAACTCTTATTGTGAGAGATTCTCCCTTGCATCCTCCTTTTACCATTTGAGACGGAAATGTTTTAAAGCCTGTCTGGAACAATGGGAGGAGTGCAGGAGAGGCATGAGGACATTCAGAATTCCTGGAGATAAAAGCTAATAATAAACAAGTAACATGCCCCAAAAACTTTTAGTCAACTCTTGTTTTCTAAAGTATTGCAACAAAACATAATATTTTAGAAAGTAGATTATAAAGTTTTTTCTTATGAATATAGAGATGCTAATTAACCTTGTAGTGAGGAGAAAGGTGCAGGAGAACATCTGGCCTGGGAATTGTTTTCCTGCCACAGACGTGTTGGAGAGCACTCCAGGATTTCTTGTACCACCTGGAGAACTGGAGGCAGATGTGGGCAGAGTGGCAGAGCCTGTTCACCATCAATCTCCTGGGATGTGAATGTGCCATTGCCACATGGAGGGGCTGGGTATTGATAAAGGGGAGCTGTTCAGAATGTTTTAATAAGCTCTGCTGACCCTGAGTACTGTAAACAGGTTTATTCTTAAGGAATCTCTTGGAATACTTTCAGCAGGGCTGGTACATGACTCAACAGTTCCTTCAGAGGAGAACTGTGAGAAGATTTTGTGATTAAATACTCCATGTAGAAAACAGGGAGACCTGGCTGCAATGTCCAGAAATCCCACACAATGTAGGTCCTCCCAAAGAGTTCAAGAAATTAATAAATACCCTCATGCACATCCTTTGTGCACTTGTACTGCAGATAATATGGATGGCTTTCATTTTACTAAATGATGGAACTGTTATTTGTGGTGAGTTGCACCTGCTATTAAAGTCCCACCTAATTCAGTGTAATGTCAAGGAGCAGAGCGAGCCAGCAGACTGTGCCTGTTCCTCTGTCTTGTGATGCTTCCCATTTCTCCTGGAGAAGCCCATTGTGGATTTCATTTGGGGTTTGGTGCTCAAGGATGGCCCCGCTTTGCTCGCATGGAGCATCTCAAGCAGCACTTTGGGAAAACAGAGGTTTCTGCTTTAATTTCATTTTAGGCAGTTTGCTTATCTCCAAGGCCTGCAGTCCTGCAGAAATGGCTCTGGAATGCCGTGTGGAGGAAATCCTGGCAGCAGATCTAACATCAGCCTTCTCATTCCTCACCTTCATGGCAGTAATTAGAGGGTCGCAGAGGTTCTGCCTGGTGCACAGCAGCACAGTCCTGCTGGGTCCCAGCACATGGGAGCAGGGACAAGGATTGCATGTCTTGGGTCCTTTGTACTGAATTCCTCCTGATGCTGAGGAGCTGTGTGCATGTACAGAATCTAGTCCTCAGCTCAATTTAGGAGCACAGTTTGTTTTACATTTGGTGTTTCTACAGCCTTTGGCTTGTCCCCTGTGGCAATAGGAATATAATGAATATTTTTATAGAGCTCTGTTTGCTTTTGTGTATTTCTTTGCAGCAATTATGTGCTTTAATTTCTTATCTCCTAAGTAGTTGTTTCTGGTCTTGGTTCTTCCTGTCTAATCCAAGCTGCTTTGCTGCAAATATTATCTCTGCTATTCATAAGCAGGAAAAGGGTTTCACTGGCACCATGATACACAGGGCAAAGATCACACCACTTAATTCAGTCTTGCATCTTTTTACACCAGGATCACGTAAAACAGAATTATTAGGGCCAGTGTTGCTGGCTGTCCAGGAGCCACAGCCCTGAGTTTTGGGTTGATTCTGACACAGGGACCTGCAAAATTCCTGTGTCTTCCAGAGCTGCTTGTTGGAGATTGAACAACTGACATTCATTAGTGCTGATCAAGGTCAAGAGAAAAGAACTCTCACCCTGTGTATTGAAAGCAGCAAAGTACTAGAACTGGAAAGAAAAGTTGTGGCCAAGGAAGAACCCAGAACACGATAGGAGTGGGAGGTAGTGTCTGTGGGCAGCAGTGCACTCAGTGGTCAGGCACTGGGGTAAGTTGCCCAGGGAGGTGCTGGAGACTCAGGAAGTGCTCAGGAGGTGTCTGGATGTGGCACTTAGGGCCATGGTTTAGGGGTGGTGATGGTGCTGCTGGTTTGATGGTTGGTCTTGAGGATCTGGAAGGTCTCTTCCAACCTTGATGATTCTGTGATAATGACACAAAAGCAGTATTTGCCCAAATCCATCTAAGTGGACAAGCAGTTCACCTGGGTTGTGACCCATCAGAGTTGCTGATGGGGCACCTCTGCAAATATCCCTTCTCTACTTCCATAAAAGCCCTCGGTGTGGTTGGAAAGCCAGGAATTGACACCATGGGCTGAAGGCACGTCCAGGGCTCTGCGTCAGGCCTTGCCCTGTGACAAAGGCAGTGGCCTGAGGTGACAGTGGCACCGAGGAATTGTGACTGTCAGTGGGTGCTCTGTGCAGAGTGCAGGAAATCCAGCTGATAAACAGGCACAGATCACTCACAAGCGGTTAATCCTGCATTGTGGTGGTACAAAGTGAAGAATATTGCACAACATGACCAGATATTCATATAAATAAGTTCTCAAATTGTTTTTCTCCTTATGCCACCTGTTCTAGCAGCTAAACTAATACAGAATTTGATCTTGTGTTATTAGTTGAAAATGGAAACAAATGAAAGAGAGCTGCGGGGCAGTGTTTTCATTCCATGCCATCCCTCCCGTGTCAGGTCTCCATTAGTCTGGAGCAGTGGCACTGCAGGCAGGGCTGCTTCTTCCTGTGCTTGTGGGCAAATGTGTGTGCTTGGAGCTCATTGATCCTGGGAAATCATCACTGAACTGACGCTGTGCTCCTTCCTGGCACTGTTTGCTTACCTTGTGTTTGCAGAGCCTGATTGAACCGGAAGATAAACAGCATGATATTGCTAGTAGAACTGTTGGGTTCTTAAAGCTTCTCTTCTTTCCTCCCTTTGATTTTCATATTCTATAAAGACAAGGTGGTAGATGGGGTAACCAAAAGATGGAACAACTTGTTCAGTCTTTTCCCACTGACTTTCCTGGGGCTGAATTATCCCTTCTCCTGGTATTGTATGAGCCTCCATTGGTGTGACTGCCATGTACCAACGTGGGGATGTCATGGGAAGGTGCAGAGTTACTGTCAGAATAATTTCACATGGAAATAAGACACTTATGGTCCCTTACAAAAATCAGGATAGTTCCTTGCACTGAGGGGTTACTGGAGGTTTCAGTGTGAGTTTAATGACCATGATGACAATTCTCCTGTCACTCTTGACTTGCTGTTCCATTCCTGACTCAGCAGCTGCCCCTGTTTCACTGGCTGCACAGTTATTTAGAGGCTCATGTTGGAAAAGCCCCCCAAACATACAGCTGTGTGTAGCTGCTGAGCATCAAAGCATCACATTTATCTCCCATTATGTTACATTGCAGTTTCTGGGTCTGCTCCCTGAGCATTCAGGTAATGAAGGTGTTTGGTGTGCTGGGCACAGAGTGCACAACCCTGCTGCTGCTGTGTCCCACACAGGAGGGAGGCATAAGAAGGTCCCTTTAGGATGTGGAGTTTTTCAGAAGGAAGTGCACATTTCTGTTGAAAATATTCTACTTAGGAGTAAATAAATTTTCCTTTTTTTTTTTTCTATTTTTCCTGTTGAAACAAGGTAGCTCATCACAACCTGTGTGCATAGGAAATATGTGGCTAAGTGAATTACTTAAAGGTTGATGCATTAAAAGAAATATGATCCAATGCCTTATTTTCACCGATTTTAACTTTTCCAGTCTGAAAAGGACCTTTTGTTCAAGGTTTAAGCCAACTATAATACAGATAGTCTGGAATTGTTTCATGGAAATGAACCATTTTGACTCATCTCCATCCCTTTGGTTTTAACATATTTTTTCCCCTGCCATTTGAGTAGAAATGAGAAAATGTCCTTCTCATTTTCCCTTTTTTGTGACAGGGGTTCTTTTAATATTGGTCTTATAAATGATTTAGTGGAGACAGTCATCTCACTGCAGAGAAATAAGATCTTCCCATAACTTCATGGAATAAAGGTCAGGGATTGGTGTTGTTAATGGAAAAGAGAAAGGAATTGTAAAATCCTTTTCCAAAAGGAAAGGTTTAAACTACTTATAATTATAATTTCTAGGTATTTCAAAGAGCTTTTTTCCTCTATTTGTCTGCCTCGAGTTGTGTTCTTTTCCTGTTTATTCATCTGCAGTTGAGCATCCACCACAACAGTTCCTGCCTGGTGCTGAGGGTGGGGTGCCTTTTCCTTAGAAAGCTGGGATGGCGTGGAAGGCCAGGACAAGGGGATGGCAGAGGAAATAAGGTGACTCTGAGAGGAAATGGCACACCAAAAATAACCTTTTTTGGTTCAGAGAAATCAGGCCATGCCAGCTTGTGAGGCACGTGGGGAGAGATGACAGTGCAGGAACGGAGAGCAGGGACTTTGTCTGGTGCTTCTTAAATCCACACAGGAGACAAACAGTGCCAGTGCCACAGCCCTTGTGCTGTCCCACAGCCTAGAACAGGACACCTGGCACTAGGAGTGGGGCTGTGTCCCAGGAACAGAGCTGTGTCACTGACCCCTTGATAATGTGAAACTTCCCTTGGGCTCCGACTCCTGCGATGGGAGTGGTGTGTATCCTGGGAAAAGGACTCGAATGCCTTTTGGAACAGCTCACAGACCTTGTTAGAACGTGCCCCGTTTTTATCTGTCACAGGATGTTACAGGAACAGTGTTTTTTAAGTGATAACCAGAAGAATATGAATTCCAACCGGCACAGCAGAGAGATCTTTCAAGGAGTGGGATGTTCAGGGGTGTCTGAGATCTGGGCTGAACTCAGCTGGAGGTGGTGGCAAGACTCAGGTGTCAATGAGCTGCAGAAGAGAAGCCCTTGGACAAGGGCAGCAGTTGAGAAAGTGGTTTTAATCTACTTTTCGTCTCCCTGGAATTTGGCATTCTGTATTCCCCTGCCACATCCCGTGTACAGCAGAGCATTGGCAGGCTGAGGGAAGGATGGCAGCACTGGGGACTGTGTCTGCTGTTCCTCAGGCTGTCCCTGCCCCACGTTTGACATGGCAGTGGGGCTGCAGAGCTCGTCCTGCATCACTGGTTCTGTCCCAGCCCAAAGCCTGCAACTGATCCCCCCTGACCACGGGAGCACCAATGCACTATCAGCATTGTAACTGAATGGGGAAAATAATTGCCTGAACAATTTCTTAGTGGTGTAGGATGAGAAACTGGGTGGTTACAGGTGATTATTTGTATTGAACAATAACTGCAAAGTGTTAAATTATGGAAATGCTGATACTGTTCTGCCTGTTCATAACAGTCTGTGCACCTTGGTATGAGGCCAGTCTAAATGAGAAGGGGAAAAGGAGGGTGTGTTTAAGACATTCTGGGCACTGCATGTTTAATATGCGGAATATACCTAAGGAAAACCTGTGGTCCCTTATTAATGTGAATTTAGAATCCAAGCTGGTAATCCAGCAGAACCACAAATACTGGGTAGGGAGCTAACAGTTTGCTTAATCAATATTCTTGATCAACCTGTTTCTTAGAAAATTGTCTAATTTTAAGAACAAAATGACATTAAAAAAACGTCATTTCACTGCCAGTTTTCTTTTGCTGCCTCACTCACAGTGTGCTGTTGCTTTCAAACAGAAAATTGTTTTGACAGTATCAAATACCAGGGTTGGTGCTGAAGTTAAATCGGATTTTAATTCTTCCCTCTGCTGAAAGTGAGCAGATCTGTTTGTTCACCAGCCACTTAGCAAATGACCTTGAGCAAGGCAGCAGCAAGGGCTGCACTTCCTGAATAGTTGTCTCTAATTAGAAGGATTTCATTCTGTGCTGTGTTGCCTTGCGGGGACTTGAATCGGGATGCTGGAAAAACACATTTGTTGAGCTTTGTGCATGTGGGGAGCAATGGGGGGATCTCGTGGATAAAGGAGCTCACACTGACCTTGGCCACCCCCTTGAAAAGAAGCACAAGTACAGTTTTCAGCAGGCAAACTTGTGGCGTGGGTTACATCCCAGAGTTCCCGCAGAGCTGGGAGAGGGGCAGGAACATCTTCAGGTCACTGTGGGGCTGGTGGGAACATCTCTGCAAAGCAGCCAAGGCAGAGACATGCGGTGGGCTTGTTCCCGAGGTCCACTGGTGTTCCACAGCTCCTGGTTTTCTCTTTCCCCACCCAACACACCTCCCAGGCAGGTGATCCTCCTCCAGAGGAACGCAGTGGCACTCCTGGGCTGAGGAGAGAGATGAATATTTGGAAGTGGCAGGTCCCTGGAGTGGTCTGGGCAGCAATCCTGCTGTCCCTGCCTGGGCTGGGGAAGAGCTTCCCTCGCGGTTCATCCGTGCCCAGGGCCAGGCCTGGGGAGCCAGAGCCCCATCTGCCTCTGCCAGGGCCCTGCTGAACGGCACAGACACCAAAGCTTCTCTTCCCTTGGCCATTTTCCCTGTGCTGGCAGCAGGAGCTGCCAGCGGTCGCTCAGCTGGGCACAGAGGGACCATTCAGGGCCGTGCCAGCCCTGGCTCTGCATCCCTGGAGTCCCTGGAGCTGGGAGGGAGGGGGACAGGGTGTTTCTGTGAGCAGCAGGGGCTGGCACAGCTCCCCTCCACCCTCCAGCTGGAGCGTGGAAAACTTGTTAACTCGCTAATAGAGACAGTCCAGCCACATGGCAGGAGAGTGGGCAAAATCCCCATTTAAATCGCTCAGGCACATCTCGCAGCTTAGCTGAGATGCTTTGTTGTTCTCTTCTGGTGCATTTCAGTTCCTTTTTCTTTTGAATTTGCAGAAGTTGTTGCCTTCAGATATCTTGCAGTTTAGAGCCTTCCTTTGGCTGGCTTTGGAAAGTTGTGATAACTCAGTTCTCGCTGATGCAACTGGATCCTCTGGGCTTTGTGGGTCTGGCAGGGGTGGAGGTACTTGATTCCTCTTCTCCCACTTGGGAGAACTGAAATCCCAGAAACAAGGCAATCACACCCAGGCCTTCTCTTCAGGGAACTGTTTAATAATTCTAGCACAATCCAGCTAAAATCCTTGATAAAGCAAAGCTCTTGCCCTGCCCAGCCAAGCACCTTGTTCTTTGCCTCCTCCATCCCAGGCACAGGACCCGCCATTCCCCCCTGCCAGAGGAAACTTGGATCCTTTCATTTAGAATGTGATTTTCTTGACTTTCAAATCTCAGACTCTCAGCTTTGCCATTTAAGTAGATCATTCACTGTGTTTATGGAAAAGTTTTTAGGTCAGGTAAGGGAAGATACCCACTGAGACGGAATTACTTGGGAAACTTTCACATTTGGGGGGTGGATGGGCTCATACTTTTGTGTAGAACATGCATAATACATAGGTCCTAATGTAGAACGTGCTCATACCCTCATTGTGGGTGAGTTTTTTGAAGCTCTGGTGGTCATTATTGTCAGGGCCTTTTGACAAATCTCATTTTCAGGGTATTTCTGGAAGTTTTGTTCTTGTAGTTTTGTTTCTGTTGAGTTTTGACAGTTGACAAACACCACAGAGAAAGAGCCAGTAAAGAGACAGATGCTGACTTAGTGGGTTACACAGTTTGAATGACAAACCAAGATCAACAGATCATTATTTTTCACAGCAAGCAGAGAGAAATGGCTGATTTTCGTGCCAACCTGTGTGACAGTAGCTCTTGTGCTCCAGAATGCAGCACAACAGGAGCAGCTCTCTTGCACTGTTCCCAGGTTTGCTCTGTTTGATTGCAATTACATTTGTGATATTCAGGCCATTACCAGTTTGCTCCAAGTGCTTGCACTGCCGAGGGTGGCTGATGACCTCACCTGCTCTCATTCCAATGAGGAAGGATATGGTGTTTCATTTTCTGCATTTCTATGAATGTTTGGGCTTTATTCCCTGGTTCATCAATTGATGCTTAGAGCAGGTGAATTAAGCACAGGCAACATGGTCTTTTATTCTCTTGTGATATCCCTTCTTACAGACCTAACAACTCTAGACTAAATCTTGACGTAATTCAAAGTACTCTGCTGCAGTTGCACATCATCTGATCTCTTCAGAAATATCACTGTGTCCCCAGCTTTTTAAGGAAAGAAATATGTTATTCGGGACAAATTCAGTGCTGATGGAGAGCAGCCTTGGAGACTTTTCTCAGCATTCCAGTGGCTCGAGGTTTTATTAGATGTTTTCTATTTACTCCCTTGTTATATATGTGGATACAGTGGTGGTGTAGTTTATGATTATAAGATGGGTTAAAATAGCATGTGGAAATGCCATATAATATTTGTTTTATGTATTTGTGTATGACTTGTGAAGATGGAGTGGTAATTGGCTAAAGAAATCCTTATTTCTGTTCCATTAATCATATGTTCATCATCATCAGTATGTGCACAGGGGTGTTTTCCACATCTCTTACCCTCATTTCTCTTTGCCCTCATTGGCAGCTGATGGAATGCACACACTGGCTCAATTCTAAAGCCCTGTTTTGACTTGATTCTTCCAGACAGGAGCTGGGGAGTTTGCTCTGAGCAGCTGGTCTTGTGAAGGCTCTTGGAAAGCACAGTCACAACCTGCCAGTAACTCACAGCTCAAAGAGCTGGTGCTGCTGGAAGTCTGGGCCCTCCAGGAACTGCTTTATGCTCTCCTGGAGAGCAAACACTTCCCTGTAAATCCTGCCCCTGGAAGGGCTGTTTTACCTGGCTATGCTCGTGTTCTGGTTGTAAATACTGAGCGCTGGGGATGGCTTAGGTTTGGCACCTTGGAATCAGGTGGGGCTGGGCTGTGGCACTGCATGAGCTCTGCTGCACGGCCCCTCATCTCCCAGCACCTCCCTGGCCTTGGGAGCTTTCTCTGTAACAACTGGAGCCACACAAAACATTAGTGTGTCCGTGTCACTGGAGCCAGCCTGGACTGGCAGGCTGTGGGAAGTGCCTCAGCACACATCCCCAAGTGCTGTGGACAGAGGAATTGTACTGGTAGTGATCACTGAAGTCACTTACTGTTGGTAAGGGAAAGGATTGAGAGTGACATTTAAACATCCTTAGTATGTGGAATTGACCAGTAATTGAGTGAGCTGGTTAGGTGTGAGTGCTGAGCACCAATCCCACCTAAGTGAAGGAGCAGTCACTCACCCCGTCTGCTGACCTTATGCCATTGCTCCTAGAAGAAAATTCCTTCTAATAAATGGCTTTGAGGCAGAAAAACATGTTTCATGTGTTCTTGATGGTGGAAGTGGCCAGGAGTGTGCAGGAGGATGCTGAATCACTGTAGCCATTTCCAGAATGCTCAATTAAAACCCAGGGAAATGGATGAAAAAATTAATTTCCTATTGTAGTTTAGATGACAGATTATTGAAGATGTTTTACAGAAGCCATAAATCTGGTGCTGGTAATTAAACCTTTGAACCAGAGGGTTGGGTTACATCAATATTGATCAATGGCCAGCTGGATAAATCATGAATATCAGGAGCCTTGAAACTGGGAGGTGAAACTTTGGAGCAGCTCCTGACCTGGACTGTTTCCATCAAATCCTCCCCAGGGTCAGAGACACGAGGGTACAGCCCAGCACGCTGTGCCTGGCAGGCCCATCAGGATGAACTGGTGCCCTCCTGCTGCTGCCCTTTCTCCTGCCCCAGCTGAGCTCTGAACCTCCTCACTGGCTTCCAAATCAGCTGGTTTGCCCTCTGAGCAGGACTGAGTTTGCTGCAGGTAAAGAAATAAACCACACTGGTATTAATGGCTTAGACAGTGTGATTTCAGGCAGAGACAGGTTTTTTAAGAAGGGCTGTTTTCCTGGTGCTTGTGAGAGGAGAGAACTCTTGTCTGCTTGGACCTCTTTGTGAACCTCCATGGGGAATTTTCATGCTAGATTTGACAACCTGTGAAACCAGGACGTGAGTACCAAATCATGCTGGTGACCTTCGTGCACCTTCCCCACTCCCTGCTGCTCAAATTCCAGCTTGGATGGAGCCAGCAGTGCTTCCATGGGCTGCTGGGGCTGGAAGTGACTCTCTGCAAGTGATCAGCTCAAAAATTGCATGATGGTTTGAGAGAACTGATTTTTTAAAAAATAATAAATATTTATAAGGTGGTACAAAAATAGAAGTTGTTTTATCACACCTGAGATAGTGCCACAAGTGGCCCACTGACCTTGTAGTGGAAGGCATGGCAGGGGCTGGAATGAGATGAGTGTTAATGTCCCTTCCAACCCAAGCCATTTATGATTCTGTGATATACTAGAAAGATGATGAGGAAAACAGACCCTGGCTTTTGGAAGAAATTTTGTTCAGTATTGTGTGTTTTGAGATCAGGAGAGCCCTAATGCAAAATGAAGAGATGACTTCAAATGGTATAGTAAGAAGGAGGTGTTTTCCAGTCTTTTGATTATGGTGCTGATCTGAATAGAAACACCCAAATCTATTTTGACGTGCTGATTGGAAACAAAGCTAACTCAGTTTCCACATGTGTCAATCATACCCCAGGCAAATTTATTTCCCTCTGTCATAGAATTATACCACCCACTGAAATGAAACCCTTTTCCCTTTGGTGTGCTGCTGTGTCAGGTAGAAGCACACCTTGAGCTGCATTTCAAGCAATCTTTGTCCCTTTCAGCATGCAGTTTGGATTTCGGGGGTATTAAGATGCACTGGGAGTTGTGCAGTGGCTCCTCATTAGAAATGTGTGCTCAGGAGCCCCAGTGTGCACAGCCGAGGGCTGGGACTCAGGGAGAATATTTGTTCTCTTTTTTTTAACCTGCTCACATTCAAATGTGGCTCTGTTCTTCTTGCTCTTTAACTTGATTTCAAACACTTCCAACAATGGAGCTGAAGGCTCCTGTTGTAACATGGAGTGCAAACCATGTCTGGAATTTGTTAGAGGAAAACCCTGCTTGGTGCTTGTCCTTTAAAAGCAAAACAAGTGCTTTTTAAAAGTGCAAAAGTTTCCTTTGATCTCAGGTTAGAGAATCATGGAATCACTGAGGTTAGAAAAGCCCTCCCAGCCCACAGAGCCCACCCTGTGCCCGATGCCCACCTTGTCACTGAGTGCCACCTCCAGTCCTTCCTTGGACATCTCCAGGGTGTCCAAGGTTTTGCACTCCAACCCTCCCTGGGCAGCCCCTGCCAAGGCCTGACCACCCTTTCCAAACACAAATTCCTCCTGCTGTCCCCGCTGCCCCTGCCCTGGCCCAGCCTGAGGCCGTTCCCTCTGCTCCTGTCCCTGTTCCCTGGGAGAAGATCCCAACCCTCCCCTGGATCCATCAGGGACTTGCAGAGCCAGAAGGTCCCCCCTGAGCCTCCTTTTCTCCAGGCTGAGCCCCCCCAGCTCCCTCAGCCGCTCCTGCTGCTCCAGCCCCTTCCCAGCTCCATTCCCTTCCCTGGACATGCTCCAGCCCCTCAGTGTCTCTTCCACGAGGGCCCAGAACTGGGTACAGCCCTCGAGGGGCCTCAGCAGTGCCAGCATGGGGACGGGCACTGCCCTGGCCAAGGTTAAGTAGAAGATGAGTCATTTTGAAGGCAGATGTGTTCTGGGGAAGGGTTCCCTTCTGAAAGGATGATGGACCTGTTGGTGTTCCTCAGCCTTACATATATACATTTCTGTAGCAAAATATTCCACTATATTTTTTTTACTACTTGTTCTGCTTCCCTGCTTGCTTTAAATATAGTTTTTATGCATTTGTAAATAAACCCATTTTCTCCTGCAAGATGTTCCTGTTCCTGCTCCAGTGTCTCTGTATCAGTTTGGGTACGTGCTGCGCTGAAGTCAGAAAGTATCCCAGCTCTTTTTCCTCCCAGGATTTACCAAGCATTACTCATAGAGCACAGGCATTATTCAGTGGAATGGTTTAGAGCCCTTCAAGAGAAGGGGCACTTGTTGCTTTTGGAATTGGCTGCTGCCACCCTTGCCTGCAGCCACAGAAGGGAGGGTTTTGTTTCCCTGGCAGAAGGGTGCTCTCATCAGCTGTGCCCACGTTGCTGTTGGCATTGTACCTTTGTATGACTCAGTTCGAGGCTCATAAACCTCGTCAGGTCGATTACTCACCACTTAATCTCAGATGGATCTCGCTGTCTAATCGAGTCACCTTGTTTTTGTCTTGTAAGACTTTGCCAACCTTGGCACTGTGAGCCCTTGGCTGGGGGGGCTCTGGTGGCATTTTGAAATGTCACAAATGACACAGTTGTTTCAGCCTGGCTTGGCTTTATCTCTTTGCTGTCCCGGTTGCAGACCAGTCCTGGGCGACGTGGTGGCTTGGCTGAGTTGTCACATGTTGCTCACATACGTTGTGGGACAATAACATTCTGTGCTGTCAGTCAGGAACTTCTGTTCTTACCAAAAAAAGGGAAGGAAAACCCCGACCTCTTACCCTAATTAAAGGACTGATGAAAATCTGGAGCGTGCTGGGTTGCTCTGTGGAATATCCAGGTAACAGCAATACAACTGCAAATATTTATTATTGTAAAGATGAGAATAGTTTAACTGCAACTTCAGAACTACCAAGTGAACAGCAAGTGCTGGAGGTCAGCCAAAATCAGCCCCATTTACAGGGTTCTCTGCTTCCTCGTGCTTCCTACAAACTGCTCTGAGAAGTTCACTGCAATTGGAAACCAACAAGAATTATCCTTTCTGCTTCCTATAATGAAAAATTAATTAATTTGTGTTTCCCTCTTCATATAAGTTCTCAATTTTTCTTCAATTAGTGTCCTTAATTATGTTGTCACTTTGTCCTTGTCAGTCAGGCACCTGTCGCTAGAGTTGAGTCCTGTGTAACAACCAGTATGACAGGAAATGTTTTTCCTTCACGTGTGACATTTATGGGGGCAACTTTGAAAACTTCTGCCTTCTTCCCTGCAGGGCAGCACTTTGAGAGTCCCTCCTGTCTGACCCGTCCCTGAGTCCAGCTGTGTGCTCAGTTCCGAGGGCAGGGGGAATACTGCAATCCTTATTTGCCTTAGAACAAAACTCCTTTGACTGTTAATCAAAGCTTTCTGTGGTTGGTTGCCTGCCAGTGTCCTGTGCCAGCAGATATTTTAGACGGAGTTATTCCATGGCTGGGTTTGGGTTTGGCTCCTGCTGTGCTCTGGCTGTGTGCTCCTCCCTGAGCTGGTGCCCCTGGAATTCCCACCGTCACTGTCCCTTTCTGCCAGGGTGTCTCAGAGAGGACGAGGCTGAGATAACCTCGGGGTGCCTGTCAGAAAGGGGCTGTTTGAGCTGGGATTCCACAGAGCTTGGTTGTGTTCCATGCACAGGCTGCAGCTCCACCAGCAGCCGGGAAGAGTACAGAGCCTCTCCAGGCAAGTGTAAGATGATATGTAGGGTATCCAGGCCAGCCCTGCCCAGCCTCAAACTGCCCCTTGTGAGTTAGAGCCTGACCCTCATCCTGCCTGGCTGTAGGGCAGGACGTGCTCTGGGCAGGCCCATGAGCCCTGAGATCCCAGCTTTTGGAAGAATTTAAAAGCAGCTCATGTGTTTGGTCAGGGACCCCTTGTGCTGGGCTCTCACCTCCTGTCTCCTTGCTACAGAAACCTCTGGGTGGCTTCATGAGTTACTCATCTCCTGGTTTTATTTTGAAGGTTATCAGTGTAAGTGACACTGCTTAGTTTGGAAGCTGTGACAAGGCTAAAGCCTATGAGAAAATTCCACTGTCACATGCTATTGTCATAAAATTATGTTCAGAATTAGGTTAAAAAGAGAAAACTGAAATAGTGATTTGCTACATAGCAACACATGGTTTCAGAAAGAATTCCTGGAATTCTGTTACGCTAGTGTGTCCCTACTGTGAGCAGCTCTATTTCAGCTGTACACTGATTGTTGCTGAAGACATCATGCCCTTAGTGAAAAATCAAATACAGTGAGGAAATGAAGGGTACTGTCAGAGTTTTTCCCTCAAATCACAGAATCCCAGAAAGGTTTGTGTTGGAAGGGACCTTAAAGCTCATCTAGTTCCGCCCCCTGCCATGGACAAGGACACCTTCCGTGCCTCATGCTATGTGTGTTCCCTGCTAACATCTGGACTTTTATTTGCTCTTCAGTGAGAGCTGAAGGGATCAGGCCCCTGCTCAGGTCAGGTTTAAGCTCCACAGCTGGGTGTTAAGTCCTGACAGCACAGGGAACGTGTTGGCCATCAGTGGCTCAGCTGTGCGTGAAGGAGGATTTCCATCGGCGAGCAGAGCACGGGAATGTGCTTGGAGAGAAAGCAGCCTCCTTGGTGTGTCTGTTCTGCATGTCAGGCTAATAGAATAAGAGGAGATGGCAGGAAAATAATTGCATTCTCCTTATAATGAAAGAGCCCTTCAAGTCACCGATGGTTTTACTGCCTTAATTACTTTGCAATGGCAATATTGAGTGCCTTTGATTTGAGTTTTGTAATAGCAGTTACATGGACTTATTAGTTCCTGGGTGAACCAGACGATCTTTTATGCAATTACATCTGAAATTTGTTTAAGTACGTAAGGAAAAGCAGAGAGAGGAGAGGGGGGTGCAGTCATTAGTGAGCAGGGTGGGGTGCTGGGGGAGGTCCCAGAGGAGCCCAGGGCTGGGTTTTCACCTCCTGCTGTTCCTCTTGTGGTTTCAGTCCCATGGTGGGTTCAGCACATTGAGGTCTGATGAAGATACATCAGTTTATTTAGCATTAAGTTTTATGTAGAAATAAAGTCCCATGGGGTGAATGGAAGAAAATGACAGAGGGGGGAAAAAAAAAGGCAACATTTTTAAACTTTGTTGTTTCCAACCCCTTGTCTCAGTTTGTGAAATGTCGTTGTGGAACTCCTGTTCTTGTGTCATCGCTGAGTTCTCTGAATGCCACGCTAAACCCAAGGTGTGTTCAGCCCAACAAGCTGTGCATGTGTCTCTCTGGGCTGTACCTTTCTGCCTTGTCCAGCCTGGAATTCCAAACTTCCTGCTTTGCCCTACATCAGGAAGGCTTTTATTCTGGGTTTTGTTACCCTGTGCAAACCCAGAGCCAGCCTCGGCTGTGCATTTTCAGTTGTTCTATTTCTTTCTCTGGGTCTCAAGGCCTGTTTGGGATCTATGGGGTGGGATCGTGCTAGGAGTGAACTGGTGGGTTCAGCAGGCAAGGCAGGCACTCCAAAACACTTTTATTTTTAGACCCTCCCTTTCTCGCTCCTGGAAACTGTTCCCTCTGCCCTCCTTCAGCACGATCCTTGCCAAGCCGTGCGAGGCAGCTTCAAACTGACATCCAACCACAGCTTGAAATGTGCCTTGAAATCTGTTTTAATTAGATATGAGCCATAATAATTTAATTACAGATCCACCCACTAAATTGTTTATTTTGAATTGGAGCAGCCACTTTGTGTACAGAAACAGCAATGTTTGGAGTCGATATCTCACTGGTTTCTAGCAAGGGCACTCAGGCTTGGGATAAAGTGCCGGAGTTGTGTGGCTGTTTAACCTCCAGCTTGCTAATTACCCACAGTCCTTGTAAAACCTACCAGGTTTATCTGCTCCAACCCAGCTCTCACTGTACTGTTTGCTCCTGGGGGGTGATGCCTGGGGCATCCTGACCTCAGGATGCTCCTGAGCTGATGGGAGCTGGGGAAATGTCTGCTTGCTTTGTGGACACACCTCTCAAATAAGTGTGTCCCATTAATTTGAATTCAATATCTATCTCAGATGGGCTTCCATCCTTTGGTGGAGATGCAGAGACAGTTGTCCATGAGGAGTCACTGCTGGGAATGGTGTCTGGTGGGGTTCAGTCACCTGGTGTGTGAGGAGTGTGAGTTATTGCTGTTCCACTGGCAGCCAGACTGAGAGAGGAATTATTGCATCTGTGTCCATATGAAATATGTAAATCCCTTGGAAAGCTGGGATCGTCAGTGCTGTGTGCTGTCATCAGCACGGAGTGAGGCCATCACTGAAGGCAGGGCTGGGAAGAGCCAGGGAGGAGCAGAGGTGGCTCAATGGCAATTCCTGTGGGATTGTTGTAAAGCACCACTTAGAACCCTCCGAGCACCTGGATCAGTCAGTCCATCAGAGTCTCTGTCTGTCAGGGACCAACGGGCTGGTGGAGTCACTGAGAGAGCAGCAGGATGGCCTTGGGGGAAATCCTGCAGCCAGGCCAGAGCTGCTGCAGGGACAGCCCTAAACACACTGGGAAGATTCATTACATTCTTTCTGAATTACCTAAAAGAAGACTTGAAGGACACTCTGGAGGGATCTGTATGTTGTAACTGCAATGGCTGAAGAAATCCTGCTGTAGAAAATACTGTGGCTGATCGCACAAATTTTCTGTACTCGTTCTGGCTCCTGCCCCTCTTCTCATCAGCATCACAGTGTGGTTTCCTTTCACTCCAAAGGTGAAAGATTAAAGGTAATCTTTAGATTTGGAATGTTTTTTATCTTCATATTCACACCTTAATAGTTTTTAGCTTGGTGATTTTTATTTCTGTCCTAATCCTTGAGATGATTCATGGCTATTTTTTCCAAAGTTGTTGGACAGTTACTCTGATGAAATCCTGTTAAAGGAATTTCTCAGGGTTTAGACTTAAAGAGGAAAGCTGTAAAAATCTGAAAAACATCTCTGCCAGAGCAGCTCCAAAGGCAGATCATGGAATCCCACAATGGTTTGGGTTGGAAGGACCTCAAAGCCCATCCAGTGCCACCCCCTGCCATGGGCAGGGACACCTTCCACCAGCCCAGGGTGCTCCAAGCCCCATCCAGCCTGGCCTGGGATGCTCCCAGGGATCCAGGGGCAGCCACAGCTTCTCTGGGCAAGATGTTTCCTGTTGTTTCAGATGGTGGCTATAAAGAAATAACTTGGCACTTTCATCATTGTTTTAGGAACAATTCTTATTAAAAGCTCCTTGTGAGTCAGCACTGCAGTGAGGGGAGGCCCAATTAATTTGGCCCTCAGCTTTTGCAGGGTTGGCTCAAAGTGCTCCAATCTGCTGCCTCTGAAGGAGAACACCTGTCAGGTGCTGCTGTTTCCTTGGCTACCAGATCATTTCAATGCCAGCTCCTTTATTGGCATTAATGGAAATCTGCTGGGAAACACATCTTTGCATGATCTGCAGTGATTTCTTCAGAATTGTGTGCTGTGTTCAGCAGTAGCTGCAGGGATGGGGTATTTTGGGTACCAATTTTATCACCTCTCCAATAGGATGGAAATGCTTTAGGAAGACAGGAAGATTAATATTATGTATTTCTCTCTATTAATAACCCTCAAATGACATATTTTATTGTTTGAATCTTTCCTTCCATGACACTAATGTGGCATCAGGAAATTTTTTCCCTGAGAACTCAAGTGTGTGTTTCTTAGCAAACACCTATAATTAGGTCAGAATTTCATGAAAGGCTTTCTATTTGCATAGAATAGCATTAATTTTGCATTCTTCTATCAGATGAAACACGAAGAAGGAACAAATAATTTATTCATGCAAAACCAACCCACATGAATCATTTATTTACCTCTTCTGGTAATTTCACAAGCTCACTTTTTATGCATCAAGGTGCAAATTAATCAAAATTTTCTAGGAGTTGATTTTGTCCAGAAAAAAAAAGTAATAATGACATAAATATTTTTTGCTGTACAGAAAATCATCACATAAATTTGGGCAAAAAGTCCGTGCTGTTGTTTTGGGCTTTTTTCAGTTGGTGTTTTCTGTTTGTGTTTTGGGTTTTGTAGTGGTTTTTGTTTGTGGGGTTTTGTTGTTTTTGTTTTTTTGTGTTTTTTTTTTTTAAATTAAGTATCTGAAAGAGCAGCTCTAAGGGATACAGTTTTCCCTGTCTTTAAGCTTCTGAAAATATTATTAACAAAGAAGGGTTTTGTGTTCAGGCCTGCCAAGTTAATCTGTGAATTCAGAGCAGCTCCTGTGAGTCCATTAGAGTTTCCATCAGTGTGAGTAACCCGAGCCTGGCAAGGGCTTTCATCCCAAGCCATGGAGCAGCACATGGGACATGTCCCAGTGCCATGGCTGTGCTCCATCCTCCAGCATCCCAGTGCCCTGGGACACACTGCTCCTGCCCTGCTGGGGACAGGGATGGGATCCTGGGGAAGCTGTGGCTGCTCCATCCCTGGGAGTGTCCAAGGCCAGCTCGGACGGGGCTTGGAGCCTGCAAGATGTCCCTGCTCATGGCAGGGGGTGCAAATAAATGACCTTTAGTGTCCCTTCCAACCCAAACCAGTGTGTGACTCTATGGCAGAGGATCCATGGAGTTCTGCAATGAAGAATTTGGCACCATCTAAAACAGACTCTTATGGGTCAGTTGTGAATCAGGAGCAGTTTCCAGTTTATCCTTTCTCTCCTTTTGGAGTTTGGACTGAGAGCAGCTTCAGTAACAGCCAAGGTTTATTTAGCATTCTCCACCAGTTGCTGGCAGGACCATTCCCTGCTCTGTCCCTCTGTGGGCCCTCTCCATGGGCATGTTCTCAGTGATGGGGGATTGGATTGGAAACAAAAGCACTTTAAAGTTTATTGGCTCTTCACAAGGCCCAGTTTCAAGGGTAATTAAACATCTCATTATATCTGGTAATGTTAATTGCATTTTTAATTTTATTTGCACACTGACATTTGCTCTGGCTAAAAATAGTGTTTGTAGATGGGACTTAAAGTAGGAACTGAAGAGAGATATTTATGAGGTTGTGAATCACAGGTGAGAGAAGAGCGTGGAGATACCTGTGACAGAAACAAAGCCTGTTCTGAGGGAGCAAAGGGTTGTCAAAAAAAAAGGGCACTTAAAAGAGTAATTAAAGTGATCCAAGCCACACTGTGGTTGTTTAGATTTAAATGTGGCTAACATCTTTTTTGTGTATATTTAAACTCATCATACTTAAATACCACATGTAAATCCATCAATATGCCTTAAACTGACATCAGCAGGCACTTCCTCCCCGTCTGGGAAGGTGTTGGTTGTGTCATTGAAGCTTTAAGGTTTCAGGTTTTACAAATAGGACTAAAATCTTGCAGATCTTACAGGTGAGAAAATGATTTCTGTTCCCATCCTGGACTTCCAGAGAAGGGAAAAAAACCAAGCTGAATTACAATGCTTGGTAGACTTGAATTTAAAAGGGAAAAACATTGACGTGTATTTAAAAGCCACAATGACAACATGAAACAGAGGAAAGGGAGAGTTTGAAAATAATTTATTTGCTTTCTGAATAATTAAAAAGTCAATGTGAGGTACATGATAAGGCATGTCAGTGCTCAGCTTGTTGGCTATGCTAATTTATTCAGTGTATTAGAGTTGGCAATTAATGTTCCTCTCCTGACAACGTGCCAATTAGACATTCCTGCATTCTGTTAGGAATTTCTCTTAGTCAGTTCTCCTGGAGATAAACATGACAGAGCAGTTCTCACACGTTGCCATTGCCAGGAAATCCTCCTGAGGTTCATTTGTGAGCAGTTTGTTCCCTGGGATGGGAATGCCCCGTCCCTGGAAGTGTCCAAGGCCAGGTTGGAGCACCCTGGGCTGGTGGAAGGTGTCCCTGCCCATGGCACTGGGTGGGCTCTGAGGTCCTTCCCAACCCAAACCATTCTGGGATTCTGTGGTTGGTGGGAACAGCTTTTGAAAGGTGAATGCTGAGAATTCCCAGGGGAAATTCAATATGGCCCATGACATCCCCTGGCTCTTCACTGGCACACGTGTGAATGGCCTGCCTGCCATGGCTGCTACCACTGCTGCTGGATCCCTTCAGTCAACATCTGGGCTTTCCCAGTGAGTCTGAGCTGCTTTTGCTGCTGGAGACGTTATCCCAACTTTTAGCATATCCGGGTACAGCATTTTGTCAGCTGGCACAGCTGTTTCTTTGAAGATGAGTTTTGTAGATCAGCATTAGGCTCTGCTGGTGTCTGGGGGCAAATGAAAGCCTCTGCCAGGTGGGAAATTGTGGCCTCCGGAGGCACCACCAATGAACTGGAAAACGAGAGCGGAGCGGCTCTAACGAGGCCGCCTGTTGCAGGAACAGCAAGGTGTGTTTAACGATGGCTTTCCTGCCTTCCCTGAAATGGCAAAGCCATTCCTCAGCTGGCAGCAATGTTCCTGTCACACTGAGGGCGTGCCAGCACCTCGGTGAGCCTCCCTCTGCCAGCAGGCAGTGTCTGTGCTCCCAGTGCCCTGGGCACATCGGGGCCGGTTTGGGGCTTCACCTCAGCAGCTCCGTGACCTCAGAGGGCCTAATGACAAATGACTTTCCTCTCGTTGCTGGTCGAGGGCTTGGCAGTTTGCTTTGGTAGCTCTGCTGAGCGTAATAGACTTTTCACTGGACGAATTCAAGGCAGTTGTTCTTCTCTGGGAAGTGCAATTGTGTGGCTTTGGGTCCATGTCCCCTCTTGTGAAGTGATGGAGGGAGAGCTGGTTTCATGAGAATTATCTTAATTGACATAAATCATTTGCAGCACTGTCAACAGAATATTGCTCCTAATCTGTTCTTTCTGTTTCCTGTAGGGATTTCTATTTCTTTCGAAGGATTAATGCAAATCACACATAATTACAGATTGTGTAGGTGGAGGCAAGTCCTTTGCATACATTAAGCAGTGTCAGATTTAGTTTTTCACATAATCCTGGGGCTCCCATCTATGCAACTGTGTGAGAGACTGAGGGAATGGGTTTCAAAGTTCTTGCTCAACCAATTTCTCCCACTCAGTGTATTCCCATTGTAACTGTGAACGTGGTTCTCAATGGTAAGAGCCACTAATCTCCTTAAACAAACTAATGCTTAATATGATTGTGTTAAAGAAATCCAGGAAAGTGATCAGCAGTTAAAGTTGAAATACATGAAATGAGCTTTGTCCATAGAAGTCAATTAAAACGTCACCAGGAGAAAGGAAAATGCCCGGCTGGAAGATTTATTATCCTAGCAAATCTGTGTGAACCACGAGCAGATGATCTGCCATCAAACATGGCCAAAGTGACAGCTACAATTATTGAAGTGCAGCTGAGTTAAATAAGTTTTGGCCTCCTCATTGACTGCAACTTCTTAACACAAAATCTAAATGATGGAGCTCATCAAGGCAGTGACAAGGCAGGGTTTGTGGGGTCAGGACAGATTGCTGAGGAACACCTACCAAAATTGGGGCATCTTAGATGTTCAGTAATTTACAATCTTGTGTAGAGGATAAACTGCACCCTGGAATAGCTCCTGGCTATGTCTGTCTCCAACACTCCTATTTATAGCTCCAACTTTGAAGCTGATGTGGGCTTAAAAAAAAAAATTAAAAAGAAGCTTTTTCACTGATTCAGAAAAGTGCATTAATATTAAATAGCAATTAAAAAGCCTTTGTGTGGATGCAGAGGAACACGGTGAAGACGTTTAAAGAACAAAACCCATCATGCAGGAGGGGCTGGTGCTCAGTTAAGGGATGGCACCTGCGGGCTCGGTGCCAAGGCAGACAGCAGCTCTCACTGCAGTCATTCCACCCCAAACCCCAAACGTGTGGCTGGGACCTTGTGAGTCACCGCAACAGCACTGCTTTTGAAACTTCTGGCTTTGGTTTCCAGTGGGCAATGAGCTCTCTGATAACAAGATCCTTCAATATTGTTTCACTGTGGAAGGAGTGAGCACATCCTATGCAGTCCTTAAGAGATGCTCCCTGTTCCTGTGCTGGAGATTTAGAATATATTCAGTAAATAAATAGATAGCATAGCATTTAAGGCTTTGATCTCACAGCTGATTTATGGGGAAACAGTGGAGTGATGTGTAACTAAAGGGCTGATTGTTTTAAGTGCTCTGTAGCAGAGGGGCCTTGAGCTGGAGCCAGGGAATTGTGTCTCTGGTGTGTGAGAACTGCAGGAGTCACAGGGAACTGCTCCCTTGCTGTCAGAGCAGCAAAGCCTGCTTTTATTTCAAGGCTGCAAACACATACCTAAGCATGTTACTGACCAGGGGTCTAAAGTTATATTCAGATGTGTGAACTGTGCCTTAAACCTGCCTGTGGTCAGGCTCCTGTCAACAAATCTATTTTTCACGATATCTCCAAAAGAGCAGGTTTAGGTGGGCTGTTTGGGATAAATCCCTCCCTGTGAGGGTGGGCAGGCCCTGGCACAGGGTGCCCAGAGAAGCTGTGGCTGCCCCTGGATCCCTGGAAGTGTCCAAGGCCGGGTTGGACGGGGCTTGGAGCACCCTGGGCTGGTGGAAGGTGTCCCTGCTCATGGCAGGGGGTGGCACTGGGTGGGCTTTGAGGTCCCTTCCAACGCAGGACATTCTGGGATTCCAGGATTTTTGAGGAAATGGGAAATGATGCTTCTTTGGTACAAATGTGTTGAGCCAGAATGTGTAG
Organism: Margarornis squamiger; assembly: GCA_035222235.1. Taxonomy (NCBI): domain Eukaryota; kingdom Metazoa; phylum Chordata; class Aves; order Passeriformes; family Furnariidae; genus Margarornis; species Margarornis squamiger. The sequence continues at coordinate 1,748,144 of JAWWTY010000022.1, forward strand.
GGTATTAGTGTGAGGATAAAATGTAGGCAAGAAAAACCAAGTGCTCTGTAAAACTTGAGTTAAGACTAATTTCTTACTCTGAACTGGAACAATGTACTTAATACTATATAAATATAACTAAATGAAAGGTTTTATAGAGCATTAAAAATTTATAGCACATCAGCTGCCTTAAAAATGCATTTCCTTTCTCCTCCTGTGCCTTTTAGCCACCTTGTCATTGCCTGTGACTGGTTTATTGTGGGCTCTGATTTCTGAGCATGCATTACAGATGCCCTTAAGTTTAAGTGAATGCATTTGTGGTGGTTGCTGTGTGATGACTGTTTTACTCTGTAAATAGACTATAAATTATGTATGGAGAATTTATGAATTAATCTATAGTATATATCTTGCACTCATAAATATTGTAGAGTACCTCGCAGCCTCTTTAGAGCTCACTGGTGTAGCTCTTTAAGTGCAGGGGTTTCATGCTGTTCTCTTGTATCAGAAATAAGTAGTTTTGATTTTCTGCAGGACTATTTTCGTTCATCTTTCAGTTCTGCACTTTGCTGTGTGCACAGCAAAATTGTCCAAGGCACATAATGGAGCAAGGGACGTGCCTTCCTTCACCTTGTGTTTTGAAAGGGAGATAAATCAGGAGTTTTGTACCTCTGGAGCTATTTTTCCTTTTGCTGGGTCCTCTGAATAATAACACGTTTTCCCCAGGCAGCTAATTATGGGGAGAGATTAATATGGCAGCAGATTGTAACCACAACTGAGGAGCTCAGTAACTAACTATTAAAACCCTTCATGTCTGTCGAGTGCAGCACTGAAACCTTCTGTTCCCTGCAAATCACTCTTAGAGGAGGTGCTGTGCGGGCAGGAGCGTCCCAGGTAGGCTGGGGATGCTGCAAAGCCCCACTAACCACAGGCCAGCGGGTTCTTTGGGTGGTTCACAGGATGCTGTGGATTTGGGCTTTGCTAAATGCAGCTCCTCCTTCTGCAGCAAAGCCTTGAACACAGCGATGGTTCTTCATCCTTTCTGCAATCCCAGCTGTAAAACTGATCTTGAAGTAGCATTTTTCTGTGTGGGGAATTGCCATTAGTGCATAATGGGGGAAAATGCTTCTTGAAATACTGGGTTTTTTTTATTTTTATGGCCATTAAACAAGACAAGCAAGTGCAAAAGACAATTTTTGTGCCTTGGGGATGGCTCTTGGGTTGTGTTCAAGGAGGTGGGTTCTGGGAGGACCTCAGCCCCTGTTCTCCTGGCTGTGCAGTGAAAGGTGATGTTCCTGTGTGAGTTCCACACAGGACTCGAGTGAACCTTCACAGAAACTGAACTGAGGCAACTTGGTCTATTTTGCTTTCAGTTTACTAAACAAACCCTCTGTTGTTTGCACAGAGCAGTGATTTTGCTTCCAGCGTGTCTGTTCAGTAAGGAATAACAAAAACTCCTGGGTAGGCTTAACTTGCCACACAGTTCTGCACGTGCCTTTTTTCATATGTTTGGGATCGTCTCATTTCGTTACTTGATTTCTAACCTCTTTACGCATCTGGAAAATAAATGCCTGTCTACCAGTTCTTCACACTGCAGAACAGCTGAGAAGAGCAGAGAGTGCCAGAGAGGGGTGAGGGTCCATTTCAACTCTGTCCCTTCAAGATTTGGGGAAAAGATGGCTGGATAAATGCATAACCTCAGGCTAAACCATGGTTTTCCATTAATTCCTTCAGTCGAGCTCTGAAGCACATTGCCAACCTCCAAGATAAAATCCATTTCATCTTTTTAAAAAAAAACCCTTTAAGTAAATAGTCTAAAATTGAGTGTCTCCTTAGAGAATCGTGGAGAATAAAAATCAGCAGCTCATTTCCAAACAGTGTCTTCGCTTCTTGGTTTCAAGTTCTTACCGATTCCAATTGAACTGGAGCTGTTTTCCAGAGTCCAGGTCAGAGCAGAGCCCTCAGCGCCGAGTGTTGATATGAGAGGGAGTTAAAAAGGCAGAGGAGAAGGCAGGGATTAGCTGGAGAGCTTGAACCTGGATTTCTATCTTGAGCCTGGGAATTTGCAGGAATTCTTCCACTCCTAGAAAAACCTGGGGGCTCAAAAGGGTCCACACACACTGCATGAGGATTTATCCTCTGGGATTAGGGCACGTAGCTCTGGACAGCCGCCAGGATCAGGTATATGGAAATGGGTCTGCTACTGGTCCATGAGAAAAGTGGTTGCCCAACCCTGAAACAATGTTTGATGAATTCAAAGCTTGTTGAATAAAGAAAGTTTAAAAAAGAAAAAATACATTATCGTGTAGTAGTGATGAAATACTGCATTTTCTAGGCTGTTTTTTCCCTTAAATTTACAATAATCCCAGAATCACAGAATGGGTCATGTTGGAAGGGACCACAGGTGGTTATCTGGTGCCACCTCTCTGTTCCAGCAGGGCCATCCCAGAGCACATGGCACAGGATTGTGCCCAGAGGGGGTCTGGATTATCTCCAGTGAGGAGACTCCACCCCCTGTCTGGTCTCTGATCAGTGCTGGGACACTGCACAGCAAAGAAGTTCTTCCTCATGTCCAGATGGCACTTCTGGAGGTCCTCTCAGGGTCCCCTCTGGAGGCTGAGCAGCCCCAGCTCCCTCAGCCTTTGCTGCTCCCAGAGATGCTCCATCCCTTTGGCATCTCCACTGGATCTGCTGCAGGAGCTCCGTGTCCCTGCTGGGCTCATGGCCCGAGGCTGAGGTCTGTGCACAGCAACCCTGGGCCGTGCCAGAGCCACCTCCGTGGCACAGGCACTTCTGCATAGGAAACATTTTGGCTTTAACCTTTCCATCGTGGGCTTTTGGCACCTTCAGAAGCCAATGCTGGAGGACAGACCTTCCAGGGAGCTGCAGCCCAGCAGGAGGAGCTTGCTCTGGTTCCTGCTCCGGCAGCCCCTTGGCTTCCCTGCAGCTGGAGGGAGCCTGGAGGTTGGAATGGAAAGCCAGGTGCATGTTGAGGGAATACAGCTTGGGAAAATAGCAAATAGGATGTTCTCAGGGTCTTTCCTGACCCCAGACTGAAGCAAGAGCTGCAGTAAACCACAATTAAATCAGGTATTGATTTGTGTATCAGAGAGGAGTTTTCTCCTGAGCTACCGGCATGAATTCAGGCTCATTTCTCTTGGGTTCAGCAGGGCTAAAGGAGACAGATGTTTTACAAACCGTGGCATTCTGGTTTCGCTGCAATCAGGATTTAAAAATGTTATTTCATTAGATGGCACTTTGACTTTTAATGATAATAATGTTATGAATAATTTAAAAAGAGTCTTTCTCATTTTCAGAGAATATGAAGGAGAGGTTATTCATATCCTAGGCTTTTGTGAAAACAGTGAGAATTACTGTGTGGATGACAAATTCCACACAGGCTGGGAGGCTGAGGGTTTCTCTGTATGTATGGCACAACTCCCATCAGTGCAGAGGGAGTCAGGACTCCCCACAGGCCCCAGGAGTGTCCCCAGGGGTGCCCTGGAAGGACAGAAGTGGGTGCCCTGGACCTGGGAGTGCTCCCCATGTGGGCTGAGCCCGTCTTGTGATTCCATGGGTGAAACTGCAAGTTCCCAGCGAGTCCTGACACGAACCAATATGGTGCTTAAGCTCTTTCCCCGTCTCCAACTAACTCATCCATCACCTAGTCCTCACTCCTCACAGCAGCGGTAGCTGAGCCACTGCCACCCAACCTGGGAAGCAAAGGAACTGCCTGAGCTGCAGGAACTATTTCTGGAGGTGAAACCTGCACCAAACTCCAGCCAACTCCAGGCATGAAGTCAGAAGACTTCTGCTGGCCTCAGTGCCTTTGTGCCAGGAGATGTTCCAGAAGGAATACCACAAGTGGAGGGCTCCTGGCTGTGCCCCAGTGTGTGACTGGCACTGGTGGTGGCTGCAGAACTGGGACACCAGTGAATGTGAATGGTGAATGGCCTGACTTACTCTCTGTGTCCTGGGGCAATGTAATGTGATGTCAGTGCAGAAATCCTGGCTCCTACAAAAGCACTGAAGCTGCATGAGATGTAGGACATGCATCCCCTAATCTGTGCTTCCCAGAGCAGATAAGGCTGTAAGAGAGCTGCACCAAAGGTAACTCCTTTTTCCTCTGATAAAGCTTGTGAGGGAAGTTATCTTTGTGTGGAGAGATTTCTGCTGTATTGCTGAGAGAGGCAGTGCTAAGTTTAGTCGTGTTTTCCCAGTTACACAGCAATTTGAACTGCCTGATCTCTCCTTGCTGCAGGACCCTGGTGAGCTCTCCCTGAGTCATGCTCACCTGTTCTGAAGGCAGTGATGCATCCAAACCTCCCATCCTTCTGTTTAAGGCCATTCCCCTTTGTCCTGTCCCTCCAGGCCTTGTCCCCAGTCCCTCTCCAGCTCTCCTGGAGCCCCTTTAGGCCCTGCAAGAGGCTCTCAGGTGTCCCTGGAGCCTTCTCTTCTCCAGGTGAGTCCCCCCAGCTCTCCCAGCCTGGCTCCAGAGCAGAGGAGCTCCAGCCCTGCAGCATCTTCATGGTCTCTCTGAATTTGCTCCAGCAGGTTACGATCTTTTCATGTTGGGGTCTCCAGAGCTTTCTGTCCTGCCCCACAGTGCCCTGCTGTGTGCCCTAGGGAGGGCTGGGTGAGCTGTGGAGAGTGATGGGCTGCCCAGTGCTGCAGATGAATTCCTCTAAACTCAGCATCACTGGCACTGTGACTGCTTCCCTTTTGGTGTGCTTCTTGTCCACAACACCCTCTTTAATGGAGGCTCCCCAGGGCCTCCTCTTTTGAGCCTGATAGTTTGGACACATTCAGCCTAGTCCTTCTGCAGCATTCGAGGGTGAACTCCCAGGTGATCACGTTTCCCATAGCACTCGCAGCCCACAGGCAGAGTATCAGTAATGTGTGTATTTGTCAGCCTGTGTTCAGCCCTCATGTGCTTTGAAGGACATCAGTGTAATGAGCCTTAATGTGTTCTCCCTGTGAGGGGAGGGCCTGGTTTACAGGCTGAGAAATGAAGGCTCTTTGAGGTGTGCTTGTAGTCCAGCACTGCTGTGCTCCAGGGACAGAACTCTAACGTGGTTGTCCCAGCACACTTCTTGCTATTTAGCAGGTTATTTTCTGCAGCTCAGGAAGTGAAATCTGAAGGTGGCAGACAGAGAGGCTGAAGCATATGGTATCCAAATAAAATACTATTTAAGGGGAGTGTGAAACAGCTAGGACAGACAGATGTCCTGGGATTCTAGCACTTCCCTGGGCTGCAAATTCTGTAAAAACCTTCCCTTTTGGAGGAATATGAAATACGAGTTGATGACACAGGGATTTCTTTGTGTATTTTTATATCTAATTTATGCATGTGAAAGACTTATTGAATATAAAAACATGGATTAGTAGGATATTCTCATGTCTTACCCAGCATTGGCCAAGAAGTGCTGGTGAGCTGCACTAGTCCAGGAAAGTCCATTGGTGGAGTGGAAACACTTGAATTGGAAATATTTTTTAGTTCTTGAAAACTTTAGTTAGTTTATAATGGTGCATTAAATCCTGCCCCTACTCAGGTTTCTCATAATTCTTAATGAAACTTGCAAAGTTCTCCACTATAGTGTTGCTGAAAGCATTAAAAAGGAACCCACCAGCTCTTTCCTCACTAAGTTCTGCCAGGATGTTTTGCTGCACACGCTGCTGGTTTGGGCTTCTACAACCACTGCTTCAGCCTCTGACATTTCTTAACTAATTAATAAAGAGTTATTAGGTAATGGTTAGCTCAGGTGGGGTCACTGAGAGAAGTCCCACACAGTTTCCCCCGGCCCTGAGCTGAGCCCAGGGCTGTGGTGCTGCTGCACAGACAAGTGTGTATCGATGCCATGGGAGATGATTCCAGGTGCCCTGGGAGCAGCAGGAGGGGCTGAGCGGCTGCTCCTGCAGATAATCCTGGAATTCTGGAAGAATGAAAGGCATGCGGTAAAATCCTGGGAGATAAAAAGCAGCCAGTGGAGCCGAGCCTGGGCGGCCTCATCAGCACCCGGTGCTGTTGTCACGAAGAAAGGCAGGAGCAGAACTTCCATTCCACTTGTACTTGTTTAGAAATGCTGTATTGCTGTATCCTTTCCTTCTCTCAATTCCTTTCTACTTCAAGTGCTCTTCCTCCTGATCTGCACTAACTTACTTCTCAGCCTCATTAACTGGATTTCACTTAAGGATCTTATCTAGAGAAATGATTCTCTTGCTTTATGTTTCAGCCTCTTTTTGCTTTAAATGGACTGCACCCTGTTAGAGCCTCAAATATTTGCAGATTGCTCCGTGTGAAAGATGCCATTGAAAGCAGCTGCACTTCCAGCCCATTTCACCTGCTCCTTCTTAGGGTGATGCTGGAGTTAGTTCCAGGCCAGGCTGGACCGGGCTTGGAGCAGCCTGGTCTGGTGGGAATGTCCCTGCCTATGGATGAGCTTCCAGGCCCCTCCCAGCCCAGCCCAGCCCATGCTGGGGTTCTGTGCTTCCCTGGCTGCTTTGGGGCACCTTTCCTTTCCAGCAGCACAGGGGCGCAGTGCTGGCTGTTTGCCCCTCTCTGCACCCACGGGTTCACACAGCACGGGTTGGCTTGCTCCAGAATAGCTGATTTTGTTCTTCTCGTTGGTTTAACCCATTCCAAACAGCCTGAGCTCTGAATCATCATAATTAACTGGAAACCTCATAGTCTTTGATCAAGATCTCAATCTACTTTAATTTGCAAGAATATTTTTGATGCCAGATTCTTTTTTATCCCCTTTTTGATTAAATATACCTCTTTTCCTTTCTTTTTGCTATGCTGCTGGTAGTGGAAGATTATGCCTTCAGTCTCCATCCTGACATTTAGCCTTTACTTATCTCTTGCTAATTCTGTCAGCTTTAACAAAATTGTCTGATTTCCCCCCATGCTGGTAGACCAGGCCCCTCAAATTATTAGAAGAGGTAGGGGTGGATAGAAAAAAAATTATGCCCTTCAGTTCACTTTCTTCTAAATTTTTCATTGAAATGATTCATTTGGAAACTGGACACTGGTAAATGTACTTCTACATCATGAAACAAAGCAACTTAAATAGATAAAATAGAACTGAGATTTGAGGTGGGTTCCAGGATGTTATAATGCAAATATGTTGGATTTCCTGGTTCATTTTCTGTAGGTGTAAATACACTATTATAAAATATATTTATAACTCTTATTCTAAAGATGCAATGTTATTAGAAGATAGAAGTGTTGCTGTTCAGCAGCGGGGGAATGATAAATGAGCGAGTACTTTGTACGAGATCAGAGACAGATGGAAGAGCAACCAAGAGCTCAGCAGTGGGATGGATGCATTGTATCCGTGGAATTGGTTCTGTGCTGAGATGGGAGGAGATCAGCAGGGGATTGAGAGCACTGTCCACGGGGCTGGGGTGCAGCATCCAGGGCTAATATTGTGCACCATTAACTTGAACAAAGAACTTGTGTAAAAACCTTGGGGTTTGCTAATGAACCGCTCTGCACCCCAGGAATGGTGAGTCATTATCTGCTCCCTTCCCCGGGGACACGGAGCTGTCTGTGGGCCCTCCAGGGCTCGTTGTTACATTCATCCCATGGTTTCAAGTGAAAGCAAAAAGATTAAAAGATGATGAACAAGCTCTGAAGTCAAATAGAAAAAGGAAGCTGTTGTGTTGCCTGGAGAATCCCCCTCATAAGGAGTGGGATTAAATTTACACAGCCCCTTCTCTGGGCTTTCGTTGTAATGATGGCCAGATGTTCCCAGTGTTAAAGCTTCGTTAGAACAGCAGAGCCCAACAACCTGCCCTGGGAACTTCTGGGAATGATGTACCCGCTTTTGATGATTGACTTTCTGCCATGCCTGGAGCTCGTTTGCTCGTGGCTCCAGCCCTGAAAACCTGGAGAGCACAGCCCCTTGCAGTGGTAAACATTTCAGTGCAGGGTTTCACACTCCACTGAGCTCGGGCAGCAGCTGCTTGTTTTCATCTGCCTTTCCTTTTGTTCTGCGTTCGCTGGGTATTGGCAGTGACTTTGGCATCGACCACAGCAGGTCAGCTGAAATTCTTCCTTTAAATTCCAGCTAAAAGTCTAAGGTGGCTCCACTGTTTTAATGGGATTCTTGTCAATTATACTGAATTATTTATAGAACAGTTCAGACTGAAAAGAATTCCCTGTGGGAATTTCTGGCATTCTCAGCAGATTTCCAGTCTGCTGTTTCATTAAGGCTCAGATCCAGTGGACAAACCAAAGGCTGTTTCTCCTTTGTTAAGAAACCCTGTGTTTAATGAAGCCCATTTTGCTGAGGCCCAAACTCCACGAGTCAGTGAATGAACACCAAGTTCTGTACCTTCTTTTCCCCTCAGACCTTAAATCACGAAAAGTCAAGTGATGTGATCATAATTCTTCCTTGATCTCACTTGGTCTGAAAACAGGTGTCTCGACATCTTTATCCTGTGAGGTTGTGAGCTAAAAAGAAGAGAATAAATCTATTAGAAAAAATACCTAGATTGTGCCACATTTTCCAGAGGTGTCCCTGGCACTTACTCAGCACTTACTGGTGTCACACCTGCTCCCAGCTCTCACTGGGAATCATGGAATGGAATCCCAGGATCCCTGAGGCTGGAAAAGCCCTGCCAGCCCACGTAGCCCCCCCCTGTGCCCGATGCCCACCTTGTCCCCCAGCCCCAAGCACTGAGTGCCATGGCCACTCCTGCCTTGGGCACCTCCAGGGCTGGGCTCTCCAACCCTCCCTGGGCAGTGTCAGGGAGTTGCAGAGCCTCCTTTTCTGCAGGCTGAGCCCCCCAGCTCCCCCAGCTGCTCCTCCCAGGAGTGGTGAGTGTCATTCCCTGGCACCCTTCCCCGTGTGTCCCTGACCGCACACATTGCTTGGCTGCAGAGCTCTGTGAGCAGTAACTGTGACATGACAAGGGTGTGCAAAGGGAGCGATGAAAGCAAGCAGATGAAGGAAAGGCAGCGTGGGACAAGGCCGTGTCTCTGAGGGGCAGATAACGGGGAGAGCTGAAATCCAGAAGAGTTTGGAGGCTGAAGGAGAGGGAAATCTGAGCCTTTACTGATGGGCCGATGGGAGCACAGGGACAGAGAGGGCTTGGATGTCTCCCCAATCTGAAGATGCTGTATTTGGGATTCCAGTGCACTCTCAAAGCCAGTTGTCCCAGCAAGTCACTGGCACCTCTCCCAGACAAAGCCCAGGTTTTACACAGGGCTGTAGCTTTAAACGTTTGAGGTAAGGGTGGCCTGGCACCTGCCAGGGCTCCTGCTCAGCCTGTCTGGAGGGTCATTCTTGGCCCTGTCATTTTAGCTACCTTTTAATGACTTTCAGGAAAGGCTGGGCTTAATTTACCTCATACAGGGCTTTTCTGCATTCTCATTACTCTTCAGGCAACTTCTATAAATTACTAATGATATTGTCTTTAGCACAGGAATGTCAATGAACTAATTATTCAAAAGAATGTGTTTAGGAATATGTTTTTTTACTAAATACAGGCTACAAGTAATACCATGTCTCAGTTTGGCTCCATAGAACTGATGAATAGCCAGAATTTGTTATTAATTTTATTAATAATAATGTTGCAGGAATCTAACACAGAAGTGAAGCTGTATTGTAATAATCAAAAATAGTAGGGGGTGGGGGGTGGTGTATTGGGCCTGGTAGAGATTTTGCTGAAAACGTGTCTAGGCTTTGTCTTCAAAATAAATAAGTGAAATATGAAATGCTCCAGCATTTGGGTTTTATTTTCCCACGTCCCCCACCGTGGGCTGTAAAACCTGTTCCTGTAGGGTCTGAGCTGTAACACTTGTGCTCTCCTTCCACAACAGGGGAGCTGGGGGAAGATTTCCCTCTTCTTCAGGGCAAGGAGAACATGGAGCTCCAAACTGTGACACCCCATCCCGTGGTGGAGCGAGGCCTTCAGGAGTGGTATGTAAATTGTGCTTTTATGGAGATATATATATATGTATTAAACTCCCAGTTCCAAGGGGCTGTTTTTCTTATGCAGATGATCTTCTGCTGGGACAGGCAGGTCTGGGTGATTTCTGCAATATTATTCCTGATTTTAAAATGTCTGGAAAAATTGAGGCCAACATATGATGGGATTTCCACTGTTTTCCCTGCTTGGATTATTGCTTCACCAGACTAAGGAAATGACATCTATAAATCCCTTTGTTTCATGAAGGGCAGTGTTCAGAATAACTGTGGTACAGATGGGGAAGGAAGGAGGAGGTGAAATATTGAAATCCTGATGGATTTTTCCATTGTATTTACCTTTTCTTTTTGAAAATAATTTACAAAAAATCCCATTTTTCTAAGATTAATCACTACTCCTTTTAAAACAGAGCTTGAAAACGACATAAGCCTGCTCTGGTCCCAAGACAATCATACGGTGGACCTTAAAATACAAAATGTATGGATTGTCCTACTCCCTTAACATTTGGATCATCTCTGTAGGAGTCATACAGGCTCCAGAATCCTGGCCTATAAACCAGCATTTCTTGGTCAAAATCTTGCTACTCTGTTATGAAGTTTGTAATTTTTTTTATTTTCCCTTACCTTAAGCCTGCAAAGACATTAAATGCACAATAACCTTTAGAGGCAGCCAGAGAGTCTATCAGGCATCCAAAAACTCTACATTGGAGGCTAAATTTTCCAAATGATTACAATCCAGGCTAGTCCGTTTTACTCCCAATTACTGCCAAAAAAAAAAATCTGTTTATAGGGTGGTTGCTCCCAATCGGGGGTAGAGATGAAACACCAGAGCAGGTAAAGAGTGGAGGGGCACAGTGGGGACACTGGTAATGAATGGCTGCAGGGAGAGCAGTTCCCTGGGGCTCCTCCCGCCAACTGTATGTCCACAAGTCCCACAAAGCTCTGCTCCTGCCCTCAGTGCAGCAACACAGCAGCAGCAAATGGCATCTGGCAGGGATGGTTTTAAGAGTAGGGCTGTGCAATGGCTGTGCCCCTGAAGGTGAGGCTGTTACCACAATGTGTGTCTGGTGAAGGTGCCTGAAGAGGTTTGGGGTCTAAATGCTCAGCTGGTTAGAGTGAGCTTAAAGGTAAGAGCTGGGCAAGGGCAAACCACAATCTCACAACGGGCTTTGGCAGAGAAAAGCACATGAAATGAGGAAATTAAATACACACCACAAGCAATATTGACCTGGTGGTGCTGAACATAGTCCATCTTTTATGTTGCAGTGTTTATTTTGTATTACCCACAAGCTCCAGTATACTGAGGCATATTTAGCTGGAAAGAAATGAGGAAATAACCCTGGTGAAGGTGCTCTCTGCTTATGCTTTCTGCCCTTCTGTGGTTCTGCCCAGTAGCAGGGCGTGCCTGATTCTTACAGGGCTCCTCACAGCAAATAGGGAAGCTCTGTGCATTTTCTTAGCCTGGTTTTATTTGAAACTAATTAGTAATTGGAATAGTTTGAAGTCTGGAGTCAGTTTTGCAGAACTCAGTTTGCAGGATTCTGCTTTGTCCATTTGTGTTGTCCTGAAAGCATTTTTCCCACATCAAACACCACTCCCAAGATTAAATAAAAATACATATTTGAGCTAAGCAAGTACTATTTCCCATTTATATTCAATAGAAAGTTTCATTTAGATATTCAGAAAAGATTCAGGGAACATTGCAGGTTGTCACTGTGACTGCAGAGAGCAGCAGGGTTTTATTGTGCTGCCCCAAGAGCAACTCGGGGAAAGAGCTGGAAATTGCACGCTGGTTTTTCTTTCTCTGCATTCAAAAAAGAGCCCCAAGCCCCCCAAGCCATGGGAATTCCTGTCTGCAGAAGCCAATTGTTTCCATGTCTGTGTGTTACACTGAGCCCTTCCCTGTTCCCCTGCCAGCTGGGGAAGGCTTGGTCACTGACACTCTGCCCAGGAGGGGATGCCAGGGGTGGGTAAGGACATACTGCAACCACTTATAAGCTTTTATGTTGTTGTATATTGAGGAGATAATGACTATTTCTGTCTTGAAGGGACGTAAAACCTGTAGAAAGGCACTATGCCAGAGTACATGGAATTTGGGTCCTGTTCTCCTCCTGAGGGAGCTGACAGACGCTTGTCAGAGGTTCCCATATCAGTCTGGGATAAATTTAGATGTACTCCTGGGTGCATACTAATTTTGGGTGTGCATGCCTGTGACAGCCTGGGTTGCATGTAGAAGGAAAGTTTATGCTTTCTATCTGAACAGGAGCATTGCTTGTTACCAAAATGGAATCAAATACTTGAAGATTTAAAAAGTTGGGATCTGGAGTGGCTCAGGAGAGCCCCTTTCCCTCAGCTGTGTTCATGTGAGGCTGGTGATCCCAGGAGGGTTTGGGTGGGAAGGGACCTTACAGCCCATGCAGTTCCGTGCCTGCCCTGGGTAGGGACATCCTCCTACACCGGGGTGCTTTTCTCCTCCATTCCAGTTGCAGTTACTGAATTAGGAGCTATTTGTCATCTGATACATTTTTAGTTCACTTTCTTGTAGCATTAATATTTTTAGCAGCCAGAGGCAGGATGATTTTCCTTTTGTCAGTGAGAAGGTTCTGCAGAAGGGAATGCTGTGGAAATGGGAGCGGAGGAGATCCGAGTGGATCTGCTCCAACACACTGGATACAGTCCTTTGCTGTGCTCTGTCTGTAGATCTGTGGACAAATGGAAGGTGGAAGTGGAACCTCCTAGTGGAAGGTGTCCCTGCCTGTGGCAGAGTGGGACTGGCTGATCTTTAAGGTCCCTTCAAACCCAAACCCTTCTGGGGTTCCGTGATCCCATGAAATGCCATCCCAGGCAGTGGTGGGTGTGCTGGCTCTAACCCAGCCTCGAGGGAATGTTTTTCTGCATCTCTCAAATGTCATTTCCTTGGAAATGGCAGGGGCTGATCTGTGCAGGATGTGGCTGTGACAGCACCTGGATGTGGCTGTGACATCCACACGTCACCGCCTGGGCTCCTTAGGCACGGGGTGCCCTTGGATCAGGGCTGGGACTGTGGGAGCCAGGCAGGCTGAGGCTCTGTCTGACTTCACAAATCCAAGAAATCCAGCAGAGTGCAAATCTGTTGAGGAAATTCTCCTCGTAGATCCAGCACAGTTCCAAACATCCTGAACAATCCTGCGTGCCTGTAACCCCAGCCTGGGCTGCTCCCAGCACTGTGCAGCTCTGCCAAGCCCTCTCTGCAAGAGTGGGATGCCCGATACTGCTCCCAGCAGGAATTTTTGTACATTTCTCATTTATTTCCAGGTTTGTTTGTTTATGGGGATGTAAATATTTTCTATTTATGTGCAGTGAAATGTCTTGTAAGTGGTGTAAGGAAACTTTCTAACTCACTCCAGCCAGGGGTTTACTGGGCCTCTGTCCCCAGGAAATGTTAATTGGTGATGGGATTTCCAGTGAAGTGAGATCCTGTCTGTGTGTCCCCCTTCCAGCATTGGCTCATTTTTATTCCCTGTTTTCTTGTGTAATTGTAATGGATTTTTTCCCCAAAAAAAGTCATTTTGTACCTGGGGCACTGAAGCTTGATGATATTTATACATTCCAGCTCTTTTTAAAATGCCAACTCAATATATAACTTTTAGTTCTTTCTGTGATTTTGAGATGTTACATAATAGAAAATGTGGCAAAAACATTGTGCAGAAAGATTTCTAGAAGCAGCAGTGTGTTTCTGAGTTGCTGTGTTTAGTTATGTATACCCTGTGTGCAACACAAGTAAGTAGTGTGTGATACAGTGCTGAGATGCATCTATATAGAAACGTGTCAAAAACCCCCGTGGTGCATCAGCTCTGTTCCTGTGCCCTGCTCTGTGTGTCCCATAAACTCAGCGAGGTCCTGCTCTCCTCACTCTGCCCACAGTGCAGGTGACAGTGGTGTGAGCAAGAAATCTGCCTCGGCCTGCCCAGTATCCCCTGTGGGGGATATGGCCCCATGGAATGGAACCAGGCCATGGACTGGAAGAAATTGTCTGGAAGATGTGTGGGTAATGCCAGTGGATGTCTTCCCAAAGTGTTATGGAGCCCTGGAAATAGTTCTGTCAGGGCCTCCCAGACAAATGCAGTGCTCAGCATTTCTGAAACACTGCAGAGATGACAGGAACAAATGACTTTGCTGTGGGAGAACTGGCTCCTGGTGCCTCCAGCATCCTGGCTATCCTCGTGCTCAGCAAGTGCTTTGGGAAGGAGGGGTTTGGGCAGGACCTCCGTGGGTGACTCGGAGTGCCTGGTGACAGCAGTTGGGTTCCTCCTGCTTCCCTGATGTCGTTACTATTTCCTCCTCCTCCACATTTGTCTGTTTTAATAGACAGAAAGGATATTGTTAGAAATCAATTAATTTACTGTAATTGTTTTGTTCAGGATTTCTTGGGTAACTTTGACCATCACGTTGCCTTGGGTGCTGGTTTCCAGATTTGCTGCCACCTTTTTTGCTGGTGCTGTTCTCTCCCTCTCCAGCTGTATCCAAAGGGCAGTTTGATCCCCAGGGCCTTGTGTGGGATGTGGCAAACACAGCACTGGGGCTCTTTGCTCGGGTTCCACTCACTATGTGGATGGAAAAGACAGATGAATAAGGAATCAATGCTTCTTGACTGCTGTGTATCAGCTGGTGCTCACGTGTTCTCCTTTCCACAAGTGCTGGTTAATAAGGGAACATCTAAACCTCTCTGTGAACAGGGACAGCACCCAGGGAATGGCTGGGGCTGTGCCAGGGCAGGGTTAGGTTGGATCTCAGGGAAAGGCTCGTCCCCCAGAGGGTGGTGGGCACTGAGCAGGCTCCCCAGGGCAGTGGGCACAGCCCCAAGGCTGCCAGAGCTCCAGGAGGGGTTGGATGATTCCCTGGGGCACAGGGTGGGATTGTTGGGGTGACTGTGCAGGGCAGGAGTTGGATCAATGATCCTTGGGGGTCCCACCCAGCTCAGGACAAACTTCCTCCATTTTTCTCTTCCATTCTGTCACAGTGTAAGTGGCATATAAAAGAGAAGAAAGGAAGAAAGATCTGCAAAGCCAAACCAATATTATTGTACCAGGAGCTTTTCCCCACCTCACATGACAGGAATATGTGCATGTGATTTATTGCTATTTTCCAGGGAAGGATACCATTTTCCTGGGCAGAATTGCAATTAAAGCAGCAAGAATCTCATCAGTCACCACCGTGTTCCCATGACATGTACAACCTGCAAATCAAACACTGAAATCTTTATTTGAGCAGAATTGTCCTTTGTGCAAATCGTGTGTGAGAAAGGACTTAATTGCACAGTTGCTAATTCTAATGAGCTGCCATATCAGGGTGGAGGCATCATCAGGATTTTATGTTTTGGTGGGTGTTTGGTTAGGTCATAGCAAACATGTTGGTATTCTGCACATCCAGCTGTGCATCCCGCTCCACTGGGGGTTCATCATGGTGAATTCATAATTAATAAAGGTCTGAGTGGTGGAAATACTTTGGAAAGTTCAAATTACAAAGGAGATTTCTCTCTCGTGGGCATTAAATAAGCCCCACCATGACTGGAGCTGCTTCAAGTTCCTTGTATTGAACCCACAGCCTTCCATAGCAGCCTTTCCCAAATGCTCTGCTCTTTTCAAGATATGTCAGGTGTCTGGGAATTCTGTCATATAGAACATTATGGGGGTTTTAATTTTAAATAATATGAATATACAAGTGGGATTTCAAAAGCTTTTAGAAGTCTTAATTCTGTTGTCTGTGAACTCAAGGCGACAGGAATTAGGCCAGTGGTTTGTTCCTGAGTCCAGTCTTTAGAGTTGCCTATAACCCTCATGTGTGATAAATTCCAGGACCACGGGATGAGTAAACACAGCTTTGATAACTCCTGACCTTTCAGTGGGTTCATTTGTCTCCCCAGCCCTTCCTGTGACATGCCAAGGCACCAGGGCAAGCGCTCCCTGTTCCTTCCTCAGGCACAGCGATGTGTCTGCGTGGAGGGCTGAGCCAGTCCCACCGCTCAATTTGCTTGTGAGCCCCGCCCTAAAGGATGTGGCATTTACGGAATGCTGCAAGAATTGGGCTGTTTGGAGACAGTTTGTGCTCATTCAGCATTAGCTGCTGTCTCACCAGGACCCACATTGCCCCTGAATGGCCAGTGGTTCAGGCAGAAACACCTCGTGCTCAGATGGTTATTGGCAGATAAACGAGGAGATTGTTTTCCTTGGGTATCGACTAGCTTGGGTACCGTCCCCTAGCCCAGGGCAGTATTGATTGGCTCTGCTGTAGAGCATGTCCTAGAGCATGACCTTGCCATATTTAATCCAAATTAAATGGGATTAAATTGTCACTTTGCTCCTGTGAAGATGCCACTGTGCTCTCTGGTAGCAGTTTGACTCCTTTGCCATCCCCACTGAGCCTGTTGGTGTCGAGGACTCTGTGCCGAGGTGAAGAGGGAGCCGTCGTCACGTCGGGGTCATCAATAACAGCAGCTCCTGCCCCCATCCATCAGTCAGAACCTCTTCAAATAAAATGATAAGAAATCTGTTTAGCTCCAAATAGTTGGAGTAAATCAGGGCCATGGATGTGCTGATTGAGAGGCTGGAGGTTTTCCAGACTTCATCTCCGCAATGAATTGGTGAGGATTTATTTGCCCTTTTGTTCCTTGACAGCTATTGCTTTCACTCGTGGCAGAGGGGAGAGCAATCACAGGCTATTGGGGAAATATTAAGATTAATGATTTTACGTGTAAACTGTTCTTCCTCACTCAGAACATTAAGAGATAAGAAAACAAAGAAGCTTTCCTCTTTGAGGAGAGGAGACCTTGGAAGTCTCAGCTGTCTGAGGAGGAATGGAGATGGTTTCCAGGAGGACTGAGGGTCTGAAGCAGCTTGTGCTGTGAGAGCTGTAAATGGTCGTGGTTTAGGAGCTTCAGAAGGGTGAGGCCTCTGGGGCCATGGGGAAGCACCTGCAGCACAAGGAAGTTTTACCTTAAAGGTGTCAGAAAACACTGGGGCTCTTTGGATGAGGAGACCTGAAATGTTAGTAACTCTTTAATACCATTTATTCAGTGGCTTCTGCCACCCAGTGCTGATGGTTTCTATGCAGCCTTCCCTTAGAGATAAGAACACTTGATATTAAGTACTGGAGTGGTCTTGTGCATATGATTTGAATTATTAAAGAGCTTTTTAATGATTTGCTGTGGGCAGAGTAGTCAAAGTATCTATTTTATCTGTGCTGATGGTTTGACCTTGTGCTATTAGACTTGTGTTTGCTGAGTGGATAAATGTGAGGGTGGAATCCAGTGAGGGATTTGTGAGGCTGCTCAGTTTGCAGTGCCAGAGGAGCAAAAGGCTCCTTGCCTGTGTTGACACAGGTCCTGTTCCTGATGTCGGGAGAACTGGAGCATTTGTGTGGCTGTGGATCTTTAACAGGGACAGGGAGGGCAGAGCTGTGCATGGAATTTCTTTGCTCAGAGTATGAATTTTTATTGTAATTACCTTAAAAACTCAAGCTATAGGCACGGATGGGTCATGGATAATGTTTGGATTTAGCTTGTTGGTTCTATTGGTAGCCAAAGCTGAGATCTTGACAGAACAAGTTGTCAAGGGTTCATCCCAGGAAAAATAAAGTGAAAAAAGTTTTGTTAAAATTGTGAAAAGGAGAGAAAGAAACAGGAAAGGACTAGAAAGAAATAACAAGCCCTTGAACATAGTTTGTAACATCTTTTTTGTTCCATTTTCTGCTGCCTTTTTCCTTGTCTCTGTCTATCAAGGCACTCTCTAAATAAAGTCTGAGAGGCAGTTCAAGAAGGCTGTGGAAATGAACTGTTACCTGCAGCAGGAGCACAGTTCTGATTGACTTTGGGAGGATAAGGATCAGAGCCCCTGTGTGAGTCCAATTCATACAATTATGTGGAGCACAATGAATCACTGGGGAAAGCAGATGAGCTGAGAGCTCTTCTGAGCTGGGTCTTTCCAATTGGGCCCAAGGAAATTAGGTGTCCAGACTCCATTAAAGTGTAGCTGAAGCTGGAGCATAACTCTCTCCATCTCTTCTGATAACCAGCTCAGGAAAAGCTCACTGTGGTTGATAACCTTGAACATTCCTAGCTCCACTATCAGCCTCAGCCTTGACATGACAGAACGTGGAAGGCACAGAAACCACTTCTCTGACATTGGTCCCAGGGGGTGTGTGACAGTGAAACTTCTCTCTGGGGAGAGCAGGGCGCAGCACAGGAACTGCTAACAGCATCATTTCCCACAGCCCCCTTTGGATGTGCCGTTCAGGACCGTACAGAGCTGCTGCCACTGCGGGAGCTCCCTGCCAGTGCTGTCGGTGGAGCACTTAACCATCTGCCCTTCCTTTAATTGTTCTTGGGACACGCTGGGGTCACTCCCGAGGCGCTGCTGGGTGATGTTTGTGCCTCCCGGCAGCAGAGCAGCAGGAGGGGCAGCAGCAGCAGCAGCCAGATGTGCTCTGGCTCTGCTCTCACACTCAGCCTGGGTCTGTAACTGCACAAACAGGAGCCTGTGCAGATGCTCCTGCCGGGATTTCCTTCCCTGTGTGTTTAGATCAGCAGAAAATTGGGCCGTGGTTTGGTCTGCACTTTATGTAGGTTATGGCACAGTCTCCTGGACAGCAGTGACATTCAGCTGTTTCCTAAACAACAGCAGAAGTTTTGTGAAATTATACGAGGCCAAGCAGGGCACTGGTATCGTCAATACCAGATTTATTCAAGCCTTTCTCTCCAAAGCCACATCAAAACAGCCGTGAGTTTGTTTCAACAAAGGAGAGAGAAGCAGTAGAATCTGGTGTCATAGAACTGTGGAATGGCTTGGGTTGGACAGGGCTTGGAGCAACCTGGGCTGGTGGAAGGTACCCCTGCCCATGGCAGGGTGGGGATGGATGGGCTTTGAGGTCCCTTCCAGCCCAGCCCAGTCTGGGAGTCTGGGATTCCATGATTCTGTTTCTCTGCAGAAGGGTGACATACATCCATGCCCCATTCCTGGCTGGGGACTGTGACCGCCAGGTGGGTGGCCTGGCAGCCTCAGGACGTGGCCATGTGAGTGACAGGTCACTGCTAAACCTGGAATGTGTGGATTGGGGTCATTTCTTCCTAGTCAGGCTGCCAACCCCCCTGCCAGGCTGCAGCAGCTCGGGGCATCGGTACCGAGTGTGCCTTGGCTTGCAGTGAAACACAAACGTTACTGAGTCAAGGGGGCAGAATCCTTTTTAAAAATTATTATTATTACAGAGAACTCTTCAAATGGGATCTGAGGGATAAAATGGTAATTTCATACCTGGAACAAAGCAATTCATTAGGAACTTTGTGTTGTGCATGTTTTAGAGCAGTGGCTGTGAGTGACCTGCACTGTGGCTTGCACAGCCCTTACACACTGCAGAGGGCAATGGTCTTTGCAAACTGAGAGCAGTCAGTACTCTGATCTTTCTCTGCTGTTCCCCACCCTGACCTTCTCTGAGACATCCATTCTTTTTTGGAATCCAGTCCAGCAGAACGTGCATCAGTAGGAAAAGCTCCCATTTCAAAAACCTGCCGGGCACTTTTACTCCTGTTGTGAGCAGAAACCTGGAGCTGCACATTTGAAGGGTTTTTTACCTTCTTTTATCACTGCAATCAGTGACTCCACTGAGAGTGACACAATTGAAATCCCATCCCCCCACCCCCATCACTGAGATAAAAATTATGGTTTCAAGTGATTTTTGAAACAAATCTGCACTATAAAATTCCACTAAATGTTTCACAGCTGCTCAGAATTTAAGGATAGTTAATGCTTCCAGATGCACCCAAGAAAAATCTCATTTACCTGATTTTGAACCTAGTGCACCACTGAAGTTAATGAGCTGTAAGCTCTTAAGTCACTTGAAAATTTTACTTAGTGATCAGTTTTAGATTTTCCAAAGTATTTATTTTCGTGTATTTCAAAAAACTCTTATCTGATGCTTTTATTACGCTCCAGCATTCCTTTGGTCTACTTGACATAAATATACAAGAGTACAAATTTGATGGGAGATCTCCTTTATCTCACTAAAAAGAAAAACTAGTCTTTTTTTGCTTCCATACAGAGAGAAAACATAACAGAGGGTCACGCTGTGCTGAGGAATAAGGGTGGGTGGAGAACTGGAGCAGAGACACAGGCAGGGGTTTTGGGCAGTGGAAGGGGGTGTTGGGTGTGGGAGCAGGGATGGGGTGGGAGGTGGCAGAGCTGGGATCTGTCACTGCCAGCAGCACCAGGGGTCCAAAACAGGAACAATCAGGGGAAGGGGGAATGGTTGGAGGAGAAGGGGGAATGGTTGGAAGAGAAAACAGGCAGCAGTGAAGTTAAATACAAATCAAGTCCTTCAGTGTGAGCTCTTGGGGTCTCGTGGTGAGAGACCTGCCCTTGATGGGGCAGGGCGAGACCAAGGGAGGCTGCTGCAGGAGAACAGTGAGAGAGGGGTGGGTAAAGGTTCTCAGACACAAACTATTGCAGTGGTTGGAAGGAGCAGGTTACATGGGTGACAGTTCAGGGGACACAGAAAGCATTCCCTCTGTCTGACACAGCGAAGGGAGTTCTCAGGGGGTTGGTTCAGCAGTGAGTATCTGCTCTGGCAGGGATACAGTGCCGGTGTGGCACAGGCTGGTGGGACTGCTCCAGCTCCAGCTCAGGCACTCTGGGTTTTCCTGAGGAAAGAAGTCCCCTGGCAGCACGTTCCCTGTGCCCTGCAGGGTGGGGCTCTGCAGCTGTGGGCACTGTGCTCAGCACCTGAGTGTGGGAAGGCAAATCCAGCTGCAGCAAACTCATGGCGTTCCTTGTGGGGGTGGTGGTGGGGCAGGATCACAGTGTACCAAACAGCTGCTCCTGGAGCGCTGGGCAGGCTGGGAAAGGGCTCTGGTCCCACATCCCTGTGTGCTTTCCCACCACCACGTGCCTGTTGTGCATGTCCACTGTGATGCGTTGTAGGATGGCGAGATGGTCACAGAGATGTACCCCAAGTGCCTCGTCCTGTTGCCATCAGGTTCATCAGCTGTGTGGAGATGTTGCAGAACTAGCCCTCAACTGCTTATCCTAATAATCTCAGGAATTGCATTGCAGTGGTTTGTCCTCAGTTCTTTTCAAGGTTGTCAGCACAAAGCAGGAGGAGTTGCCTGATTTGAACTCGAAAAGATGCTCCTTTATCACTGATGTTCCAGATTGTCAGTGGCAATAGGGCAAGTTTATGCCCTTCTCTTTGAGTCCCAGATTCCCTGACCTGGTTCCAGTTTTAACCCAGTGATGAGACCAGTGGCCCGAAGTGTTGGTGTTTTCTCTTCCCAGCCTTCCTTCAGTAGCTCAGGGAGTCCTCTGGGGCAGGGCTGGAGGGTGGCTTGTAGGAGCATCACGGGGCTTGTGCTCTTCAGTCCAAGACCATGTCCAGTGTCAGTCTTGGCTCATGGGTGCAAACACCCTCTCAATCTAATAGAATAGTATGATTTAGGAATCATGCTGGAATACTGCATCCCACACTTGAGTGAGTTATTTACTCCTCAGGGCACTGAAATATTTTACTATTGGGCGACCAAGGGGAAGTAACAGTGCAGAAGTTTAGCTGGGTATGAAATGTCTCCTCTTACACAGCATTGTTGCACCATTACCCCAGTGAGAGCTGACACTGGGCCTGCCCTGCTGCCTTCCAGGGGGCCAGGCTCAATCCTGACTCTGAGCAAACTTGGGGGTGTTTTTTGTCTTCAGTGAGGAGCAGATGCAAATATGTTTTGAAGGCAATTAGACTGTTTTTGTTTTTGCTCACAATAAACTGCAAGCACAAAAAAATTGCTGGCACGAGGTTGAAGGTTATAGACTAAGATTATATGCCACATGTGATTAATCTCTTCCCCACTTTTTAGTCTTTTATTGGCAAAATCGTAAATATCCAGGGGATCTCTACAGAATTCTACGGGGTCAGATTAAAAGGCTGAAAATACTGCTCACGGGTGGCTGTGTGTGCAGAACACATTGCCTTAACCAGGTGCTTCTTGCTGCTCTCAGGTAACCTGCATCTCCCTCCAGGATTCCCAGCAACAGCAGCTTCCCTGAAACCCTGCAGCTCAGCACACCCCAGGGAAATGGGGGGCTGTGTAAAGCCGTTTCCTCCTGCAGTTCTCCAGCAGTGTTGCTCTAAAAAGATAACAGATGACAGCAAAGTGCCACCCAGGGCTGCAGGGAACACAAGGCCCATTATTCCTCAGGGGAAAGGGGCATGTTCAACATGGCTTTCCTTCCCAGCACCCTCAGAGCTGCTGGAATGCTGCTCTGTCCTCCTCTGTGGCCACATGTCCCTGTCACCCTCCCTGCTGCCAGGCCCTGTTTCTGCAGCAGACAGACAGACAGGCAGGCAGGTGAGGCACACCCAGGGCAGAGCCAGTGTGGGCTGTGTCCACCAGCACAGACTGGTCCATAGGAGGGTGCTCAGAAGGCAGGGAGACCCCCGGGAGTTTGGAATCAAGGATGGGAGCTGGGGCCAGGGACACAAGAGCAGGATGGTGCTCTGGGGGCAGCCCCGTGTGTAGGTTCACTCATGGGCACTGAGGGACCATCACCTCGGACCCAGATGTTCTTCCAGCAGCTTCAGGGAGGTGCAGGCAGAGCGGGGGGCCCTGTGGGATCCTGTGCAAGCGCTGCAGGAAGCGGAGGAGATGGTGGAGAAGGGGCCTTGCATTGGACCTTCTGATACCTGCTCAATGAATTGTTTTCTAAAGACGTCACGGTGTCATGCAAGCTGGAAGCCAGCCTTTTGTGGCCAGTCTTGTCCTCAGCATCCTTTCTCTGGCAAAAACAGAGTGCATCTTTACTGCAAAAGAGATTAGTTCCCCATAGCTGCAGTTTTAGGTTAGAACAGCATAGAGACAAGATGGTAATTATTGCTCTGAAGCTCTTCTGGAGAAAAAGCCACAAGGAAATTTCCCATTAACATTACAAATACAGGAGGAGGTGATGAATAAATCCTTCACCCTGTGACTTCTCCATGATCAAAAGATACTTGTCTAATCCCAACATCTAATTGTCACACAATTAAAAATGTATGAGATCTCTTGAACATAGAAAGGACTGTGTGTAGCAGCACAAGGACTTGATTTAAATGCAGAATAAGCAGCTTCACACTGAAACACAAGATCAACACGCAGGTGGCCAAGGGATGGACTCAAGTTTTTGTACCAAAGCAACTTATTAGTGAAACTGTGCTGATAACTTTTCACTTTTAGACAAGGAAAAGAAGTTGGAAGCTTATTTGTAAATTTGGGGGGGGGCCCTGGATAGATTTGAGAAGCTAATGAGTTAAAAAACTTCAAAGAGCCCCAAACCCCCGGGCACATCCACTACTTCAACAACTTTCACTTACCAAGGACATATTTGGTCTGTAAAACATGTAAAAATTGTACATGGGCAGTGTCGCAAAGTGTAGAAAGTGCTGTGCTTGCTGATCAGGGGTCTGGTGTGAGTGTTCACCAGAGCCCACCCTGCTGGCCCTGGGGGCAGTCCCCGTGCAAAACTTCCATGGATTCAGAGAGACAGGGGACAACCCTCCCTGGGTTCAGCTGTAAATGCTGCCTTTCTGTTGAACCCAGAGCACACACCACAGCCCTGCTCTCGGAGATCAGGCACTTGGACCACAGGGATTCAGCCAAATACCTGGAATACTGGCCCATGTTAAGCCTGAGGAAAATACACTTCACTACTGGACCCAAACATAGCTTTCTTGTTAGTTTTAATCTTAATTTCTGCTTTTAAAGGAACATGAATCCAATTCAGATTTTTTCTCCCCAGCATCTGCTGAGATTTAACTGGTTTATTTCAGTTTGGTAGCACTGATTATTTCTTTTTTTGTCCTGATGGCAATGACAGCCAAATGTCAGCTTCCTTTCGATCTCAGCTCAGAGTATCAACAGAAGAGGAGGCAAAAAGGGCCTGTCACACACTCTGTCACTTGTTCTTGCTGTGTACCTGATGCCAACAGTTTTGATTCTGCATGTGGCTCTCAGTCCAAAAGCCATACCAAGACATTACTGTCATTAAATTATTTTCAGCATTTTGCCTCAAATGCAGAGAAAACACTGCTATAACATAAATGCATAAGACCCCAAACCTGGAACTTTGCTGAAATGTAATTCCATCAAGAAAAAACCCCACAATATTTTTATATAACATTTTGGGTATATTTTATGTCAAAACATGATCACCAGTCAAACTAGTGACAGCTAAACCCCATACATTATTGTGACTTCTAAAATAAAAAAATCAGAACCAAACTAAATTTATTGTAGCTCTGCCTTCATTAAACACCGTGTGTTGGCAATTTAAACACAACAAAACTAGTAATTCTTCAAAAGTGTCTACTAAATAGAATAAAAAGAAGAGAACAATTACCATTTAGTCTGTTACATTAGAAAATCGGATGTACATATTCCTATTGCCTGTTAGCTTTAGCTAAGCCTTCAACTACTACAAAAATAATAATAATAATAATAATAATAAAAAAGGAAACTCATTGTTCAAAGTCAAAAACATTCAGATCAGTTGATACAACATTACAGTACAGTCAACTAAGATCCCTCAGGGTCTCCTCCTCTCCGGTCCGAGTCCTCAGACCAGCTCACAAACCCAGGTCCCTGCAGGTCCAAAAGTGGGGCTTGGCTCGGGAGCTCCGGCACCTGCGGATGGCTTTGGGAGGAGGGGCTGTGCCTTGGGGCCACCCAGCCGCTCACGCCTTGGTCAGCACTGCAGTTAGAACAGCATTAAGTTGAGCACAATAACTAAAAAAAAAGGAAAATAATACAAAATACCGGGAGAATTGGAAGCCAGGTGAAGCTGCCACTGGGGTGGGACCGTTGCGATACGCTATACTAAAAACTCCTGAAACAGCCGCCTGTCCCCTCGCTCTGCCACGGACTAGCAAAGGCAAAAATACAAAAGTCTTCAACTCGTCGTTTTTGCAGAATAAAGCAAAAAAGTCTTTGTGCTCCTTACTACCAGAAGCAAAATATCCTCTGAGTTACCACATGTAATAGCTTCTGGATGTGTCCACTTGGGTCGGCTTGGTCTCTGCAGAGCCATCCTTGTCCTTTTCACTGTCACCTTCCCAGAGATTAATAAGAGGAGGGTAGAGCTCGTTCAGGGGGATTGAGGAGGTCTTTTGCATATATTTTTTCAATGAGTGGTGGTAGTTTTTTCTCTTGAACCTTTTTGCAATGTAGACAGAGACAGAGGCGAGGCTGATGACGGCAAACATGGACCCCATGACGGCTGCCAGGGCCGTGCTGGTCTCCTGGTCGGAGATGTCCAGTGCAAAGGCCGCGTTCTTTGTCGTGACGTTGACGCAGGACCTCTGTGTTTGCTGGTGGATGTTTGACACGGTCAGACACACCTCGTAATCCGTGGAGGGCTGCAGGTGTGTGAGGTTGTACTCATGCACATCCACCGGGACCCTGGCCGTGTATGTGATGTGGGGGTTGTCAATCTTCATCGTGGCCGACGACCACTTCAAATTGGAAGTCATGACGTTGGAGTTCACTTTCCAGGAAACCAGGATGGAATGTGACTCGGCTTGTTTGACGTAGATCTTCAGGACCTGGGTGCCATCCAGGAGCGTTCCGTTCACCCGGATCGTAGCGACCCTGGTGTCAGCCCCTTCTATGTTCTGAGCAACACACGTGTACCTCCCGGAGTCTTCCACCTGGATGTTGGAGATTTCCAAGGTGCCCTCGTTGCTCAGCTTGTATTTGTCAGAGAGACTTTCCACGGTGACTTTATTGCCCAGAGGGGTGACCCAGTAAATTTCTGGCTCCGGTTCTGCCATGGCCCGACAATCCAAAAACACCGTCATGCCGATGTCCAGGTTTAGGTGATTGGGGAAGGTCTCATGGGAGATCATTGGAAGACACTGTTCGTTGGAGTCCTGTATGAGCACTTCCTTCACCTGCTGCCCCCTGTACTCGGGGGGCATGGCACAGAACATGGAGAGGGGCTCCATGAAGCGGATGTTGGTCTTGTTGGAGTTGATCCAGTGGATGACGCAGTCGCAGCGCAGCGGGTTGCTGTGGATGCTGATCTCGCGCAGGTTCGGCAGCGACTCCACCGTCTTTTGGTAGACTGCATTCAAGGCATTGTTGTTGAGCATCAGGCTCTCCAGGGCGGGGACGTTGCGGAACGCCAGGCGGTGGATGTAGGACAGCTTTGGGTTGTTGGTGGCCTCGAGCTTTGTGAGTTCAGGCAGGTTGTCCAGCGCGTACCTGTCGACGGAGACGAGCTCTCCCATGTTGTTGATTCCAAGCTCTTTCAACCTGAGCATGTTTTTAAAATCCCCTTCTTGGATTTTATGAATGGGATTTTTGTTGAGGTCCAGGAATTTTAAATTCGGAACTTTCTCGAGTGCAAGCTGAGGAACTTTTACCAATTTGTTGTCATAGAAGGAAAGACTTTCAAGGCTATCCAAGCCTACCAAGGCATTGCCAGGAATGTCTGTGAGGTACATTCCTGCCAAAACTAGACTCCTTAAATTTGAGAGTGGTTTGAAATTCATATCCAGTATTCCAATCACTGGGTTTTCTCCAATCATGAGAATCTCTAGGTTGGGAGTAGAATCAAACCAGCGGCTGTCAATGACCTTTAATTTGTTGGAGTTGAGGTGCAATCTCAGAAGATTCTTCAGGCCAGAGAATGCATTTGCAGAAATGCTGCTGATCTGGTTGTGATTTATGTAGAGCTCCTGGAGATTGCAGAGGTCTTGCAGGCAGTAGTCGGTCATCTCCGTGATCTGGTTCTCCTCCAGGTGCAAAGTAGTGAGTTGAGTGAGGTTGGAAAGCCCCACATCTTTGATACTTGTGAAGTTATTTTGTGAGAAATCCAATTCTGTTAAATTGAAGAGCTGCTGGAGCTCGTCTGTGGTCTTTGCAATGTTGTTGCTTTGCAGCAGAAGGACTTGGGTGTCACTGGAGAGGTTGCTGGGGATCTTGGTTAATCGAAGGTCGTTGCAGTCCACCGTTGTGGCTTCCCTGTAGGTGGACTGTGGTGTGAACCAGGGCCTGATTTCACAGACACACAGCTGGGGACATTCACTGCTCTGTATGGAAGACTCAGTTAATGAATTCACCAACAGTTCTAGCACCAAGTGGCACACAGTTAAAACAGCTCGAACCCTTGCCATGCTGGCCAGGAGGGACTTCAGCCCCAGCCCCCTAAAACCCCAACAGAGGCAGAGGGTGAGCTGTCAGCAGGCAGGAAAGGGAAAGCTTCAACTTTAAGGTGAAAGGCTTGGACATCCAGAAGGTGCAAGATGATTTTCTGAGTTTAGAGAAGATAAGAAACACTCTGAAGACCCTCAGCTGCTCCTCTGCGTTCCAGAATCTTCTGCAAACCAGGGTCTGAAGATGTTCCTGAAAACAGATTAGGGTGTATGTTACGCTCAGCTCATATACAGTTCATCTATTATTTAGTTTCTTCAAGCTTCTAAGAAAAATACCTGAAAACAATCGTTATTTTACCACTAATCTCTTACAAAAACTCTGACCTGGTATTGATAAGTTATGTAGTGTTTGCAGTTCTCTCCTCCTTGGTTTTACATGAGGAATATCTCAGTGAACTCTCTAAAACTAGAACTCTGGGGTAACTTTCCATTGGTGACAGCTGTCTGAGTGCCCTGGGAAGTGCTGAGGGCGGGATGTGCTGGTGGGCACAGCCGGGTCTCAGACAGTGCCAGAGTGCAATCCCACGGCTCTCGGGGCCAGAGGCTCCCTGGGTTGCTATTGGTTTAGAAGGCTGAAGCTAAAGGCATATGAACTTTGCCAAAATCCATCCCAGTTAATCAAATCAGTTCCAGATAACAGCTTAGGTTTAATCCAGCTCAGCACCAAACAATAACAGTAAATTTGATTAAGTGAACGTGCTGCCCTTATCTGAGCTGTCTGCACTCACTGGGATCGCATGGACTGTTCACCACAACTCCAAGGTGCTGTGTAAGGCACACATATGTATCTGCTCAGCCTGAAGTTCTTCAGACAAGAGTCCACTTAAATTAACCCACCAGTGTGCAGGTACCTCAGGACATCTGGGGGGTCAAGGGGCTTTAAAACACACATTCCAGGAAAATCTTAGTAAAGCCTTTCTCATTCTCACTTTATTGAAAATTGCTCTGGTGATTGCAGTTGAGACTTCTCCAAGTAAAGTTTTGTCTTTTTATTTAAATAAAATAACCAGCTTGTGCTGATTCCCCATCCCTGGGAGTATCCAAGGCCAGGTTGGACGGGGCTTGGAGCACCCTGGGCTGGTGGAAGGTGTCCCTGCCCATGGCAGGGGGTGGCAC
>JAWWTY010000022.1:1776472-1792727 GCA_035222235.1 Margarornis squamiger
GGGCTTGGAGCACCCTGGGCTGGTGGAAGGTGTCCCTGCCCATGGCAGGGGGTGGCACTGGGTGATCCCTTCTGTGATTCTGGGATATCCCAGAGAACACTACAATGATAAACAGTAATAGCAGAAAGGAGGAAAATGCATCTTTCTAAATTAAAACATAGTGAAGCCTCAACCCAGTCACAGCCCAGAAAAGGCAGTACTATATAAAATAATAAACTAAATACAGCTGTTAAAAATAGGTTTTAAATAGTCATCTGGACAGTGGTGACAGGGATGCCTTTTATACTACACCCTTCCACATCTGATATTAAATAATAAGAGTGTTTTATTTCAGATTATGATGTAGTGCTGTAGGTAGAACACATCAAACAGTATTTTCATATTTATTTTATATTATTATTCTGTGGCTGTGCTTTGGGGGAAGGGAAGGAGGAATGGAGGCAGAAAGCACTTGACCCCTGTTGAGGCACATTTTCTCTGTGACTTGAATGAGAGCTGAGAAGGCTCTGCTGGAGAGGGGAAAACAACTTGTAGAACCAGCATTCCTTCTCTAGTAACTCTCAACTGATGGACGGACTGACTGAGACATGGACTGCATGAAAAACCTCAATCCCACCAGCAGTGTAACAGTAGGGAATGTGTTACCATGGAGTGACGGAGCCTGGAATAAACTGAGCTCTGCTGACTCTGAGGGATGTTTCCCTCCAGAGCAGCACATTTGTAGCTGCCCCAAACCAGCCAGCTGTAGGAAAATTGATGAAATCCAGCGTTTAATTGACTGAATTGCAGACTTTTCAAATGACAGCACTTGCCAGTTAATAATGCAGAGCTTTCACCCAGGAACAGGCTTAGCCAGGAACAGGAGGTGCCCCAAGGGCTGTCCCCTCACACAGGGCCACTACACAGACCTTGGTGCCAACATTCCTGCCCCCAGAGTCTTTCCTGCCTCTCCTTCTCAGAGGGTCATGAGAGGGACATCTGTGCTCTCCAAAGGTGAGGGCCCTAATGATGCTTTCCTCTGTTCAGCCCTGCTGCATCTATAGGAATCATATAATACTCTAAAAATCAAACTGCCTGAAAAAGACTTCAAAGGCACTTTTAAAATATGTCAGAGCATGTCTAGATGGTACAAAAATAAAAATCAAATTCGATCCTTTCTTTGTTGAATATTTATACCCTCTTACTTGCACGTTCGTTATTGTTCATCCTTGGTAAGAAGGCATTTCTGGGTTTATTGAAGAGAGTTCTGGGTTTATGATCACTGCAGATATATGATTTTACAAGTTATAGCAACTCCTTCTCTTCTCTAGCCGTTTTCTCCTGCAAATGGATTGAATTTTCTTTAACTGCAAATGTTCTTAGGAATGACCTGCACATTGCTGCCTCCAGCCTGCCCCAGCCCTGGGCAGCTGGGATGAGGCCATAAATGAAACTCCAGGGTAATCACCAAGGAAGGTCCCAGCAGCTCCGTGTGCCCCAGCCCATTCCAGAGCTCATGAGAGGGGCAGCCCCGGTCAGGGACTTTGGCTTTAGCTACTTTTGCTGTGTACAACCTCACCCCTCATTCTGACTGAAGCTAAAGAGGCAGCAGAGAGGCCACGAAAAGCTGTCCCTTTGTCCCTGGATTCTCAGCTTCCCAGTCTTTCCAGCCCTGGCAGGACTGGTCCCAGACACCCCTGCAATGGTTGGTGTCCAAAGGAATAAATAACAGTAAATAACAAGTTGTCTTTTGCTGGAAGGCTGTGGTGCTGGAATGTTAGAATCCCCTCAGTCTTGAAGTTCTGGCTAGAATTATAAGGATGACAGGAAACAGCCTCAAGTTGTGCCAGGGGAGGTTGAGGCTGGATATCAGGAAAATTTCTTCACTGAAAGGCTGTCCAGCCCTGGCAGAGCTGCCCAGGGAGGTGGTGCAGTCACCAGCCCTGGAAGGGTTCAAAAATCCTGCGGATGTGGCACTTGAGGACATGGGTTAGTGGAGAACAAGGTGGTGGTTGGTTGTTGGACTGGGTTATCTCAGAGTTCTGTTCCAACCGTAATGATTCTGTGATAATCACATCTTGTCAAATAAAAACCAGACAATTTCCATATGTAGGAATATTTTTTTGTGGATAAGCTGGAGGACAACCAGGTTTTGAAAACATCTGCCAGTATTCAGTTCCAAACAGTCACCAAGGAATAATCACCTGTGGATAAACCAGGGGTGGCTCCTGGGAGAGTGCCCCGCTCTCACTGGAATTGGTGAGAGGGAACGGAGAACAACAGGAGTGTTGAAGGCCAGGGAGTGTTTCCTACAGAAACACCAGGAGGGGCAGAGCAGCAGCTCTGGGATTTCTGGATTAAAGGAGAGTATCCGTCCTCTAACTGTGCTCCCTCAGCACAGAGTCATATCACAAATTTGGTTGGGTTTTTTCTGAAAATGGTATTTAATATTAATGTGTGGTTGATGGCACTTCTTTTAATTCTGTCTTACAAATGTCTTTGAAAAATACTGGGTGAGGAAACTTCCCCCTGCTACACCTCCTTTCAGGAGACACTGAGCTTTTAGCATTCTCTGCCTTCCCTCTCATTTGTTAAATTCCTATTTTCTACTGTTCCAACCCACAACAGCAGTTGTAACAGCTGGTAACTTGATAGCAGCAGAAATAATGGCTAATTTTATGTGAGAGATATGGAGGGAATTATTTTACCCAGGGCTGAATAAATGCATTTTCCAGGGCACCTCTCAGGACCCGGTGCAGGAAGAAACCACATTTCTGCCACCAGCAAAGCCCCAGCAGCTGACTGGGATATTGGCTTCTTCCTGTTCCTTGGGGACAGGAATGAGCACCATTCCTGTCTCCCATCCTGGAAATGCCGTGGGGAGGTTTGTCCAAGGCTTCTCTCTCCAGCAAGGTTCTGAAAATTGGTTAATATTCAGAATTTGTTTGGTCCAAGCAATGGTGAGGGTGGGTGTGTGGTGATGGAGAAGGAGATCCCACACTGCAGCTTCCCGTGGAAGGAGGGCTGGGGTGGGCAGAGGTGTGAGCTGGCAGCCATGGCCTTGCTGGAGGCTCCTGAAGGGTTTGGTTCATTGGGTGATCCAAGAAAATGTACATTCAAAAGTCCCCAGAGCAGTGAGAGAAGAATAGGAAGGGAAAAGCATGACATAAACTGTTCATTAAAAGTGCTCACAGTTAACTTGCCAACTAAAAAGAACAGATATTAAGCTTTTTTGCTGGTAGTAGGAAGGCAAAGTGTTGTCACTTCCCTGACAACTGTATTAATGGTCACTATTAAAAACCGCTGAGAAGAGAAACAATATTGTTTGCTCTTGGGTATCTGGGTGTCTGCTCTGAAAGAGGGGTGCCGCCACAGAAGACCTTCCCTCTCCTCAGTGAGGTGGTTCATCTGTGCAAGACTTCTTTGCTGTTGCAGCAGCATCACACAGGGGTTGGTGGGGAGCCCCCTGCCCTGGGGTTGGTGGGAGCCCCCTGCCCCGGGTGTGCTGGGGGAAGGGGTGGAGGGCTCAGATCACCAAGGAAATCCCCTCGGGCTGAGACAAGCCATTCCTCCTGCCGTTGCTGTGAGCCAGGAGCACACTGGGATCCCCAGTTCCTCCCATCCCTCCACAGCATTTTCCCAGATTGAGCCTCCTATCAGAGCTAGTCTGTTGGAAAATTGTCTGTGCTAATGTTCTGCTAATGACTCGTGCAGGCTGTGCGTTCCAGTCGCCAGCCTTTGGAACGGCTGCCATGCCAACACCCCCATCCCGCAGCTCGGGAAAACCTGTCTGGATGCAGGTGTGTCCTTGGGAGAACGCAGGCCAGGGGTGTGCCAGGGCAAGAACTGCTGCAGCTTCAGGGCCAGCCACAAAAACCGAACCCAGCCTGGCATCAGCACAAAGGGTTGGTCCAGGCTCTGCTCGGGGGGCCCAGCAATGGCACAAGAGGCAAAGGCACAGACAGATGCCCGGGAAGTTCCACCTCAACATGGGGAAGAACTGCTTTAGTTTGCAGGAACAGCCTGCCCAGAGAGAGTGTGGGTGCTCCCTCACTGGAGATATTCAGGGATCACCTGGGCACAGTCCTGTCCATGTGCTCTGGGCTGGCCCTGCTGCAGCACTAAGGTGGGACTGGCTCATCCCCAGGGGTCCCTGCCAGCCCTGCCCATCCTGGGATTCTGTGCAAGGAAGGGCCTCTTAGAAAGGGGGCACTGGAAGAGGTTGGGCTGGCAAAGACCTGGGCTAAAGGTCTGCTGGAAGAAACACTGCAGATGAACTGGCCCACCATGAGCCCAGGGTGGGGTCACTGCAGGCAGGTTGGGATGGGGGTCACTGCAGGCAGGTGAAGGTTGGGGTCACTGCAGGCAGGTTGGGATTGGGGTCACTGCAGGCAGGTGAAGGTTGAGGTCACTGCAGGCAGGTGAAGGCAGCTGAACAAATACAAGGAAAGGATGTTGTGTGCAGGTTGTGGTAAAACAGGCCCTGCTTTGCTCTGAGCTGCAGCAGGGCCTTTGCAGTTCTGTGTCCCCCGGTTTCTGCAGAGAAACCAGGCAGTGGTGCCGTGCTCCAGGGGAGCAATCACCTTTGGGCTTTAGGAGGGAGAGGCACTGAAACTGGGGCACCACTGCATCACCCCAGTGAGCACAGCACCGAACCTGGCCTACAGTGCTGTGTTACTAAAATCAGCCTTTCTCCAACCAAGAGCATCAGTGACCTTGTGCATCCTAGAGAAAGAGGACTTGGATACCCAGGGTATTCACAGCTAACCTATGGAACAAGCTCCTTTCCCAGGAAGTCAATTTACAAGTGCAATCCTGTCTATTTAGAAAAATATTGAGGAATCCTGCTTGATAGTGAGCCTTTTCTACTGAGGTGCTTAAAGTCTCCAATGTCATCAGGAAATAAGCTATTTCCAGGTCTGAACAGTGTAAAATACAGACAAATCAAGCTGCAAATGATGTCAGTTGAAAGAGCTTTCAAAATCTGAATGGAGGAGCTTGGTATTAAAAGGAAATACAAAAACAAGGGCCTGCAGGACACGTTATAATGGTAGAAAGCCTCAAAACACATCCTTGGGGACTTATAATATTTAAGGTTTGGGTTTTCTTCCCTGCAACTAATGCCTACTTTTTCTTCTTGTCTGTACACACATTCCATCAAAATAAAGTCAGTGTTTAATTTTAGGAAAGCTCTGGTGAGAAGGCGATTTGCTGTATCCCAAGACAACCTGAGAATGCTTTATGTGTTCTTTTGAAAAATGCTACTCTTATCTCCCCCAAAGAACTGCAAAGAGCATCCTATTCATAACGCCTGCCCTGCAGACACAGCATATTAAATCTGGAAAACGTGTAATTTATTGGGGTTTATTCCTAAGACTTGCATCTGATACAATGTTTTTCATTAAAATCCTGAAGTAAATTTGCAGGAGAGGGAAAAATGGGTTTCATTCACAGACTGCTGTGGAGTACACGGGCTGGATCCCCTGCAGGGAACAGCCACGGGGTATTGATGGCCCCCAAATCCCCCCAGAACTCAGCCCAGCTGCTGTCCCCTGCTGGGAAACCTCCCTGATTGCCACTGGCCACTCACACAGGAACACCAGCAGTAATAGGTGCTTGCCAACCTGGGGCTGTCAAATTACAGAGGCTGGCTTGTTTTAGCTTCAGGAAAGAAAAAAACTCATAAACCCATTTCAGAGCCTTGAGAACCTGAGAGGAGAGATGTGTTTGTAGAGCAGGAATATTTTTACATTAGGCACCCAACTTATTATCCACTCTCTTGCTACGTTTCTTTTCCTAAAAGAGTTTAATTTGGGCAATATGTGGGCTGTTCTGTTGCCCATGGCTGGTGTTCATGTCCTGCTCTGAGATCTGCCCTGTTCAACAGCAAGGCAGTAGCAAAGCTTTGATTTCCTTCATGGACAAGAATCAAATCTGTGATCATTGTCCTCATTCCACATAATTACCAGATCAAATTATTTGACAAGAACACTGTTCCTGAGAGTCAACCAATTCCACTGTCAGGTTACAACCAGTTTCCTGAGACCTTCCTTGCAGCTCTTCCCTTCTGCTCTGACCTGCAGGACAACTCCCTGCAGGGGATGGAGGATGTTCCTTCACTTCCACCTGGACCTGCTGTGACCCATTCAAAGCTGTCTGTGTGTGCTAAATGCAGGGAAGAATTGAAGCCCAATTGGGTTTAGCTTGTACTTCACAGAGAGAGCTATTCCAACTCTTTTTGCATTTAGTGTATGGCTGAAGAATGAAAAAGGAGCAAGGCCAGTCAGCTTCTAATCATGTAATCAATATCATAATATAATCCATACATATAAAATGATATAATATCAAGAAATGGAATTAAATCTTGGCATACTTGGGATCTCAGAACCACATGGAAGGGTCTTGAACATCCTGGGAGCAGCAGCCTCCCAAGGTTTTCTTATAGAACAGCTCAGACAGTCTCTGCTTCTTACCAGCTATCAAAATCAGCAGTTCAAAGAAAATAAAAAGAGAGAGAAACAGCTCTCAAAGAGGGACAAGGGCATGAGGAGACTGGGCTGGGTTTTGGAATGGAATTCCTGTTTTGTTTTTTGACTGCTCTGAGAGCCAGGGAGCTTGGCCAGTGGAAGGGAAGCGTTAATAACAACGCAGTCAGGAGCACAGGAAAATTCTTTTAAGCAGGAGAAACAGGGATGCCAGAACTCCCCAGGATTTTCAGGAAGTTACAGAAAATCCTCTTCCTCCCTTTTTGCTGCCTGGCTTCTGGCAGTGTGATTGTGTGGCTTCCCACACAGTTCTAGATCAAACTGCAGCTCCGTGAGTCACTCAGGATCCCCCACAGCCGGGGAAGACCCCGTGTGTGCAGAGCTGTTACTACCACAGAGGATGCCAACAGCCCTCTGCGAGGAGCGGCGGCTGAGACAGGAACCCCGGAATGAGTCACGAGCTCCGGGTGTGTTTATAAAAGCAGCTTAATACTGCTGGCTGTAGGGAATGCAGGAGGCTTGTCATTAAAAATTACATGTGCGTGGAGCTTCAGTTGCTTATCTTCAATCGAGGAAAAGTTCTTTTTAGGGGCCTTGTTACACTCTATTTTGATAATTCTGTTTCCCATGGCTGTGCTAACTTTTCAATTATTAGTGATTAAGTATTAAACTGCATTTAACTATCAGCCCAGATCTATATCTACACGGTTTATACATGTAGTGTGCCGACAGACTTCAGCCCTCAGAAGAAAATAGACTTTTATTGATTTTTTTCTAAGAATTTTATGCTTACAAAATCAAATTCTCTATCTCAAGCCATATTTATATATAAATGTTAATAAACCTATATATTGAGTTGCCTGATATGGAAAGATCTGATATGAAGGACTGTGAACATGCCACTAACAGCGTGAATGAATTTAGCATGGGAGGTGCTGGGATCTGATCTAAAGGCTGTTAACACCAAGACAAAGATCTGGAACTCAACCAAGTCGAGAAGGGAGAGAATTAATTCCATTAAGTGGCCGCAGATTTGGGTCTGGAACTACTCTGAACGAGGGCTTTACTGTGACCTAAGGAAAGAGCTATTTTCTCTCCAGTGCCACAGCTGAATACGTGACCCTCCCACCCTTTCCCAAGTCTTTCTGCACTTTTGAAGGGGCTTCTACATGAAATAAGTGCTTTCCATCACTGTTTCCTCCCAGAACCCTCTAAGGTGCACTGATGTGCTGTGAGGAGGGGCAGGCTCGGTCAGATGGGCACTGGAAACATCCCTGGCCATGGTTTGGCTCCTTCTCTTTACCTCAGGCACCACTGGAACTGCGACACCAACTTTGCTATATCCAAACACCAGATCACAGTCTGGCTTTGAGAAGTTCAGGAGATTAAGAAAGAGAGAAAATACATCCTATGTAATGTCTTGTATGTTGAAGAACAGCCCTATCAGCTGTTCCTTCAGCTCTAGGCCTCAGTCTCGTCCCAGCCACATCAGCAGGTTTTCCATGGATGGGTTATTCCATCAGTACTTGCAAAACACAGAGGTACTAAAATTGCTGCCTATTGCAGAAAACTTAGGAGACATTCTTCCTCTCAAACCTGAACTTATTGATGCTTTATAGATAAATCTTTACCTAATTACAGGAATTCATTTGAGCACAGTAATGTTTGCTTTGTATAAACCAGACTTGTTGCATTTAAAGGGGGCAGAAAGGAAAACGTTTGCCAATGAGCTTAGAAAGAATCCCAGAATGGTTTGGGTTGGAAGGGAAGGGCCCTTAAACCTCACCCAGTTGCACCCTGCCATGGGCAGGGACACCTTCCACTAGCCCAGGGTGCTGACCTGCTTTTAGTCAGTGCCTAAACTATGATGAAACCATTCTAAAGACCCGTTTTCAAGTAGCAATTTATAAACTTTTCTTTCTTGCAACTGGTTGTCCATCTCTGGGTAAAATAAGTGATTATTCAAAGCATTTACAAGTCATTGCAATGCCCATTAGAGTGGTGGCTCTCTGGAACTATCAATATTTACTCTGTTTCTGTTACAATAATGGATCATTTGTAATTTAAAAATTTAGCAAGGCCAATCAGTGGCTCATCTGCATCCCAGTAATTACATGCAGCACATTAGCAAGGTATGAATTTACTTGGTACTTTTGGACTTGCTTAATCAAATAAATGATGCGATGCATGAAATAACAGAAAATGTAGGATCCATTATGTCAATGATAAACATTTTCAAATTACAAAAAGGCAATCCAAGCTTTGATTGATATTTTATAAAAAAGATAAAATGTGATTCTACCACATTTTGGACAGGCTCGGGAATTCTCTCTGAACAACTTTATGTGTTTCACAGAAGTCCCTTGGTCTGATTCTTCACTGTGTTGCTGCCCAACCCCTGAGAACTGCAGAAAAGCTGGGCTTGGTCCAGGTGGACCAAGTCTTTTGGCTGTGTGGGAACACAGGAGCTGTTCCCAGATGTCCAAAGCCTGGGAGCTGGGCTGGCATCACAGGGCATGTCCTGGATGGTGCTGCTGCTGCACTTGGCCTTCGTGAGGAGCTCAGTGGGCATCCAATTCTGGCAAAAAGACAAACTCCAAGCATTGCACTTTGCTTGTTGAATTAAGTTACATTGACAGTACAAAAGGAGTTCTGAATCAAACAAAATCAGGCATTGAGGAGTGTCCTCCAGACTCCAGTGTGGAGCAGGAACCCAGGGAATATCTCCCATGAACTCAAACAGCCCTGTGGCTCCTCCAGGCCAATAATGATCTCTTTAGAACCTGGCCCTGATAAAATAAGATGAAATACTCCAAAGGTGGCAGTGACAGGGCTGGAGATCTGGGTTCACGGCACTGCCAGCAGTGGAGCTTCTCCAGCCTGGGAAGTGCTTATAGAGCACAGTGGAATCTGGTTTTGGTCCCAGCCTCAGCCTGGTAAGGTCAGTGGTACTGAATCTGTGCATTGACAAGTATTTCTGGTGGGTGAGTCAGTCTGTGCCCAGGGGAGGGTTGGGGGGAGGTACCAGACACGTCCCTACAGCATCCTCTCTGTCGGGGTCAGCTGTGCCCCTCTGCAGGCCTGCCCTTGACCTTCACACCTCCTGCTCCTCACAAGTCACTCCTTGGGGATGAAGCAGTGACTCCCAGCTGCTCCCACAAGTGGGCTCTCATCTCAGCCAAGCCTGGGGCTCCCCACTGGAGCTTCCCAGGGAAAGGGGGCTGCCCTGACCCGCTGGGACAGTGACAGCTCCCACCCACCATGGGGGAAACAGCTGGAGGGGGATCCTGCTCCTGGATCCCTGACACCTGCCTGGGGTTCTGGCCCTTTGCAGGCCAAGAAGAGCCCCCCTGCAGGAGCAAGGAGGGCTGCACTTCCCAAGCAGGGGTGGGAGCAGCCAGCCCAGTGCTGGCTCACTGCAGTGTGCTGGAGCAACCAGCCAGGCAGACCCTGCCAGGGACGCGGGGGGCGCTTGGCTTCCAAAGGCCCTTGGCCCTCCTGCCCTAATCAAAGCTGACAGATGCATAAATTGCTGGAATCACCAGAGTTAGTTAAATTAAATACCTGGAAATGAGTTGCTGACTGACAGCCTCTAAGATTTCCAGCTAAACCCCCGAAGTGAGCTTTGCCTCCGTGTTAAAGCACTGTGGGTTGAGGAGTGCAGGGAAAATACTGCCCTGTGTGAGCACCGAGGACTAAAGGGCAGCACCTCAGGAGAGAGAATTATGTAGCAAGACCATTGTGCCCAATAAAATACAGGAAAGAGCTGTTTCTCCATGGCACTTTTATAACTCCTGTGCATTCTCAGTACTGCACCCTGTTAAATTTTTCAAGCCCATTACTTGTGATTGCTTTGCCTTGTCGTGGTGTTAGTTAAAAAGAAAAGAGAAAGGTAACACTCCACTGCAAATACTTGATCTTTAGAAACTGTGCTCCAGGTGAAAACTGGGTCCTGTTCTTTAATAATTCAGCCACATGGAAAGTCAGGAGAATGCTGGCTTGTATCACCAAATTAAGGTCTTATGAATAGAAGGTGAAGTTATAAAAACATTTTGCCGTATAATTTAAGGGCAGAAACTAAATTTGTTCCCACTGATGCCACAGACTTGTCCTGCCTTCACCAGGAGGAGAATTAGGCCAATCCAAAATAGGCCACTCCAGTATTATCCTTCAGTGCCATACGTAGAAAAAGGAAAGACAACATCTAGAGAGCCAAACAACATTTGAATAAAGTCACAGGGTTTGAAGCAGCAAAGACTAAGAGAGTGGGGTTCAGAAGAGCTTTCATCTGGGGACCTCTCAGCCCTGCACCAAGGACTGTTCTGCTCCTGACCTTATGGAGCCCATTAGTGAAGGACTTAATTACTCAGCTACAGGAAAAGAGGGAGACTGGGAAGGTCTCTGAGTAACTCGAGCACATCTGCAGTGACTCGTTCTTATCAGAGTTGTCCTGGGATTTCTCTGTGCAGAATTTAAGCCCTGCCAGCCTTAGGGAAGCACCATTATTTACCAGTTTGTGACAAACCAACAAAACCAGTTCCTAAGCCAACTCCATGATTTTCTTGACTCTTGCCCATCTTTCTTCCCGTGGTGGGCACATGTTAATTGCAGAGACAGGACTGAGTGTGGGTGTTTTTGCAGTGGGCTTGCCTGGATTTCTGTCCTGGCAGAGCAGATGTGGAGGTCTGGCTCCCTCCCACCTCTGCGCTCCCCCAGGAGCCTCCCAGGCACCGCCAACCCTCGTAACACAGAAAAACCATCCCAGCTCCAAAGTTCCCTTTTGTGGAGAGCTCACAAGTTATTTTTAAGAGAGATGTGTTTAAAGCCTGACCCTGCTAAGGACTTAACTGCTCTCACAATTCCTGGGAGCATCATGCCTCTCCACGATGGCAATCCCAGCTGGGAGATGCAGAAATCAGCCTTGGCAAGGCTGACACGCAAGTTCCCTGTCCATCAGCCTGACACAAACAGAGAGGGGGAGAAGGGAGGGATTTCTGTGCTTCCAAAAACTTTACATAGATTTTCTTCAGTTCCGTGTCTACAAAATGTCTGCCAGGAAAAAATCTGGAGCTTGGCAGGATGAAGCCTCACACGTGTATTGTTCGTGTAACTATGGTAACCTACAAATGCCACCAGTGTTTCCATTTCATACACAAATGAGGGGACAGCTGTGGGGACCACATGTCTGCCAATGGAATAATATATGTGAACTAGGATGGCTTGGTCACAAAATTACAACTCATCTATATTAATCAGGGCTTCAAAGAACAGGCACCTCCGAGGCGACAAAGTGCCCAGGGAGAGAGGGATTTTCATTTTTCAAAATATTTGGCTCCTCCGTAAATATTTTCAGCATCTTGCTACTTTGCTGGTTGGAAAATAAAATAAAATAAATACTGCTAACAACCAGCACTCTTCTATAATGTAATTTAACTCTTTTCCTTTGGTTTTGCCTTTTTCTGGTGCCTCAGCCTGATCTGAGCCTGACACAAAGCCCAGCCTGGGACCAAGCATGTGCTCCAAGGCACTTGCCTGGGGAAGGAGGAGCTCCAGAAGAGGCACAGCAAACCCCCTATTTTTACTCATTGATATCGGTAACAGAAATAAGGCCTTCAAAATAATTCATGCAAAAAATTTAAAAAATAATCTTAAAATACTGTTCAAATGATCTTGGGGGTTTATATCATCCCTAACAACAATAAAAAGAAATCTGCAGACTCAGTAATGCAAATAAATCCCCTTTCCAGTAAATATGAAGCTGCAGAAGCTGCAGTACCAGCAATACTTGACCGGGGTTATGATTCATCCAAGGTGCTTTAAGTGTCCCTACAAATAAAACCTTGGAGCGGGTCTTTGCCGCCCGCCTTGGCAGCAGCCGGGTGCAGCAGAAATACGGCAGGGATACAGCAGGGATACAGCAGGAATACGGCAGGAATACGGCAGGGATAAAGGAGGAATACAGCAGGAATACGGCATCAATACAGCACACCCCTTAGGAAACTTTCCCCCGGCTTCTGCAGTGCCACGATACTGTATCGCAGCGAAACAAAAGGCTGCAGCATCCCCTCGGCGTGGGCTCTGCCTCCTCCGCCCCGCCCGCACATCAGCACAGCTCGGGGCAGGCGAGATGGGCAGCACAGCCTTAAGCAGGGCCTGTGGAAATGAACCCCTTTGCTCCACGAGCTGGAACCCAACGCACAGGCAGAACCGTGGAATCCCACAGTGGGAAGGGACCTTAAAGCCCATCCAGTGCCACCCCCTGCCATGGGCAGGGACACCTTCCACCAGCCCAGGGTGCTCCAAGCCCCGTCCCACCTGGCCTTGGACACTCCCAGGGATGGGGCAGCCACAGCTTCTGTGTTTTACCACAGGGCTCCATCGCCTCCGAGCCCTGGGCAAAGCCCTGAAACTTCAAAGGAAGTTTCTCTCTGCAGCCCGACTTTGGGCACGCTCAGCATGATCTGTGGCAGTAAAAGTTGTTTATTCTTTTATAACTGTACAATTTGATGCAAAATCCTATTTCCTTTAATAGTCAGTCCTGTTACTCGAATCTATTCAAGGTAAATGGAAACGACTTTATAGTCATCACAGTAACGGGTCTGTTAAAGTCCAAAATGCCTCCTGGGAAAGATCATTTTACAGGGACTACATAAAATGTTGTGCAGAGAACTTTTAGCTGTCGAGGCAAAAGTTAAAGAGGAGCTCTTGTGGCGGAGCAGTGACACACGTGGGTGCAGAGCAGAGGGCCAGGGGGGCACTGCGGGCACCGGCCGTGCCCTGCCCAGGGGTGAAAGCCCTGGGCTCATGAACAGGACAGTCCTGCCCTTTTCTCTCTTCCCACCTGGGAAGCTCCGGGCTGTGGTTTGTCTCCTTCTCAGCCTGTCTGTCTTTTAAATTACTGTAAATTCCAACTTGCAAGACTTTGGGACATAGTTTGGTGGGATCTTTTGGACAACAGTGGGAATGATGCCCTGTGTGACTTGGGTCATTGGGAGCTCCTGCGTGTCTGTCTGAGCTATTTGCTGGAAAAGGTTTATGATCTCCTTCAGAAAGATCATGTTCCTTTTACGGGCACCCTCAAAGTCCATAAGGAAAAGACTTAAAGGCTCACAAACTAGTTTTTATTGCAAAGATTCATTACCTGGGAGCTATCACGCAGCTCCAGGACAAAAATAGAAGCTCCCTGTGCGTGATCTCTCGCCTTTGGACAACATTATTGCCTACTTTGAGTTTCATTCTGTTACTTTCTCTTCCATCGCCTGGTGGGAAACGCGCACCGAGTAACTTGGGGGAGAGCTCAGATCTCAGGCCAGCATGTGTTGTGCGGCCGCAGTGAGGCTGAGCCTCGTCCCTCTGCCCTGCTCGGGCAGGGCACAGCGGCCGGACCGCGCTCCAAGGGCCCTTTGGCAGGGGCGACAAAGGGGCGGCAGCGGGGTCGGTCCCTTTGTCCGCCCGCGGCTGCGGGACGGAGCGGGGCGAAAGGGACAGCCAGACCGCGGGGCAGAGGTACCCCCAAACTCCGGGGGAGAGGGAACCCCAAACTCCGGGGGAGAGGGACAGCCAGATCGGGGGGAGAGGGACCCCCAAACTCCGGGGGAGAGGGACAGCCAGACCCGGGTGAAGAGTCGCGGCCGCCCCGCCGCTGTCCCGCGCTTCTCCCCGCACCTTTTAGGCACCCGACTTCCAAAATCCGCCTCCAGCCCGCGGGTGCGGTGCGGCAGGGCCCCTGCGGAGCATCCCTGCCCTGCCCCGCATCCCCTCCGCCCGCAGCGCCCCGCGCACAAAGCCCGCGGCCGCGGGAGGAGGCGGCGGAGCCGCGGCCGCGCTCACACTGCGCCTTTATGCCGCTTTCTGAAGGGCCATTGTCACACTGAAGGCTCCTTGTCTGCTCGCATTCCTGCGGGTGAATGGATGAGGCAGGACATCTGCCGGGATCCGCTCCCATTCGCATGCAAATGGGGGCTGCGGGCAGCGCTGCCGCACCGCCGGCACCCCGGGCACCGATCCGCCCCAAAGCCCCGACCCACGGCCGCGCCGGCCCGGGGCACGGCGGGGAGCCCGCGGGGAGGGTGCGGGCGGTGCTGCAGCCCGAGCCCCGCAGCCCCGGCGGTGCGGAGCCGCCGGAACCCCGCGGGGAGCCCCGGGGGGCGCGTCCGCCACCGCAAACTTTGCTCCGTCCGCGGGATCCCCCCGGGCCGCACAGCACCGCAGCCCACCGCACAGCACCGCATCCCACCTCACATCACCGCATCCCACATCACCGCACATCACCGCATCCCACCGCACTGCATCCCACATCACCGCATCCCACATCACCGCATCCCACATCACCGCATCCCAGCGGAGCGCATCCCAGCGGAGCGCATCCCACATCACCGCACCGCACCGCATCCCAGCGGAGCGGCCGCAGCCGCGGGCTGCCGCGGGCGCAGCTCCGTGCCCCGGGCCCTGGGGCGCACTCACCGCCGGCCGGGCGCTCCCGCCGCTGTCCCCCGGGGCTGCACATCCGCTGCTGCCGCCGCGCTCCCGCCGCGCCGGGGTGCGGAGCGGGGCGGCGTGTGGCCGTGTGGCCGTGGGGATGTGGGTGTGGGTGCTGGGAGGATGGCCGGGCACACGGGCACACGGGCACACGGTCCGCGGTGCCGCTGCCGCCCCCCGCGCCGCCGGTGCCGGTCCCGCAGCCCGAGCCGCTCCGCGCGCAGCGGGCAGGCCGGGTCAGCTGACGGGCTGGCAGCGCATTGGCTGCGCGGCCGGGGCACGCCCACCCTGGGACACGGCCCCCTCCGTCCCGGGGGTGGGCGCTGTGTCCCGGGGGTGTCCGGCTGTGTCCCGGCGATGGGCGGCTGTGTCCCGGGGGTGTCCGGCTGTGTCCCGGGGGTGTCCGGCTCTGCATCCCTGGGATGTCGAACTCTGCATCCCTGGGATTCAGGGCTAACAGCCCCGGAGATGTCCGGATCTGCATCCCTGGGATATCCGACTCTGCATCCCTGGGATTCAGGGCTAACAGCCCCGGAGATGCCCAGCTCTGCATCCCTGGGATATTCGACTCTACATCCCTGGGATATTCGACTCTGCATCCCTGGGATTCAGGGCTAACAGCCCCGGGGATGCCCATCCCTCCCTCGTTAGGGGTCAGGGTTTGCAGCGCGGGGCAGCGTCAGTGCTGCCCTGCAGGTGCGATGACACTGACACACTGTGTAGGTCATTTGGGATGATCTGACCGTGAGAAATGTCACCATCACGACACATAACCTGTGTCTGAGGCGCAGCCTGTACCCGCCGGGGAACTTCCCGCCTGCCCTTTGAATGCTGCTTCTGAATTATTTCAGGCTCCATTAAAAGTCCCACG
This sequence comes from Margarornis squamiger, assembly GCA_035222235.1. NCBI lineage: Eukaryota > Metazoa > Chordata > Aves > Passeriformes > Furnariidae > Margarornis > Margarornis squamiger. The sequence goes on from JAWWTY010000022.1 coordinate 1,792,286, forward strand.
AAGGGGCAGGGACAGAGTGCTGTGTCCTGCCAGGATTCCAGCACTGGGGTTTGTGTGCTCTGCAGAGAGGCAAAGCTCGAGCCTGGAGATGGGGACTTGCTGTGCCCCACAGCTGAGATTGCCTGTGCGTGTCCCCTATGGCTGCTTGAAGGAGGGACTTATGTGTCAGCCAGGAAAAAAATAGGCTACAATGTCCACCTGGTTTTGTCCTGGAGATGAGGAGATTGAGGGGACACCTCACAGCTCTGTACAGCTTCCTCCCGAGAGGCAGCTCCGATCTCTGCTCTGTGGGGACCAGGGACAGCACCCAGGGAATGTCTGGAGTTGTGTCAGGGCAGGGTTAGGTTGGATCTCAGGAAAGGCTCTTCCCCAGAGGGTGGTGGGCACTGAGCAGGCTCCCCAGGGCAGTGGGCACAGCCCCAAGGCTGCCAGAGCTCCAGGA
>JAWWTY010000022.1:1792819-1813072 GCA_035222235.1 Margarornis squamiger
GCTCCCCAGGGCAGTGGGCACAGCCCCAAGGCTGCCAGAGCTCCAGGAGGGTTTGGACAATGGGACAGGGAGGATTGTTGGGGCATCTGTGCAGGGCCAGGGGTTGGACTGGATGATCCTTGTGGGTCCCTCCCAGCTCAGGATATTCTGTGATTCTGTGATTCTACGAACCGTAAGAGTCATTTGAGCCTGAAATACGAGGATTTAGAGCTGTCTGGGTAAGCCCTTGGATATGTTCTGCTTCCCGTTCCCTCCTGGTTTTCCGACTGTTCTCACTTATCTTGGTTTGCAGTTATTGACTTGCACATTTCTCCACGTTTGCTTGTCCTGACCTCGGTCCTCACCCACTGCTCTGGCCGAGTTCTCTGGCTGCACTGGCTGAAGGCTCACGTGGGATCTGAAGCACAGTTAGTCTGTGGTAGATGAGGAGTTTTTGGCTGAGGTTTTGGCACTGATATAAACCTCACCTTTTCTTTGTACCTTGAAATCTTTATGTCCTGCTTTTTTTATTGCTCACTTAACCAACAGAAGGGAAGCTGTGGCAGGATGGTGCTGTGCTGCCTCATCCCTCGTGCCCCTTATTAAGATAATGGGAATTCTGTGCTCCTCAACAGGCATCTGTGATGCTTTTATTGACAGACCCCCCCAAAATCACATGGGATATTGTTCACCCTCCAGCCCTGCACAAAGTGTTGCAATTACCTGAGCACAGCCTGGATGAAAAGGTGCTGGTTCCTCCTCAGGCTGAGCTCAGCACCTCCTCCAGGCATGGCCCAGGGTAACATCTTCTCAGGAAATTATTTCAAGGATTGGTTTAACAGTTTTTTAATGGGAGTTAACAACAAATTAAACATGTAGCAAATACAGTCAGCATTTAATCCTTCAGATTTCCTCCCGAGGCAATGAATTTTTTCTGGGAGTCCGAAAGGTCATTTGGGTAACAGTAAAAGTGAAGTTTTTCATACATAAGAAAATTGAATTTTCAGAAGGAACTCATCAATGTCATCCAAAAAGCTGCTTTTGCTTCCACAGGGCCTGTTCTCATCCACCTGGATGTTCCTTCCCCACCTATCGCTTATTCCTGATGTGGAAGCAGTTCAATAGTGGATGTATCTTGGAAAAGCCAGTGTTTTGAATGGCTTCAATTCTTTGGTTCAGGGCAGGGAATTTATTTTCACTTTTGCAGCAGAGCAGATCCATCCTTTCCCATGGCTCCAGTTCTGTGGGGTCCTCCTGCAGCTCTCTGCAATATTCCTTTAACCCCAGGGAGAGCAGAGGGATGTGCAGCCCCCCAGCTGTGTCCCTATCAGCTCCTAAGGGCAGTGGCCTTTGAGGGGACTGTCTGTGCCTTATTTCTCACACACACACGATGCTGTGTGTGGTGAGGCTGCTCGGGGTTCCTCAGGAGGCTCCTGAGCCCCTGCTGTGTCCATGCAGCCCAGAGGAGAACTTGCCAGGGGACAGCGTTCTCTGGTTTTCAGGAGCAGCTGAACACTCGTCTGTCATTGCAGGCAATGCTGTCTCCGTTCCAGGCTCTCCCTGTTTAAACTGCACATACAACAGGCCCCTTTCCCTGCCAGCATCCCTGAGGAGCTTTTGAAACGGTCACAAATAAGGCTCCAAACAGAGCTCACACCTCCCAAAGTCAGCTGGGGTGGTTGGTGGTTGCAGAGCAGCTCAGCAAGCTCTCCAAACTCCTCGAGACCACAGAATGGAAACCTTCCTTTGAGGGACAGGAGGTTTGGGGTGTCCCTGCTGAGGGGACCAAAGGGTTGGGGCTGCTGAGCTCTTGGGTACCACATCCAGTCCTTCCCTGAACACCCCCAGGGACAGGGACTCCTCCTCCTCCCTGGGCAGCCCTTCCAGTGCTTGAAAAATGCTTGAACGGCAAAAATGTGATGGACCTAAAACCTACCTGCAAACAAACAGGAGGAGAAATACAGTGAGCATTAAAATTTTACAATCTTAAGCTGGTGTCTCCATTTCTAGGCAGTTTTCACAACGTTAAAACACTGGGAATGAAAATAACATTGAGATGAAAATTAAAAAATCTTTCATTCCTACAGGATGCAAATGAGTATTTTTGTGCAGTAAAGAGCAGTGGAAGTTGTTTCTCTCCCAGGCTGGGAGGTGTCAAGAGGAGTAGGTGCTGCAGGACCTCTTGGGCTCCGGGCAAGGTTTGCACTCTGGGAGAAGGGCAGTGGGTTTTCCTCTCCGTGTCACCTCCCATGAGCTGCTGGAGCCACAATCTCTGCAAATGGTTTCCTGTGTTCAGACAGAACCAAGTGCTCTCCCAAACACTCCTGCTCGAGGGGTCTTAAAAAAGAAGGTCCCAGGAAAATGAGAGATTTACAAATATTTGGGCTGGACATTGTAATTTCTGATTGCTTGTTTGTTTTCTTCTCCCCTCTGGCCTCATCCCCTTATTCCTCCGTTGTCTTTGTATTCAGCTGCTTTCCTGGTTCACCCCATCCCCAAACTGCTGTGGAAGGACCGTGACATTCACAGCCATTCCCGTGTCCACGCCTGCTGCACTGCCCTGTGCCTGTGTGCAGCCCTGGGGCAGACACCTGATGCTGCTGGGATGTGCACAGTGCCTGGCATTTTGGGCACCAGGCCTTTAAAGCTTTAAAAGGGTCTAAACAACTTAGGCTGGATAATACTAAAACAATGGAGCTCTGGGTGACCTGTCACGCACGTCGCTGCCTTTTCTCTCTGAGCAGACATCCTGCCATTAAGCTGCTTAACGTCCCAGTGTGTGCATAATCCATCCCCTGAACTGTGCCACGGGCTTCTAAAGTGCCTCTTTATACAGAAATATCAACTGGGAAAAGGTGGCAAGTGGGACTGACAGGTAGCAGGGGCACCATCAGAAAGGAAAGAGACTTGTTACTGGGCACGTGAAAATCTCACTCTGTCCCAACGACAGCAGCCCCCGATGGATGGGACATGGACATAAGTCTGTGAACGCAGTTTACAACAGTCAGAATTTTTGGAAAAGTATGATTCTTGCTCAAGACTTGTTTGTGAGTTAAGCAGAGAAAGAGATGTTAGAGTTTGCATGTTATTACAGGTTTCTTAATGACACTTTTTGTGACCCCGGTGAACCCAGCAAGGCTTTCTCTTCACCCAGGCTTTGGACGTGGGCATTTATTTTCAGAATTGCCTGAGTGTGCTGGATTTATTCAGAAAGGTACCAGCACAGCACATGCAAATTACCCGTGAGTAACTGTGTAAGCCAATGACCAATTACCTCAATGACTGGTGATTTGCATAATGCATTCCCAATTATGCATGCAGATATAATAATTGCATGCACAAATGGTGTGAGTGATTGCAGGTGCAGAGTGGGGCTGTGATCACGTGTGTGTGGGCCACAGACAGCACCTGGGTGTGAGCAGCACCGCTGCAGACCCTGCTCTGTCCTTTACCTGGATCCCTCACTGCAATGGCACGATTGTTCCATGGGGAACAAACAGCTCTCCAGCAGCAGGGGTTGTTGTGGATCCCCCTCCCTGGGAGCGACAATATGGGGGCAGATGGGAACATCTGGATGGCTTTATGTGGGGAATTCTGTAATAAGGAGCTAAAATGACACCCAGCAGTGTTTTTAAAGCAGGTCAGTCATTTCACACGCTATTCTGTCTCACTTCCCTTATGTATTATTAATTGGGAAGCTTTTCCTTTTGGTTGATGTTTCTTTCCCCAAATGATCTGTCATGTGAATGTTTCATGAGGAGGGACTTTAATCTCATTTCATCGCTTTGCAAGGAACCCCCCAAAGCTTCTTAGAAAGCCAAAGCTCCTTAAAGACAATTGAGGAGCTTCATTGCAAGCACATCTTTTGTACTGACTCCAAGAGTAAGAGTGAGAACACATGGAGCACGAAGCTCCTGTCCACTTGATTCCCGTCAGGCACTAATGGATGAACACCCGTGGAAACATGTCTTTGCCTCTCCTGATGCAAGAAGTGATGCCCTGGATCCAGTCAGTCAAAAACCTGCTGTCCTCAACCACCCTGGAGCAGAGGGTGGGCACAGACAGGGTTGAGCATGCAGCTCTCAGAGAGCTGGGCTTAACCTGGCTCTTCAGAGCTGAACTTGCAGTTCCTTATGCCCAGGATGTGAAGGAGCTTCTCTGGGCAGAGAGTTATTCCTTCCCACCCGATTCAGCTGCTTCTTTCAGTATGTGCAGCTCACAAACCATCTCCTGCCCGCCTTTCCTCTCCCCTAGTGCTCTACTGTGAATATTTTGACCATGTCAAAGAATTCAATATTTCTTTTTCAGTGTCTTGCTTGTTGAAACCTTCTCAGTGTGAAATTAACTTGGAAGCTCGTGGACCTGAGGAGGAATTGAGTTGACATCTGTAGCTCTACAGACCTGCTCTGTTAGAGAGAAATCCCCAGTGGGATGTTCCTTGGCCAAACTGAGATCTTTTTAGCTCAAGAATTCTGTGTATTAGAATAGAGCATCTCAAGGACTGTGATTTGAGGATTTTCCCCTGATTCTGTATGAAATAAATGAAATTACTCTGCAGCATGTGTATATATATATTCAAAATTTTGACTGCATGTTTGCTGCATAGTGGTATGTTTGAAAAAAGACCAAGCCCATCCTTTATTGCTTTAATTCTACCTCTGAGACAAAGGTTTGTGCTCAGGGAAGAGCAGCGTGAAGGTGATGCAGTAAAGCAGGTCACTTCACGTGGGGAGGGATCTGAGGCTGTTGTAAATCCATTTTGCTCCAGGAATCAGTGATCCACAATAAAAATATTGTGCTCAGGATAAGATGGGAATTTGGGGACCTCTATACTATATTAATGAATATTCTGGGGGTGTGTGCATGTGCTGGGGGGCTGGGCACCATTCTTTTGTAGTAGTACAGTGGTAGTTCTACTTTTAATAGAAATAATGTTAATTTTAATAAATAATTTGAAGCTTCCTCCTCGTGTGTAGGGATGGGTGACAGTTCTGGAGCTCACGGGATGCTGTTCCTGGGATCACACCTGGCTGCCCCGTGCCAGCCAGGGCAGTGCCTGGAGTGCTGAGCTCCAGGGGTGGGTACCTGGGCCAGGGATGAGCACAGAGGGAGGGCCAGAGGAGTCACCTGGAGCTTTCCCTCTGCAGTTGTGGGTCAGCAGGTACTTGGGCATGGCCTTGGCTGAACTGTTGAACTGCTCCTCCTCCAGGAAAGGAGGGTTCACAGCCTTTGAATTTCCCTCTCTTGCCTGTTGTGGTTGTAGATCCTCAGCCTTTCCAGTCCCCTCAGTCCCCCTAGTCCCCCCAGTTCCCCCAGTCCCCCCAGTCCTCCCAGTCCCCTCAGTCCCCTCAGCCCCCCTGCGCTTCCTCCCCGGGAGGAAGCAGAGGCTGCTCTGAGGACTGGATTCCTCACGGCTCAGCCTGAACTGTAGCTCTATTAATACAAAGATAAACAGAATTTAAATTCCGTTTGACCTTAAGTGGCAGCTCTGACAAAGCATGGCATGTTTGAAGTCTGGATACAATTATTTGGAATTGCTAAACGCTGCACTTCAATCCTGACCTTTTGCTGGCACCGAAGCCAGAGGAGGGCCCCGGTTTTAACTTCTGAACTGCAAATCACCCCGTTGGAAAGAGACTTCAGAAGCCATTATAATCACAGGGAATGTTTGAAAGTGTGTAGAAGCTATAAGCAAAATATTTATTTTACACACTTGTCTGCATTTAATCCATAAATCTGTCTACTACGAGAGTGTTTTACTGGGGTAGAGGAAACAAGTAAGCTGAGATCATAGCAGACATGTCCTGTAAGGCTTTACTGGAAATCATTGCTTTTTAATCCCTTTATCCCTGTTATTTCCTACCACTGTGAAAATCCAGCGGCAGGGAAGGCTGGCACAGTGTAGGACAGATGCATAATGTGTAATGCTAAGCAGGCAAAAATCCTTCTGTTTGTGTAATGCTCCAAACACATTAGAAATGTCAATGTTAGTGCTGTGTCCTACATAAATAAGAAGTTATCAATACTCAGCCCAGCGTGCCACACCTTCGGGGTAACCTTGTCGGACGTGCTGTCTTGGTATCAATGACCCATCTTCTAATGAGTGTAGTGGAAGCTGTCCCTGCTCATGGCAGTGGGGTTGGGATGGGGTGGGCTTTGAGGTCCTTTCCATCCCATCCCATTCTCCGTGATGGTTGGACTCAGCCAGAAAGGCTGACCTGGACTAATTGATCTGAAGAGCAGGTGCCACCCAAGTGGGCTATGAAACTGAATGTGTATTTAGTGTAGGACATCCAATCTCACACCTTCAGTTTGGATTTCCTTTGCAGTACTTTTTCCCTGCATAAACACTGGAAACGGTGAGCAGAGCTCAGGCCTTGCTGCACTTCTGGCTCTGGACAATGAAACTTGTGATTCCAGCAGGAATTGTTGCGCACTCACCGTGTTGAAAGAGCCATCAGTCCAATCTCCTCCCTGGGAGAGCAGGAGAATCTTGGAATCAGAAAATCCCACAAGGGTTTGGGTTGGAAGGGACCTTAAGGCTCATCCAGTGCCCCCCCCTGCCATGGGCAGGGACACCTTCCACTGTCCCAGGGTGCTCCAGCTTGGCCTTGGACACTTCCAGGGATGGGGCAGCTTCTCTGGGCAACCTGGTTTATGGAGAACAAACATCTCCAGAGTCAAGCACGTTTGGCCAACTTCAGATGGGCAAACTTCAAAGACGTTTCTGGCAGGGCTGAGAGCTGAACCCAAAGGGTTTGAGCCCCCAGTCCAGGACTGGTTGATCACCCAACCCTGTTAGTCTTCACAACATGGTTAGAGGGTTTTAGGTCTAGGCTGGCAGTGTGGAAATGTGCTGTCAGTGCTGTGGGGATAGATGAGCTGAGCTGCCTCCTGCCACACTGGCTGTGGCTCCCTCACAGGAACCTTCCAGTCCCAGAGCAGAGGCTGCTGGCCAAAGCCACCTCTGTGTTTGGGTGCTGTGCTGTGGGGTGACATCCAGCACCCCTGGGGGTCACTGAGTACCAGGTGCTTGGGTACTTGTCAAATTCCAGCCAAGTCCTACCCAAACTCTTTGATCTGGGAATCCACACACGGACACCCTGTGAGGAATGTCAGGGCACAGGCTGTGGGTAAACCCAAGAGAACAGTGAAATAGCAGTGGAAAGGCTGAGTTTCCTGTGTATTTTTAAAGCATTTACTAGAACTTAACAGAGCATTATCTTCCTTGCTAAGCAATGATAAGATGCCTGCAAGAGCAGCTTCTATAGATCCTGCTCCAATAAAATCTAATTGGTTTCATATCTATTGAATTCTAAAGGCCTTTCTTTAGAGTTGTGTGTTTGGTGTTTTTTTTTTTTTTAATCAAGTAATAGATTTATTCTTGATGCCTTGAGCACATTATTGCAGTAACCTGATCCTTGGACCACATCTTTGGCAGAACACACACATCCCTAATGAGGGACTGCATGTTCTGGGGAGGTTTCATTACAAAAGAAAGTGAACAAGTATATTAGGAAGAAAGGGGGAACACAGAGAAGACTATTTTCTTGGCCCAGCTTTGTATTACAGATCTCATTTCTCTGGTTGCAGCTGCCTTGCAGCTCCCATTCCAGCGAGCTGCTCTGTTCTGCTTAGCTGGACATGCTTCCCAAATTTGCTCTTTGGTGAAACAGGCATTTGTGCAGGTTCCCCATAAAAATGACTGATTTGGGTTTTACCAAGAGCTCTGGCAATTCTCCAGGACGAGAAAGAATTACATTTGTAGGGAGGTTTATCAAGATGGGAATAGTGGACCAAACATTTTAAATGTCCACTGTCTCTGTCTTCCCCCAGAGCAGCCTCCCTGGGCAGGATTTTGAGCCGTTCTGCAATGAAAGCTTCCTGAAAGGAATCTATTTCCCTGTGGGACTGCCCAGCTTTCAGCCCTGCTGCTGGGGGAAGGTAAGAGAACTCTGTTTTCATTTACTATTTATGAGATGTGCATTCAGATTGCCAAGTGACCACAGGACTCGGTGCTTTTAAGAATCTGCAAATGAGATGAAGCTCATTATTTTTTAATGTAAAAGGGATGATTGCAATGTGAGTGCTGGGATATGTAACCTCAGAGATGGGTCTTGCTGGGGGATACATTTGGAGGCTCCTGCTTTAGGAAGCCACTAAAGAACACATGGGATTTTCCAGTCATTCTGCTCAGCATCTAAAAGAGTGTTTATTAGAAATAACACTAAAGGGGATTTTTTTTAATTGCAGACCAAGGCTTGTAGGAAATTGCCCTCCTCGTGTGTGCATTTTCCTGTATAGTGTTGAGAGAATGCAGGGCCATGTTTCCAAAATAAATCCTTTTCTTAATAAGCAAAAATTCCTCATTATCCACCGCTGCCCGCACACAGCGGAGCTGGCCTCGGGGTCCCAAGGGAAAGCAAGGGCTGAAAGCACAAATCCAAGTTGTTGCTGTGATTTCTGGGTGTCAGGGGTGCTCTGAGGTGCTGGCTCAGCCCTCCCTGCAGCCACACAGGAGGTTTGTGCACAGCCTGGAGGTTTCTCAGGCCGGTGTGTGTGGGCCAGAGCTATCAGCAGGTGCCACAGGCCCTGCACCCCCAGGAGGAGGCTCTGATGGACCAGCAGACAGGGGCAGTTCCAGCTCTTACAGGGCCTGTGAATGGCAGGGCAATAGCAGAACTTTGCTGTGTGGGGGGGATGGAGGGACATGGAGCACTTGGGCAGCTGCCAGAGAGCCCTGGGCTGACATCCCTGCTCCCACCAGCAGCCTGGGGTCTGCAGGGAGCAGGCACAGGGCACGGGGATGCCCCCACACCCCATGGCCACTGCTCCCCCTCCAGGACACCATTTATCCAAATATCTGTAGGGAATTGCTGACCAGCTGCCAGGGAACAGGCACTTACAGTCCTTAGATGCCTTTTAAGACCCCAGACTAATTTCCCTGCCTGTGTTCCTGCTCTCCTGAGCTCATGCTCCACAAACGCAGTAATTGCAGGCATTTGTTTTGAGCCACACAAGCCTGAGCTCCAGAGCAAGTTTTATTTACTGCAATTATATCTGGCAGGTAATTTCTAGTAAGCCCAGGGAAATGATAAACCTCTCACTAAATTCATGAACAGAAAAATAGGGCAAATTGATCAAATAAAAGCTGTTTCCTACCTAATAAAAAAATTATTACGTGCATAACATCCTGGAACAGAAATAGCTCTGATGAAACCATAAAGACAAGCAGGAACCTGCTGGAGGCATCTGTGCAGGGTTTTTAAATTTGGGGTCATTCCTAGCAGAGAGACTTAGACTCTGCTTATCTCCTAACCATGAATTATTATTATTTTACCCTCTGCTGGTGGTGGAGCTGCTTCAGCCATGCCCGTACCTTGTGCCACAGATGAGTGATTCAGGTCGCTTAAAGAATCCCTGACAAAGGTATTAGCAAAAGGGGATTTAATTTGAATTAGTAACATGTGATTTAACGAAGTTTGATGGCAAGTTTTACTCTATCACTTACTGCATGGATAAAACCTGCACGGGAAAATGGAGTTAGAATTGATTTAGGATGATTTACACAGACACTGAAGAGCCAAAAGGGTCAGGGAGACCCTCCTGTTGAGTCATGAGGTGCAGAGTGGAATTTCTCAGCTGAGTTTGGATAAAGGGAAAAGACAGCCTGGGACATGAGAACATCCTTTGGACAGAATAAAGACAGCTTAAAGCAGAGCGGGACCTTTTTGATTCCCACAACAGTATCTCTCTGCATTCCCTGCTCGTGCAGTGTTCTAAAACCATCCCTGGGGCAGTGGCTGAGGGAGCTGCCACAGGGCTAGGAGGCCATGGGCAGTAATACACAGCATGGCCATTTTCCTGTTCAAAGCATCCTTGTGTGTGACCTCGTGTCACCTCATGCTGCCCAATGCATCACCAGGTGGGGCCAAGCAGAGCTCTGTCCCAGCCTGGGCTGGAAGTGTGGCAGCACAGGGGAATGAGGAAGGGCTGAGATCACTTGGGGAAGGCTCCTCTCTGAGCCCTCCATGTGCTCCCCAGGCTCTCTGGGAGCCCAGACCAGACCAGTGTCCCTCACAGGCCCGTGTTTTCCTCCTCCTTTGGAATAATGGTGACCAGGAGTGCCAGGCTGGGAGCTGGGAATTACCCATCCTGTGGCCCTCCCTGCTCCTCCTGGAGCATCGCTGGCTGAGCTGGGCACAGCGAGATTTCAGCTGGTTTCTGCCTGCACTGAGGTGGGAAATCAGGAGAGGTCTCATTTTGGGAGGGCTTTGCCCCTTCTCTGGGACTGTTGTATTGCTCTGCCCCCCTTAATGATCCTGTGATTCTGTGACATTAGCAGGCGTGCCTGGCTGGAACAAAAATATCTGCAGGATCTTGTTAAAAACGCTGCTCTCTGGCCCTGCAAGGAGGTTTGGAAGGCACTGTATGTTTGTTTAACTCACATGTAATCCTTCAGAGTCTTGGTGTTCCTTGGGAAGGACGCTCTTGACAAGACTGAATGGATCAGCACCCAAACCCAGCCGTGCCCAGGCCAGACTGGGAGGCAGCATTGTGGTTTGCAGCAGGACCCCAGCAGTGTGTGCCATTGCCATGCTGGGGACACGGCAGTGCATGGCAGAGCAGTCTTGGGAACGTCCCCTCCTTCACAGCCCCGGGGACCTTGGGGAGGATGGTGCTGGCTGTGCTGCAGCACTGCAGGGCCTCAGACCTGCCCAGGTCCCTGCTGCTCACACAGGAACCAGTTCGCCCCAGCTGGTGGCTTTCATGGCTTGCTCTGTCACTGGGAGGTTGTGACACCTGAGCTGGTGGGCTGTGTCACCTCCAGGGTGGAGGGACAGTTCTGATGACACAGCAGCTGCCTCCTGTCAGCACAGGAGCCCCCTGGGTTCTTAACGTGCCTCAGCAGATCACCTTGGGTGATAAATACCAGTCTGCAGGAAGCTTCCAGAACCTCCACCTTAAATCTGTCGTGTATGACTTTAAGGTACCTTACCCATTGCCCAGGATTTCCACACCATACTGAGTGCTCTTCCATGTATCTCTTCCATCTCTTCCAGGCTCCATCCCTTGCAATGCTCGACCAAATTCATGATGAAATAAATTCTGTGTATATTGCTAAAGTTTATTCTGCTGTGAAACATTGCACAGAAATCCTTTGTCTGTCCCGAAACTTCAAACAAATCTTTGCTTCTTTTAAAATAGCCTTTGAAATGTTTTTCATCACAAAGAGTGAAATAGCAAGAATAATAGATGTTGTAGGATTTGTAGCCACTATAGTTTCCTGCTTCTCCAAATGCTTTTGGAAATGCTGATTGATTTGTAACAAAGCCTGAAATGTCACCAGAAGGAATGAATGAAAAATACACTGCTCTAATGTATGTTGAAGTTGAAATTGGCTCAAAGTTTTAACCTTTAGAGTTGCTTTTTTCCTTTTTTTGTTTTCCTTTTTTTAACTTCACAGCAGTCAAATAGTCAGAAGGATAACCAGGAACAAAATGCACATAGAGAAAATGAATAAATTATGCTCTTATTTTTGGCACATTTACAAGAGAGACATTTTAGAACTCCAATGACAAAAGGCAGGATTGCTGTTCTTCCCCCACAGGCTGCTCCGTGGGGTGCAGGCGGTGCTGTGCTGCTGGGGCTGAGGCAGCCACGGCCCCCCCTCCATTCTGCACGGTGTTTGCCTGCGAGGGGCAAGCCCCCCGTGTGCCCAGGAGCACCCCCTGAGCTGTGGACATGGCTCTGCTGGGGCTGCCCCAGGTGGGATGGGCAGGATGGCGTTGTTTGTGTCTGGGTCGGGGTGGAAACGTGGCAGTGTTTGCCCCCCAGCTGGTCCTGTTGGCTGCGCTGGCAGCCGGCGTGGCCGGGAGCTGGGGGTGTGTTTGGGCACGAATGAGAGCAAGGCTTTGCCTGCCCTAGAATTTGCAGTAATTGGAACTGTAACCACGGTTTGAAACCCAGCCAATTTCTGATCGAGCAGGATGACCCTTCAGGGACACCGAGGCTGCTCCAGGGCCACCAGCTCCGCGGTGCTTTGTCCCTGGGCCCTTTTCTCACTGCTCGTGTTCCAGTCCTTGCAGAGCTCAATGTATGTCATTCCCCAGGTCAGAAATGGCTGGTGCTTTCTAGGGCTTGCTGCTTTTTTTGCCCAGATGAATTTGCTCAGTGGAGTATAAAACATCATAACAAAAGCCCTGGGACCCGTCTCTGGCATTAGCAGTGGTTGCTGCTGGCTGGGGGAAGATGTGCAGCAGCTGGAGCTGCAGTGCTGGGACACTGGGACTGCTTGGGCCTCACTCCCCCCTTCCTCTTCCTCAGGAACCCCCAATAGTTGGGCAAATTTAAACTGAAATGGGTGCTGACAGTAAGTGGTTCCCGAGCACGTCTTACAGTGGCTGAGGAGCAGCTTTGCTCGCCCTCACAGAGGTGTCTCCTCCTCCCTTCCCCCCAGAACCCATGAGGTCCCATCACTGTTCTCATGCTGCAGCAGAACGGTGTAAAACTGCTGTTAAAGTGGTGTTACAGCTTTTGCCCGGGGTTTTGTGGGGGGAAATCAGGGCCTTTGTCTTCATGCAGCTCCCTCTCCTGCTGCACCAAGAGCTGTGCCCTGTGCCGTGATGATGAGGGTGATGGTGAGGAGGGGTGGGAAGCAGGAGGTTCTGAGTGAAGGCACGTCCTCACGTGCACGTGGTGGCTTACAGGTGACACCAGGAAGGAACAATGCAGGTCTTCAAGTTCCAGTTTGTGATGGTGCTGAAAGCTGCTGCCCCATCAGAGGTGGAGTAGCCAAACCCCTGCTCGGTGTGTCTGGGAATGCTGGTGTTGAGGGAAGGTCAGGAGGGAGCTGCATTGCAAATGAATGAAATGAATCCTGGAGCAGTAATTGTAGGGCTCTCTCACCTTGTTCCTAGAAATTTTTTTTGCAGGAAAAGGCTCAAAATGAATCCACCTATCTCATTTCAGCCTCATGATGTGTTTGTTCAACATAAAAAATCAATGTTGAACTAGAATTTTGTGGGGAAGGAGAAGGTCTGTGGGGATTACATTCCTGTTCAGTGCAATTTCATGTTTTACTGCTGCATAGACTGCTGGTTAATAAGGTCTCCTTGAACAGGAGCTCTGTATTACAGTTATTGCTGTGCTGGTGTGTAAAAATCAATCCTTGTAATTTTTCTTGGTGGCCACGTGCTGCATTTGGTGTCGTTGTAATTGGGGCTGTCGCTGATTGACAGCAGCCAGTAATCAAAAGCAGTTCTCTAATTCTGATCCCATCAAACACCAAGGGCAGGGAGTGTCCTTGTGCCTCACACTCCTCCCTGGCACTGGGGGCATTCCTCAGAATGCCACTTTGGTGGGATGAGGAAACCTGGCCTCAGGGGAAGCAGCTGGGATGGCGATGGAAGTGCTGCATCTTCGGCCGAGACCAATAAAACCCAAATCCATCGCTTTACCTTAGAGAAATCCTTTCTGCCTGGATCCAGCACGAGCACTCTGAGGCACCTGACAGTAATTCTTCCTCTGAATTTGCATTGGGATAATGGGCAATTAATGATAGGTTTGTTCTTGGCTGGGGAAGGGTGAGAAGGAGGGGAAAAATCACATCCTTTGGAAGCAGCACATCCGCTCCCTGGATCGCTGTCTGGGCTGTTTATCTGATCTGGAGAACGAAAAGGAGATGAGTGCAGGGAAATCTGAGCGTGATAATCTCCTTGGAAATCTGAGTGAGCCAGAAGCAGCCGTCTGGAAGTCTGGAAGGGGATCAGTCCTGGCTTCCTGGGTGTGCTGGCTGGGAGATTCGGGAACAGCCAGGGGAGCTGCTCTGAGGGGCACCAGCTTGGCTGCAAGGGCTCCATCCTTCATGCTTTCAAACCTCTCTGAGTCAACTCAGTTATGACACTTGATTACCTATTTAGCTCTCAGCATCTGATTAGAAAGGTTTGATTACTCAATTGGAACTCAGATTAATTTGGTTAGGGCACCAAAACTAATGGCATTTACATGAATTAGCTTTAAATATCAATATCTAAGCTAGACACAGAACCTCCAAGGTGCCTGTTCTAAGCAATACCTGCTATAGAGGAACCTGTGGAACTCAGGGTAGCATGTGGTGCTCACGGGAAACAAATCTGCCTTTACCTGCACATGTTACATTTCTCTTCCCTGGGCTGATAATCCTCTGCCTGTTGGCATCTGACTGCTCTGACGACTTTTGAATTAATGTTGAAATTATTCATTTGGGTGGTAGAAGCATCTGTTCCAGTGTTACATCCTAGTCTGGGACTCCTTCATTATATATGGGATGATGCACCAGACAGGCACTCGAGATGCAGGTTATAAAAATACCACAAGGCAGGGAAAGCATTTGTTGAAGAGTCATCTGTGAATTCCATGCATTTCATTTAGCAGAGAGCCCGGATAGGTGGGTGATAGTGAGTGTTGCTTCTTCCCAGGGCCACAGGCAATAATTTGGGCACATCTGCAACGGGAGCAGTTGGTGGTTGCTGATTCTGACATGGGGGTCACAGATTTGGTCAGGGGGACCTTGGGGACCTCTGAGCTGGGCTGTCCAAGGGAGGGAGGTCTTGTGTCAGTGGTGTGACACTCGGGGCTTGTTGGACAGCAGTGGCAGTGGAGGAGGGAAACGGGAGGTACCAGGAGGGGGTGGTGGAGGAGAGGGTGGAGAAGGTGATAGAGGAGGTGATGGAGGAGGCAATGGAGGAGGCGATGGAGGAGGCAATGGAGGAGGTGATGGAGGAGGTGGTGGAGGAGGAGATGGAGGAGGTGATGGAGCAGATGGAGGAGGTGATGGAGGAGGTGGATCTTCAGCTCCCAGCAAGCCCTGACAGGGCTGTGGGACATGGCAGGGACAACACCCACTGAGCACTGGTGGACAAACCTGTGCTGGAGGGGATCCTGCAGCTCAGTGGGATGGGCTGCTGGGCAGGAAACCCAACAGCTGGAGATGGAAAATTTTGGGAGCAGGTTCAGTGACGCAGGACAAGGGACATTCCTACATGGGGTGGCTCCATGAGGGATTATCTGACCATCCCAGCTCCAGGCTTAGAAACCAGTTTCACACCAGTTTGAGGGCTTCAGTTAAGACTAAATCTGTCTCTCCAAAGACAGAAGGCTGGCACTGCATGTTATGTGAGCTGTAAATCCCCGGGCTCTCCCAGGGCTGAGGTGAGGCTTTGGGTCAGGGGGCAGACCAACATCCTCAGGAACCCAGTTTACTCCTGATCCTCTAAATCCCTGCCGGGGATAAAAGGCTTAGCATTAGTTATCAAATGAGAGTGATGGCTCCCTCGGCTGCTTTTAAGCCCAGGTTTGGTGCAGATATTACATGAATTTTCAGAGGAACAAAGTGTTCAAGGACTTGATTCATGGGTGGATTTTGGCCCATGTTTTATAGGTCTTCAAGGAACCACCAGAAGACCATTTTTCCCTGCTCTTTGTTTTGAAGTTTAACCCTCTGGTACAGGGACTGTTGGCAGAAACTCAACACAGAAGGAAATATGAGCCATTTGTCAAGGAAAGGAGCAGCACATATTTTAGCCCTACAGCCCTGCAGGCTTTCAGATATTACCCAATAAAACCCAATAAAACCAGCTCGTCCACTTTTTCTTCTTGAAACCCCAAACCCAATTTTCAGTCTGTTTTCTCCTTAGAGTTCACCCTGTGCTTTCTGCTTCTGGAAGGCATCCCAGCCCCAGGAGCCCTGGCTGGCCGGGTGATAACAAAGGCTGGAAGGGATTTCAGGGGGTTGTCATCTTTCCCAGCCTCCAGGTCTCCTCAAGGATGCAAAATACACAGCTGAGAGCCACTGATCTCTGCAGCCTGAGGTTTTCTTGGCTTGGCATTCTGATCTGGGCCAACTTCCAAGCATTTACTCATGTAGATGAGTAAATCTAAGAGAAATTAAAGATGAAGATGTATTATCAGAGTCTTAACTTCTGTGTAATATTGGTGCATGCCTATGATTTTGTCATTACATCAGTTCTTGAGATGTAGAAATTGCTTTCAGCAATTTAATTCTCACTCCATTTTATTGCATTCTTGTGTTGCATCCTTGACCCCAGGTCTCTTTGCTGAGCAATAATATGTTTTTACAATTTTTCCTTGACTATCTATGTCTTCAGGAATAGCAAATATGGCATATCCCTTCCCTTTCAGAGAGAAGCAACCATGAAAACCCATGACAGGGACAGTGCCTGGGGTGAGGCACAGGCAGGGTGACTGGGGGGGGTCATGCTTTGAAAGCATCTTTTAAAGTAAATGGGATTTTTTTACCCAGCAAGCTCTAACTTCCATTCATTTGGTTTATCCCAAGCCAGTTTGGTTTGATTCAGAGCAAAATACTCTCCCCAGTTTTCTTGGGGGTGGGAGGGATTGATGTTTTAATGATGTTGAGAGTTGGTTTCTGTGTCAGGAAGTGGTGGAGTCCCCATCCCTGCAGGAATTTAACACACATGTGGAGGTGGCACTGGGGGACAGGGGTTTGTGCTTGGCTTGGCAGTGCTGGAGGGGCAGTTGGACTCGGTGGGCTTGGGGGGCTTTTCCCCCTCCATGATTCTGTGTTTCTCCAGTTTTAGGTTTATGTTTAGGTTTATTTTTTTAGCACAGGTTTATGTGCTGTCCTAAAACAGCCTCTCCTGCCAAGGGTGGGACAATGTGCTGGGTGGGCCACTGGAATAGTCCAGCAGAACTTTCCTTATATCCTTATTTTAGGATCTAAAACTTGCACTCTCATAATGTGCAGTGCCTCTTCAGGCAGTGCTGTGGCTGCTCCAGGCCGGCTTTGCTCAGGGTTGCTTTGCAGGCTGCCTTTCACTGGGCACAGCGTGGCACGGGCCTTAATTAAAGTGTGCCCTGCAGTGGCAGGGCTGGAGCAGAGCTGAGTTCATAGCCCAGGTTCTGCTCCAGAGCAAAACATCCTGGCAAATCGTGTATTTTGTATCACTGTCCTTTATGGGATGGTTAATAACCGTGATTATTGTACAGCAGCAAAATATCTCTTCTCTTCTGTCCTTTAAACAAAAGGAGTTAAAGATTAGCAGCCCATTAACCACCCCCTCCCTTCCAGAGAATAAATAAAGGCTCACAGCTCTTGCTGTGCAGCTCAGAATGGGCTATTTGATGCTTCAGAGTTTTCCAAGAAATGACTCTGTAACGTGTCATTAAACACTTCCTCATCATGAGTAAAAGCATCATGGATGTGGATGCTATCCAGGATCCCCCTGCAGTCCCCACGGACACACTGCACACCTGCACACGTCCCAGTGCGTGTGGCGATGGTGTGGCATGCCCCGTGCCCGTGCCAGGCTGTCCTGCTCAGCCTGGAATTAAATCCCAGCTGTTTGCTGTGAACAGTGTGCTCCTCAGCCCAGGCAGTGCCCGCGTCCCTGAGGAACCAGCCCCCCTTCTGCCCCAAAGTCCCCTGGGTCCCCCTGTGCGGCACAGGTGAGGTGCCCTCGGTGCCCAGTGACACTGCCCATGGCCACTCACCAGACACCACATGGGCAGTGTCCCACCTGGCACTGGCACTGCACCAGTCCTGAGCAAGAAGGATTGTGGATTTGGTTGTGAGCTCTGCAGGGTGAGTGCCCCCCAGCCCAGCCACTGGCATCTCCTCTGCCCTGGCACTGCTTCTGCTTGGGATGCACCTGGAAACAGCTCAGGAGAGTGAGGACATGCCTGGGAATGCAGGGGCACCCCTAAGGGAGTCAGACATGCAGGATTCTCAGTTTCAATGGCCATGTGTCATGTGAAAATTAACTTATTTCTGACTGTTTCCAACTGACTTTTAGATTATAATAAGCCTCGGTGTGTTTAAATGCAATTTAAAACTGGTCCTGCTAGCATCTGCATTGCTGCTGCCTGCAAGATTCCTCCTGGGGGCTCCAATTACAGTCCAGGGGTTTTTCAGCCTAAAACCCCCCCAGGATCTGAGTGCTGGGCTGATTCTTTATTTCTCACACCTGGTTGGCATAAAGGAAACCCTGAGAGCCCCCCATGCTGAGTGCCAGGGACTGCCCTGCCCAGAAGGGCAGAGGGGATATTGTAACCCCTTAAACTGCTTCTTCTTCATCAGCTTCAGCTGGGGCTGCAGGGGCTGGGCTTAAATACCTGCTGGGCCAGGTGAGAGAAGTCTGGGGGCTCTTTGTCCTTCCTCTGCTCTGGGTCCTGGGAGCTGGTGGTACGCTTCAGGTAAGGCTGGGAGAGCTCAAGGGCACTGGGGTTCTGCTGTGTGATCCTGCTGATAATAAGCAAAGCAAGGTTGTCTTTTTGCTGCCGGGGAAGGGGATGCCTGGAAAGGCATTAAAAATAGCTGCAGGGAATCTGCTGTGCTCCTCGCAGCCTCTCCATTGTTGTGCCATTAATAACGTGCTGCAGAATCCCAGGAGCCCCCAGCCCTCCCTCTGGGGCTGTGCAGGAGCTACAGCCAGCCCAGTGTTATCAGATTTGTGCTGCCATGCAGAACCTGACAGGGGCCTGTGTGTTTATGTGCTGGAGATAAGTACATTATTACCAAGGATTTCATGCAAATGAGGGGTTGTTCTGCTCTAGCATTGTCGGATCATTACAATTTTCAGCTTTAATAACTCCTTGAAGGGGTTTTAAGATCCCAGGGTGAGTTTTAGGGGAAAGCTCTGCATGTCAGGTGCTGTTCCTTGGTGTGTGTCCCTGACCAGCACAGTGCCCTGAGGCGCAGTGGGATCATGCCCTGCCAGGCTGGGCTGTCCCTGAGTGTGGCACCTTCCCTGCTCTGTGTGTACCTAATCACTTTGGTTAAGGAGAGAAAGTGATATTCTATTCATTTAAATATTGTAACACCTGACACAGCTCTGATATTAATGACCCACCTGGGGCCAATCCTTCTTGAAGGGCTCTTTGGTTGCAAATCCATCATGCAGGCGTCAGGCAGAGTTATCATTCACTTGTTTTTTGGGAAGGACAGATATTGATACTCTCCCAAGGTGTGAGAATGGATCCCTTTATCAGTAGTGCTGAGCATGCAGAAGGAATTCCCTATGACTGAGGGCCCCTGTGGCTCAGGGAGCTCTGCTCTCCCAGGGAACACTCCAGTGTTCCAGCTTCAGCCTGAAAAGCTGCTTTTCTGCTGAGTTCTGTGTTCTTCCTTCCCTGTGGTTGGCAGGAGGCACAGTTTGGTCTGGGCAATGTGAACTCCCATGCTTTGGAATCACTTGGGTGTTGGTTGGAGGCAAGGACAGATGACTTTTATTATTTTGAGTTGCTGAGAGGAAGGAGCAGAAATAAAATGCAACTGCATCCTGTTCTGTGCTCAGACGGGTGGGTTTGGTTGCAAACCTGCGTTCTGGGGGTGGTTACCTCCAGAAGTGGCCCAGAACCCAGTGCTGCTGTTAAGGAATGGGATTTCCCTCTGGAGCTATCTGGGGTTGGTGCCTCAGGCTGCTGGGAGCAGGGAGGGGGGGTCTGCTCTGCTGTCTTCAGGAGTTGTTGCAGTGTGTCACAAAGTGCTATTTTTCATCATACACAGAGTGCCTGCCTTTGTAACGTGACCTATATAAAGACACAGTCCAAGCTGTTCTTGTTACATGATGGAGGTTCTGTGTTTCTGGGCTTAGTCAGAAAAAAGGTGCAGTTTTTTAACAATGAGCCTGGAGTGCAGAACCAGGCCCAGCAGCCTCCCTGCCTCTGTGAGGGCAAGGATCAGCTCCTCTGGGAAATGCCCTCCAGAGGAATTTCCATGCTGTGACAGGTCTAGGAGCTGGGATAATTTTTCTTACAGCAAAAAAAGTGATAATTTTCAAAGAGACTAAGAAAAAGAAAAATACTGGCTGTTAAAGCCCTGGCATTCCTGTTATTTGTTGCCTCTGAGCTGTCTCCACAACCCATCTCTCCTATTTCTCTGTTCTGGCTAGAACTGCAAGAGCCAGTCTATAAACCACAAGTTCATTGTAAGTGTCTTTGGTGATCATGTCATAGGCAGGCAGCTGGAAGCTGCTGATGGCTCCGAACCTCCTGACCAGAGTCCAGATCTGAGGCCTCCAGTACAGGAAGGAGGAGTCCAGAGGAGGCCCTGGAGATGCTGCAGGGCTGGAGCTCCTCTGCTCTGGAGCCAGGCTGGGAGAGCTGGGGGGACTCACCTAGAGAAGAGAAGGCTCCAGGGACACCTGAGAGTCCCTTGCAGTGCTTAAAGGGGCTTCAGGAGAGCTGGAGAGGGACTGGGGACAAGGCATGGAGGGACAGGACAAGGGGAATGGCTTCCCACTGCCAGAGGGC
>JAWWTY010000022.1:1820679-1874424 GCA_035222235.1 Margarornis squamiger
AGGGATCCAGGGGCAGCCACAGCTTCTCTGGGCACCCTGTGCCAGGGCCTGCCCACCCTCCCAGGGAAGGATTCCTTTCCAATATCCCATCTATCCCTTCCTTCTGGCAGTGGGAAGCCATTCCCCCAGGTCCCTCTCCACTCTCCTGGAGCCCCTTTAGGCACTGGAAGGGGCTCTCAGGTCTCCCCGGAGCCTTCTTTTCTCCAGGTGAACAATCCCAACCTTTCCTTATCTGTGCTCCCCACAGGGAGTGAGGACACTGTCTGAGCTCCTTAAGGAGGATGAGGCTGTGTGTGAGGAGGGTGCTCAGCTGCTCCATGGAAGGGAGCACAGGGCAGTAGGAATTATGACACCCAAGGCAGGAGAAGGGCCTTGAGTGCCTTATCTGTGTGCCCAGGCAATCCAGCTGGGCATTAGTGAGAGCTGCCCTGTGAGTTTTAGGTGTAATTCCAGGGGTTGTTACTGAACCCACATCTGCTGGGGCTGCTCCCCTGTAACTGGAGCCTCACCCAGGGAAATACTTCCCCTTAAACGGGGGAAGAGGCAGGTCAGGGCTCTGGCAGTCTTGGAGAGGAAGGACAGGGGGAGTTGGAGGCACAGAGGCAAATGGCCAGTGGAATGTGTTCTGCTGCTGTTGCATTGCAATTGTAATAATTACTCATAATTTGAGGGGGGTTTAAAATAAAAGATCTCTTTTAGACCATGGTAACCTGGTGATTGCTCAGCCATTCAAGGAGTAAGGTTGTTGTAGCAGGGAGGAGAGCAGAGCACCTGTCCCGTGCAGTTGTAGCATGAGCTTTGTCACCATTCCATCTCTGTGGGGTCTGTGTCTCAGTTCCTGATCACTTTCCACCTTCCATTCCCCCTGGATTTAGTCTTAGAGCCCTTTCTCTGCTCCTTTCCCTTCTGCAGAGCATCATATAAATGCTGTACTCTCGACGTGGAGCTTTGGAAACTAAGTATGTGGGTAAATGTGGAATTAAAGCAGAATTAATTAATTTTGCCATAAATGTTAGATTAACATGCATTTATTTTTATATTATAGCAAATACACTCAAAGTAGAGATTTATTCTTCCTCTTCCAAGACCATTTTGATACAGTGTATTGACATAAACTGGAGTCATTAGAGATGCCTTTTAACTTGTGGCTCGAAATGAGAATTAAACGATCAGCGGACTGGCCAATTAAGAGGAGACGTTTGCAATTTAAGTTTGCTGGGTAGCTGTAAGTCACAGGGTAGCAATGGGAGTTAAAACAACATTATTTTCATTCTGGTGATGAACTTGTGAAATGAACCCACCAATTTCACGTTAATGATGTTGTCAAGGGCTGAGTGTGGATGGTGTCCCGTGGCCATGGAGCACTGTCCGAAGGGAAGGCTCTTGAACAGCAGCTGATTTGGGCTTTTATTCAGCAATTGAGCTGAAAAGGGCTATTATCTGATATCACTTCAACCTGAAATGAGTGCCAGCTCAAGTAGCAGGGAGTGAATTAAATTTGATTGCAATAACGCACATAAAAAACCCCCGTAAAACCCAAAGTTAAGTGCCCTTTTATTGGGGTGAGGGCTGTTGGTTTTGTGGAGAGAACTGCAGAAAAGCAGGGACAATTTCCCTCCAGCCACTCCCTGGGAGTGCCCAGCCCTGCCAGGACCAGCCCCATGGCAATGATGGGCTCTGTTTGCCCAGGAAGGGCTGCACAAGGTGCCCTGTGCACATGGATTGCTGGGTTTGTGTTGGGCTGTGCCACGTCTGATTGAGCTCTTGGAATCACAGAGTCCTGGAATGGCTTGGGCTGGAAGGGACCTCAAAGCCCATCCAGTGCCACCCCTGCCATGGGCAGGGACACCTTCCACCAGCCCAGGGTGCTCCAAGCCCCGTCCAGCCTGGCCTGGGACATTCCAGGGATCCAGGGGCAGCCACAGCTTCTCTGGCAACAGCCTTTTGTCTGTGTGGGCAGGAGAGGTGGGACTTGAGCAGCAGCTCTGGGATTGCCTGGTCAAATTAACCCAGGCAATGTTGGTTTCCTTGGAGAACACTCACAGTCCATTGCTGGAGCTGTTGCTTTTAGAAGAGTGAAATCATTGAACTAAGTCAAATAACTATAAGGAAAATAAGGAAATCAGGTTGTTCATAAATTGTTTGTAATTAGTTTGTGAGCATAAAAAGAGGCTTTGTTTCTCAACTGAATTATTCACAATGAGTTATTTACTCAGTCCTAGTTAGTAACACATTTACAATAATTTCTTCTCTCTTTGTGACTCCCATCAGTTGCTTCCTCTCTGGTTATTATATTAAAATTTCTAACTACAGTAAACATAATTTCTTATTGCAGATACCTATCTATAAGGCAGAAATAAAAATTAAAAAAGGAAGGGAAAATGCACCCTGAAGATTGATTTCTTTTATATATATTAAGTTAAAACTTGCAGACATGAACTGAAACAGGGTCTCATTTATCATCACACTTGGTTGCATTTTTAAATAACCCCCTTTTATCAAAATATGTTCACAACATAATTCATGAAAGTAGCAATTTGGCAGATTGAACTATATTTTTCTGAATTGAATCTCTGTTCTCTCTGGTTTAATATTTAATAACTAAAGCATATCTGCTTGTGAACTAGATAGAAATGACAACTCTTCTATGTGGGCTGATTAGGGGAAGAAAATCCTGCAGGCAAGTAATAGCTCAGCTTTCAAAGAATGCTCTTCAGCTATTCAATTCTTAGTCCTCTTTGAAATTTTTATAATAGTTTGAACAACCTTGAATTAACAAATGTAAATGAGTGTTTTAAATCTCACTTCTTAAATACTCACCTAGATAACTTCAGAGAAGTGAGTTCTGACTTATTGCAATTAGATGTTTCTAGAGAAGATCCACAACTTCAGGATCTTTTTAGCATTGCAGGAAATGCATAAAATCTTTTGTTTGAAATATTTGTAGAGTCAGAGTGGTTTGGGTTGGAAGGGACCTTAAAGATCACCCAGTGCCACCCCCTGCCATGGGCAGGGACACCTTCCACCAGCCCAGGGTGCTCCAAGCCCTGTCCAACCTGGCCTGGGACACTTCCAGGGATCCAGGGGCAGCCACAGCTTCTCTGGGCACCCTGTGCCAGGGCCTGCCCACCCTCCCAGGGAAGGATTTCTCTGAATGTCTGAGCTAAAACTCTCATTTTAGTTTAAAATGGAGGGAACAAACTACAATTTCTTGCACTATTTCTATGTGATTGAACATCTGTGTTCCTGGCTATAAAAATGTGAAGTTTATGGCCATTACTACCTTGTGCCTTTAGAAGAATATTCTGGTTTTGTGGTCATGCAAGTCCAACGGGGTAGGCTTTGGGCTGAGGCATCATCCCATCTCCTCTTTTGCTGGTGCTCCTGGTTCCCCCCCAGGGGAGATGTGGCCATGCCCAGAGCTGCCCATCCTCGTGGATCTGCTTCTCACCATCACATAAGTGAATTGCAGGGTCTGATGTGGCTTTGCTCTTCCTCCAGCTGGGGTTTGTGCAGGGTTTCAGCGAGCACCCCGAGGTGCCCTGCTGGCTCCTGCTGCAGGGAATGTGGGAGAAGGGAATGGAGGGCAGGGCCCGTGTTCCCCACCTGCATCCTGCCAGCTTGGGCCCACTTCAGCCTGGGAGATTGAATGTGCTTCCTGACAGAATTACACAGCACTTTAAAATACAGCACAGCCACAGCACTGTTCAAGAGCAAAGGGCCCCTTGGCTTTTCCTTTAAGCTCCCCAAAAAATGATAGATTGCAATTTGTTTAATGCACAGTGAGCCCTGCCCAGGACGGGGCTGGGCAGGTTCTGGTGACAAACAGCTTCCCCTTCCCTTCTCTTGTTACTCCCCTGGCAGCGCCCAGCCTTGGCTTGAATGTTGGAGGGCAATTAGAATGAAGCAATATTGAGTTGTTGTAGTGGGAAACCAAAACCCTTCACTTGAGGAGGAGCAGCTCCTCTGGCCCTGCTTGGCCAGCCTGAATGGGAGGTGACCTCTGCAGCCTGCCAGGGGCAAGGAACAGTTTGGGAATGTTCTTGAGGGGTTTTTCCCCTTAATTGTGCTTATTCCAGTCTTCCTTTGGCATTTAATTGATTACTGCATCTTGCAACATCTTCCAGGCCTGAAGGGCATCAGGGTGGTGTCTTCCCCTCTTCCATTGCCTGGGTCAAGCTTTGAGAGGGGCAGAGCTGTGACTTGAAAACTGCAGAGAGCAATTAAGTGGCAATTTCTGTCTGTTAATGAAATGTGGTGATCACTTCCCACAGTGCTGCCTGCAGTAGTAACTGAGCCGTGGTGGGCAGAGACTGGTGGTCCCTGGGGAGGGTCCTCAGGCCCGTTCTGGGGCAGGAGCTCCCTGGGATGTCTCACTTCCAGAGCAATGGTGAGGTTTGGGCTGCTGAGAAACTGGGGGGATTCCTCCTGGGCTGCCACTGCTGAGCCCTCACCTTGAGTCCTGGACTCAGGGCCGGGTCCCTCAGGACAAGAAGGACATGAAGGGGCTGGAGTGTGTCCAGGGAAGGAAATGGAGGTGAGGAAGGGTCTGGATACCAGGAGTGGCTGAGGGAGCTGGGGAGGCTCAGCCTGGAGAAGAGGAGGCTTAGGGGGGACCTTCTGGCTCTGCAATGCCCTGAGGGATCCAGGTGAAGGTCGGGCTCTGCTCCCAGGGAACAGGGACAGCAGGAGAGGATGTGCCAGGGCAGGGGCAGGTTGGACATCAGGTAGAATTTCTGCCTGGAAAGGGTGGTCAGGCTTTGGAAGGGGCTGCCCAGGGAGGTGGTGGAGTCCCCACCCCTGGAGGGCTTTAAAACCCATGCTGATGTGGCATTTGGGGACATGGTGGTGTGGTGGCTTTGTGGCACAGCCGTGCTTGTGTGGTGAGTCCCCTGTGCCCAGCATTGTGTCCTGCAGATAGAATTCCTGCTGCTGGAATCCTGCACAGGCCTGAAATTAGTATAAATAAAGCAGGGCCATGAGAGAACCAGACATATATCTGGCCTAAATGTATATGCAGACACATATATGTACATCAGACCTGCACCCAGGGCACAGACAGGGGGTCCCCTGGCTGCAGACCACCCACAGCCCTGGCAGCTCACATCATCCCACAGCCTATTTTTGCATCCCCAGGCATGTGCTCTCTCTTAAAAAACCCTGGGAAAATAAAAAATAGCTCTTCCCAACAATCCAGGGACAGGTGACCAGTCTAATCCCAGCCCAAGTGGCCAAGGAGACGTCTGGGCAGGGAAAGCTTAAAATAAAACTGTTGCTGGGCAGAAATGAAAGCTGCGGGTTGGGAAGTGGAACAAGCCTTATAATATGTAATGCAAATCAAATTTAGCAAGGCTGGCACTCATTTCATGGGCTTTGGGGGTTTTTCCCAAGCTCCCAGGACCATGGAGTTCCTTGAGAGCTTCAGTGATCAATAACCCATTACAACAGGGACAGCACCTCGGACCCTAATTACCAGTGCAGCAGAGCTTCCCTAATGAGTCACAGGCGTTGTTGGAATGGCCAAAAGTGAGTGTGGGGGATTTAATATCCTCTTTTTAAATGTGTTTTTCTCGAAGTACCTTGATCTCTTGAGCACAACAGAATTCAGGCTGAAAAGAAGGATAATTGGGCTTGTCTTTTATCACACCTCAGACTGCAAGTGCAGCACCTTTTTCTTGCTGCTTGGCTAAAATTCTGATTCTCTGGAACACAAGAACCCCTTGTTTTGCTAGCAGGGCTCCTAAACATCATTGCATTTTCTTTTGAACGAGGTGTGCAGATATAATTTCTTTTAATTTTCCTTCCTATATATTGTGCATATTACATACATGTAGTATTGTGTATCTTCATGTATATAATATATATGTATGTAATTGTCTATTTTCTTCTCTTACTTGTATTTTAAACACCTGTGCATAGAAATATGTTTCTTGTAGAGAAATCTCAGTTCTAAAAAGAGAAGTATCCAGCCTTGATTCTAAAAGTGCTGGTGGAGTCCCTGCTCCTCAGCTTGGTGTTCTCTGTGCTGATTGAGTCCATTTGGATGTTCTTATTTGAATTTTTCAGCATCAGGCCATTTATTCCTCTTGCACTTTTCAGAGGGAGATTGGAGAACCCTCCAGGGCTGCTTTCCCTAAAAGTAATCAAGGCAATGTGCTGTAATCAAGAAGACTCTCAGTCCTCTGCTGAACTGCTCTGGACATTTTTTAGTTTCTCTCTGAAGCCTTTCTTGGTATTTCCAGGTGTTCTTGAGGTTTTTCTCGAGCAATGAGGATGAGGAATGGATGCTGTGCTGGTGTCCTTAATGCTGTGCAGGGTCCCCACCTCTGCTTCCCACTCCAGGACATGTCCGTGGCCTCACCACAGGGATGTGCTGCCCTGGGAGATGGGAAGGCCTTGGTGGGGTTGTGAGGTTTGTATTTGTAAGGAGGCAAACCGTTCCCCCCAGTCCCAGCTCTCAAAGTGGAATTTGGCTCCTGAGGTTCATTTAATCCCTGCAATGGCTTAGTTAGAGAGGACTGCAGAGGGGTAATTCATCTTTATTTGTCAGCTCCCCAGGGCCGAGTGCTTTTGAAGGGCAAGAGTGAGCAGGGGGTAAGGAGGAATTGTAAGCTGTAGAAGTTCTGACCTCTGACTCCTTCCACACTTTGTGCTCAGGGAGATTTTGGGCAGGGGTGCCAGGAGAGCATCGCTGAACCCGCAGGGTGTTGCCAGCCTGGGATTTGGCTGAGCCTGGGAAGTGTTTTACACGTCTTAACCAAGGAACACGTACAGGATTTGGAGAGGGTGGGAAGGAGTAGAGTTCTCTGCAGATCTTCATGGTCATTGTGTGGCAAATTAATTTAAGCACTATAAATTGGCTCGGTGAAGCTCCCTCTGCCCTCAGTTTCGGTGTGGCAGCAGCACCAGCCTCATCCCACGCCCCCCAAAGTCAATACAAGGGCTCCTATTGATTTCCAAAAGGCTGGGATCTTATTTAATGAAAACTTCACTGAAGACAACTCACACATGGCCTGACTAATGTTGTTCTGAGGGAAACTGCTTCCTGCTGTGCATTTCAAAGTGGTCCTGATGTGTGATTAATGCTGATTCCGAGGAGAGCTCTCCTTGCACGAGGTCATTTGTGCGTGTGGCAGAGCTCTGCACCTCCCAGGCTGGCAAAGTCCTCTGGCCACTGGACATCTGAACCCCACTAATGAATTATATGCTTGTCAAACTGGAATGGCATTTGGGAATGGATGGCTAATGTTTCTCATGTAACTTTGCTCTCCTGTGTTGTGCTCCAGGTTGGGTTTGTGGCTGTGTCTGTGGTTGCCTCGTCCTGCTCTGCTGCCTCTCTGCAGGTTCTGCCCTGAGCATGTGGAACCTCCATCCTCTTTGGCTTTTGGGTTGAAAGGATGTGGATCCCCCGTGTAACCAGTGCACTGTCCAGTCCCTCTGCAGGCAGAGGTAAAGCCTTGGCCAGCCAGTGGTGGGGATGTGCCAGAAGGGCCGCTTTGCAGGGCCAGGGCTCTCCTGGTGGGGCTGAAAGGCAGGCAGGTTTGCCCACTGTGGCTGCGGGAATGGTGCCTGTTCCCAGCACTGTGGTGACACAGACACCACCAAAGCTGCTGGATGTGGTGTGGCACTGGGGTTTATCCAGCATTTATTAATGCCCTTCAGCTGTGTCACCCTAAACCCCCCTGCCTTTATTCCCAGCCACGCCAGACAGCTCCAGATTTCTCACAGGAACTCAAATGCCACCTAATTCCCGTCTCCTGCAGGAACTGGAAGTCTCCTTAGAGGATTAACGAGACTTGCATATAAAGCCTGTAAACTGCTGTCAGAGCTCTGTGTTTTGGGTAGCTCATATCTGACTCTGTTTTATTACAAAATGAGGGCAACAATAAATGTTTTCATTCCCCATGAAGTGGATCCAGATGTATATGTGGGAAAACTTTGTCTGAAAATTCCCCTTTATTGTGACTTGCAAGATGCAGGGAACTGTTTACAGCTGACGTGATTTTTAAGTACAAGCTCCTAAACTTAGGCTAATTCTTGGTAAATATTGATCACATATGGCATTTCTTTGCTTGTGCCTCACAGACATTGTTAAAGATGCATAGGCAAGAATTGTTTTTCCAAGACAGCAGTAGGAATTTGGCTGCAATAATAATAGTTGGAATTAGAATATTAAGCTCTGATTAGAGGCATTTAGGACTCACAGGGTTTGCTCAACCACATCATGGCATTTATTTTACGTTCTCTCGTTGCTCTTTGAAGAGCTCTGTTTGGTTAATGGGCTTTGAGTAAAAGTCACGTTGAGTGTTTCCTTGAAGAGGAATATTCAGCAGGTAAATCTGATTTTTTGATGTTATAATAGCTGTGGTTTCCTTAGTTCCCTTTTTCCCTTTTCTCTTTGTGTTTGATACTTCCCTGCCCATGTTAGTTTTTTACTCAGGCCATACCTGGACAAGCTCACCCCATGGTGTCGTGAGGATTCAAGCAGCAGGTTTGTTTCTGGCATATGATGAGCAAGCAGTTTCTGGTGGTTTGGTTTTAAGGCACTTTCCTCCGTGGTGCTGAGCAGGCAGTACCCCTGAACTTCCAGTGTAACGAGGTTCTTCTTCACTCCCTTTATGTGAATTCCCAGCTCTTTCCACTCCAGCCTGGAGCTGTCTGGGAGCTCCTGCAGCAGAGGGAACTGGGGGGCATGAGATGTGAGAACTGAGAGGCTGAAAGCCCTTTGGGAAGCTGGGATAGTAATTAAAGCTGGCAGTAATTAAGCATGTCCTAGCTGAGGCAGGAGAAGATCCCTGCACTCAGCAGAGGCTCTTGGCTCTCCCACCTGGTTGGGGACATGGGATGGGACCTGGTGGGAGCTGGTGCTCCTGCCTTGGTGCAGGGTCCTGGCACTGCCCTTCTCCCTCCTGGGGGAGAAAGGCAGGAGCAGAGCTGGGCACAGCCCCTTCAGCTGACTTTGTCCTGGCTGTTTTCAGCTTTCACCAGGAGTTTTGATATGACTAAGGAACCTGATGGGACAGGAGGTGCCCCAAAAACCTGTGCCAGGGCTCCCCCTGGCAGCCTCATGCTGGGCTTCAGGCTCCTCCACCTCCAAATGCTCAGCAGGATCTTCTGCTCTGTCCTTGGTGCTGCCACAAGGGACCTGAGGAGGTTCCAGGGTGTCTGCAAAGCAGAGCAGCTGGTGGGACCTGTGTGTGTAAGGTGAGCTGCTTCCTGCCTTAGCACTCTGGACAGGCTGGGGTAGATTGGCTAAAGCAGCCACAAAAGAATGCCAATTGTCATCTTTTTAGTAAAAATTTCTTCCTGTCCTCCCTGCTCTTTGCTGTAAAATTGAGGAGAATCAGGTGAGGGTAAAATGCTGCAGAGACTGAGGCAAACCTGGGTATGGCCTTGGAGAGGGGCTGTGGCTGTGCCAGCCCAGACAGCCCAGCCCTGCCCAGCTCTGGCTGGTAAATGGCTCCAGAAATAAAGATCTTTGTTCCAAAGCCCATTCAGGTTGCTTAGAGACAGCACCGAGCCTGCCTTGTGCATTCCTTACCTCACCAGCTTCCCAGAGCAAGGCACGGGAGAGCATTCGGGGGCCAGGAATGAAACACACTGTTCCTGTGAGAAAGAAATGCAGATTTTGGCTCCTGAAGAACAGGGAGCCCAGAGGGAGGCTGGGCAGGAAGGGTGGTGGGCCCGTCAGAGCTGGGTGTGCTGACAGCCCTTCCCGTGGGCATGTTCCAGAGGGGACACCTGGGACACCCCTCTTCCATCGCTCCATGCACTTGTCTTTTCCCTCGGGAGGCACAGGTCGTGGTGGAGCTTGTTCCAAGAGATTTCCCATGTCCTGCTGCTGTTTTCCACCTTTGCTTCACTCCCAGAAATCTAGGCATCCCTATAAATGAAAGTATTTTAAAATGCTGCACCTGCTTCTCCCTCTGAAGTGTCTCTTGAGCATCAAAATTTGGGTATGTCTCATTTCTCCAGTGTGATTTTTCTTTAGAGGTAGAAAGATACCAATGCACTGGGAAAAAAAAAATAAAAACGATAAAGAAAATGATCCAACAGCAGCTTCCCAATTAGACCTTTGTTAGAACCATTTGGCATCATTCCTGTGCTCCTGAGCAAGGCGGGGAGCAATCCAGGGCTGGAAAACCTGGTCTAGTGGAAGGTGTCCCTGCCCATGGATGAGCTCTTGAGGTCCCTTCCAACCCAAACCATCCTATTTTGCCTTTGGGAACATCCTGGGGGTAAAAAAGAAAATCAAGGGGGTGATGCCTCAGCTTTTGCCTTGAATTTGGTTCTGGGATTGAATTATTTTGGCATGGATGGAAAACAAAGTGTGCCAGATAAACATCTTGGAGTCCACACGGCCTCCCTGGAGGAAGGGGACTAAAATGGGATTTCTTAATAAAAGCTCATTAAGGGAGCCTGTGTGGCTGCCTTAACTATGACAAATATGTATATTTGATGATCACAGGAGAGTGCTCTTCAAATCTAAATAATTCCTTCTGTACAGCTTGCCCAGGAAAAAAATTGTCAGATATTTTCAGTCAACAGCAGTTGGCTTTGCCAGGCTCCTCGTCAGCTGTGATGAGCTATTAGGGGAATGTTTATGGACACAGCAAAAATAAACTCCAAAAAGCATCCATCATCTTTATTGCCCCTTTGCAAAGTGAAAGGGGCTATTTTGTTGCTGGAAGAGTTTGTGAAGGGCTGATGGAAACTGGGAAGATGGAGATAATTGAGGGGGTTTAGTGCTTTTCCACACATGGCATCAGGGTTTGATAGGAAAATGAGAGGTAATTCATCTTCCTGTAGCACTGACAATGCACTGCAAAGGCTCCAAACCTCAGAATGCAGCAATGATCCGGTGCTTTGTGTTGTTTTGGTTCAATATAGATCTAAAAACCCCACTCCTCCCCCAAAAAGCTGAATTTTAGCACCCCTAAGGTCAATGTGCCTCAAAGCTGCTTGCAAAGAAAAGGGGCTTTGTCATTTCTGTGGCACTTGGGAGGTTCTGGGTTGGCTTCCAGAAGTTTCCAGCCTGTGTTCCTGAGGGCAGAGCTGCTCTGGGGGTGGGAGGGCTGGGGCAGCCCTGTGCCTCTCACCCTGTGCCCAGCGTAATTTGGCCTTGATTTAATCACTTGGTTGATTCGAATTAGCTCCTTCAAAAGGCTGCAGCTTCTGGAAGTGCAGTTGGTCTGGAGTGCAGGACGAGCAAAGGTATCAAAGCCCAGCTCTGTTCCACGCAGGGGCTCGGCCACGTTAACAGTCCTTGTTCCCAGGCAGGAGGGAGCTGCTTAAAAAGCCACAGAAATTGAAATGTAACTTTAAAATAATCATTATATTGGAGGCTTGTGCTGCCATCCATTGTGCTTTACCTGATGGGGTAATTACCACCGTTACAGAACATTTTAATTACAACACTGAGTCAAACTTCTGCAGCTTCTGAAAGCACCTGACTGCAAAAACTGCATTAGATATGCAAGATACACTTTTTCTACTCATATTTTCTTTCCTTTATGTCTTGCTGCTAACAGAGACCAATTGCTGCTGTCACATCTCCTGCTTGTTTACAAGTTTTAAGGTTTTTCCAGCATTGTGTGGAACAGAAATATTTTCTTTATAAAGACTTATTAGATTATCAACGGCCTCTCCTTTTATAAAGCTGCTCTTTAAATCCATCTGGGCAGAGAAACTGTTTGATAGAGGGATGCTACAAACTGAGAGTGAGAACTGCAAATTTGAGTGATGTAGCAGATTTATGAAGGTTTTCTCAGGGTGAGATTAGAAATAATGCTGGTCTGCAAAGGCAGCTTGGAGAGCAGCACTGAACAGCTTTCCAGAGCTGGTGAGGGCCTGAGACAGCAGAGCTGGGAATGGGATGATACCCCCGTGCTCTGCAGGTGGCTCTGGGAGCAACAGGGTAGAGGAGAAAGCAAAACTAATTCTGCATGCCCTGGGAAATCCTCACTGGGAAGGGGTGCAAAGCCTTGTGCTCTCAAGATTCACTCTGTCAGGCTTTCTTTTTGCTGGGAAATCAAGTGAAATTTGCCATTTTTGATGACTGCCCTGTTGGTCTCAGCCTGGGATCACTTTTGCTGTGAGGACCTTGGCTTTGCTGCCAGCCTTCACCTCCCCCTGCCCCACTCCTCCAGGGCTGCCTCGGCAAACCCATCAGCCCTAAACCCACATTTACAGAAGAGCCCAGTCATGACTGGGCAGCAGAATCCCCTGTGGGCACAGAGAGAACCCACAGGATGGGACACGACCTGGTCTCAAACATCAGGTGTGACCCAAGGTCGGGGGCTGCAGAGCCTGGCCCAGTGAGCTCCTGGTGTGCTGTGTTTGTCCTGAATATTTATAAATTGGTATTCAGGAGCCTATGCCTGTTCTAGGAGCACTAACATATACCCACAGGTATTTCCCTTTGATATTTCTTTCGTCTTCGAGATCAAAATCAACCTTGTGGCAGGAAAACATTCTTTGCAAAAAGACCTTGGCCACTCGTGAGGAATAGTTGGGTTTTGTAGTCTGGGTGGTGGGGGCTCAGCACCCCCACCCTGGGCTGGGTGAGCTCCTCTCCCTGCTACAAACTGCCCAAGAAGGAGGGCGTGGATACCCTTTGGCATCTGAAAAAGCCATTTTGAGGCCTGAAGCCTGAGGAGCTGGTGCTCTGTTTGCTCACTGGTGTGCAGGTGTTTGGGCAGGTCCAGAGCGAAGGTGAAGGAGCCCAGGCAGGGATGTGTTTGGGGAGCCCTGAGCAGGAGAGCCTGAGGGGTGAGGATGGAGTGAAGGCAGGGGGGCTGCAGGGAGGGAGGGAATGGGCACCGCTGGCAGGGAGCAGGGCATGAGAGGGCAGCAAGGTGGTCACATGGATAGAGCCACAGGATGGTTCCCACTGGAAGGGACCACAAAGATCATCAGATCTCCCAGGGAACAGGGACAGGAGCAGAGGGAATTGCCTTAGGCTGGGCAGGGGCAGGGGGGACAGCAGGAGGAATTTGTGCCTGGAAAGGGTGGTCAGGCCTTGGCAGGGGCTGCCCAGGGAGGGTTGGAGTGCCCAGCCCTGGAGGTGCCCAAGGCAAGACTGGCCGGGGCACTCAGTGACAAGGTGGGCATCGGGCACAGCGTGGGCTCCGTGGGCTGGGAGGGCTTTTCCAACCTCAGGGATCCTGGGCTTCTTGTTCCAACCCCTTGCCCTGGGCAGGGAAGCAATGAAGCCTGGGTTGTGCCCTCACATGCAGGCAGGGCAGTAATTCCCTAAAAGCAGGGACATCTCTGGCCACTGTGTTATTTAGTTATGACTTGCTATTTATTGCCATGGCAAACAGTTTTGGAGAGCAGCTGATACAGGTTCTGCAGTTTAATTTTTCACTGCATAGGGTTGGTGTGTGATGAGAATCTCACCTGATGGGCTGGAAAAGGTGCCTCTGATATTCTGTTCTTTGTTACCTCTCTGGAAGGTTGAAATTGTGCTCAGGAAAATGAAGAACAAAAGTATGCACAATGACTCCATTAACTCCCTGGCAATTTACACTCCAGCTCTTTTCACTATGGAAAATTAGCTCCTTAAAACATGCTTTAAACCCAGAAAGTTCTCTCCTAAGAAATTAAGGAAAAGGTTGGTGAAAAGGAGTTGTTAAATCCATCCTGTTATTAAATCCATCACACCACCATGAAATAAAGGTTCAGAGTCGTGCAGTTTGCTATGGGAACGTGATTCCATGTCTCCTGGCATTACTAGGGAAGGGTTTGTGTTCAACATCCATAGCTTTTTAAGGGGATGGATACTGGACTTGTTTTCCATGGAAATCAGGGGTTGAATTGAAAGCTGCCCACTTCCATTAAGTGTTATGGGAACTTTGATGGAAAAGCTGCAAATAATTATTTTGATGTGGGTTTCCCATTTCTGTTCTTTGTACCAGCACAAAGGGAAGGGTTTCGGGTTTTTTAAGGGAAAACTTCAGTGCAATCTGCTTCTCGTTCATTCTTTGTGTCCTTGCAGTTCTTGTGGCTGCAAGTTTCCAAGCTGTGTAAGGAGTTTTTCCATTTCCAAGCATCCACATGGCCTGGGTGCCTGTGGCAATCCCATAGTTAAAATTAAGGAGGCTATTTCTGGGGCACAGGAAAAAATGGCTCTATATTTTAGAGTCTCTATTATTCTAATCTTTTCCCACTGTGAAAATCTCACTTAAAGTTTCATGGGAACATCTTTGTCTTAAACACAAGTCCTCACTTTAGCTTTTACTGGTGGTATTAAAAATATGTGTAGGAACAATAACACTTTGTAGCTGTGTAGTAGCTGTTAAGCAGAAAAATCTGGATTGGGATGCTGATGGTTTGCAGATACAGAAATTGTACCACCTGCTGCTGGAAAACATGGAGAGTCCATGAATATTATGGGAACTGCTGTGGCAGCTGCTGGAAGGGGAGGGCTGGGAGCAGCTGCTGAAGCGGAGCAGTGAGAGTAGCAGGGAGGCACTGAGCTCTCCAGGAGACAGGACTTGCTAGTCCTGTTCCTTGAGAGAAATTGGCCCAAAATGATGTTAAAAATGCAGCAAATGAATTGAACTGCCTGCTTTCTATGCACAGGGGCTTGCTGAGCTCACCTGCACACTGCTGCTGCCAGCACTTGGGCATTGGTTGCAGAAAAGTGAGATGAATCTTTCCCAGAGGTTTCTGCACCTTTGCGGTGTCCACACAGTGTGTGCCTGTTGTGCCAGACAGGAATCCCTGGCATGGTAACCCCTGGCTGCTTCCTTGGCCTCACCCTCTGCTCTTTGAGCTGCTGCTTCTCCTCTGCACCAGCCCTGACCTGCAGCCCCTGGAAGGTGCTCAGGGCCTGCCAGGTGAGCTGGCCCTTGGAGCCCTGTGATGCCTTTTCAAAGTAATCCCCTGCTAATTAACACAGAAACTGCTCCCACCTTAATAAGGTAAATCGGTGTTTTTCTGATCCTCGTGCACAGTTTATGGTAATTTTAAGCCCCACAGAAAGTGGCTCTTTCCATGAACAAATCGGGATAATTAGCTGTAGATAGTTATTATGCAAATGTAGCCATCTGTACCTTTGAATGGGAGCAGGTTGAGCATAATGCCCAAATTTGGGATGCAAATGGAAAAGCCCTTGGCCTAACCTGCCCAGGTTGTCTGGGCTTGAGATCAGCACCAGGAATCAGCTTGGGAATGAGCCCCAGCCATGAGCTGGGCCTGTTCTCCATGCCCAGGTGGGTGTGGCTGGGTTGGGTGTCCCTGGGTGGTTCCAGAGAGAGTGATGACAGGGTGGGTGATTGTGGAGAGAAGCTCAGCCCTCGTCCTGCTCTTCCATTCCCACCAGGGATGGGGCACTACAAGCATCAGGGCTCGTTCTGTGCCTCAGCTCATCACTGCCTCTGGCTGAGGGCTCTGGGGGTTCCCATGCTGGGCTGCCCTGGTTTTGAGGCCCTGGCTGGGCTTTGTCAGAGCTGTTTGTGCTTGGAGCAGAGCAGTGTTGGGGGCTGGAGGGGACTCTGGGCTCACACAGGGGCCGTGCCTGAAATAACTGTGGTGTATTTCAAAGCGTGTCCTTTCCATCCCTGTCCTCTCTCTGCCTTGGAAGGGCTGCTGGGAAAGCCCTGGGAGGACAATCTTTGACCCAAACCTCACTCAGTGACACTCTGAGGGTTGGGCAATTACTGATCTTCTGAGGTTTGTTCAGAAAAATCCTGGATATCTGGACTATATTTAGTTGTATTGCTTTTACTCCCATGTTTGTTTATTTAGGTTTCTTTTAAGATGTTTTTTAAACCCAACCTAGTGAGAATTGTAAAACCCAGCTCCTGGAGCCCGTGGGGCAGAGCAGGTGGTGGTGTTGGCCAGGCTGGTGGGACCCCCAGGAGGAGAGCCCTGTGCCCTTCCCTGGAGCTTGTTCTCAGACTCAGTGCTTTGGTATCAGTCACAGTTTTGTTCATCTGGGCTCTCTCAGCTTCGTTGTTGCTTGGAGTAACCAAGAGCTGACTATTAATTAACACTGAACACAGTAATTGAGAGCAGCCTGCTTTACATGGATGGTTCCTATGAGGGGCCTCAGCTCTGCTCCTTCTGCCACACAGTTTGTGACTTGCAGAATCCCAGAATCCCAGGCTGGCTGGGTTGGAAAGGACCTCTGGAGAAGAGCTAATCCAAGGCCCTGCTCAGGCAGGTCACAGGATCACATCCAGGTGGGTTCCAGTATTTCCAGGGACGGAGACTCTACAACCTGTCTGGGCAGCTGTTCCAGGGCTCTGCCACCCACAGAGTAAGGAATTTTTCCCACATATTCAGGTGGAACTTCCCAAGTTTCAGTTTGTTGCCCCTTGTCCCATCCTTGGGCACCACTAAGGGTTTGTCCTGGTCCTCTTGGCTCTGGCCCTTAAGATATTTGTGTGTTGGTCAGATCCCCCCTCAGCTGCCTCTTCTCCAGGGATTTGTGTACGGTGCTTTGGGGTTTAATTCCCCCAGTTTGGTTTCTGGCTCCCAAAAGCCCCTCAGAGTGCCCGAGTCAGTGCTGAGCCTGCCCTGCCTGGCTCAGGCTCAGCTTCCCTGCAGTGCAGGACCTGGGAGCTCAGCTTATCACAGCCAGGGACACTTACCCAGCTCGGGGACACTGGGCCATGGGCAGCTCCTGGATCATTCCCACCTTCTCCACCCCTGCCCATCAGGCTCCACACCAGCCTCATGAACGGGGAGTAAAAGTGCCTTATGATGTTTTCCCTCAAAGCAGAAGGGAAATCAGATGGGTGTGGGATACAAATGAGGGCAGGACACCACAGGCTCTTGTTTCTCTGAGGAGGACATAGCCAGTTATATTTACATTACGTGCCACGTGCCCTGACTGTCAATATTTTGAAGCTTCTCCACAGACGTGCTGAAATCTCCACCTGAACTTTGGCAAACTGGGTTATCAGTCAATCTTTTGATTATCATTTGGGGGGAAAACCCCACATTTCCATAACAATAGCACTTAATGACCGGAGATGGTGAAAATTCGAGGTCTAATTTTATCCCTGGAAATAAAGATGCGACTTCTCTGGCGAAATATTTGAAACTTGTTTTAAGAAAAGATGTTGGTGGTGAACAGATGGCCGTGTCCCTGCATCCATATTCATGAGTGCATTGATTTCATTATGTCTTCCCCTAGGAAACTCAGCATTTCAGCTTTTATAAGTCTGCCTGGCCATCAAATTGAGCAGTCAGGAGCCCTCTGTCACAGCTCCGTTGCTGTAGAAATTGGGGAAAGTATGTGAGAGGCTTTAGCACTTTTGTCTTGACTTTTATCACCGAGACACCTGTTGTTCCGGGGTGGAAAGCCCAGATTTTTATCAGGTGTAACATATGCTGGCTTTGGCTGGATAAAGTGCCATGTTCATTTGAACTGAATTGCTTTAATTTTGTGACCTCCTTGTGCTGTTTAATAACTCTTCGAGGGTTCAGACCTATGGGCAGGAGCTGCCGGTGCGACCCAGAGCGGCCAGAACCTCCCTGGGGAAATCAGTCGTGGGATTCTCTGCTTGATGTATCCATTGCCTGGGATAAATCTTACAAAGCAGCGCTCGCTGGGCTCACAAAGGGAAATAAACCATACAGACAGCACTGCAAATCCACTTTGAAGGCTCTTTTCACAAAGGGAAATGTGGTGTTAAGCACAAGTGAAAGCTGAAAATGTTGGGAGGATTTTTTTTTTTAACCAATTTAGGCTTCTGTGTGGAAT
This sequence comes from Margarornis squamiger, assembly GCA_035222235.1. Lineage (NCBI taxonomy): Eukaryota > Metazoa > Chordata > Aves > Passeriformes > Furnariidae > Margarornis > Margarornis squamiger. The sequence goes on from JAWWTY010000022.1 coordinate 1,838,399, forward strand.
TTTTGATTTTTTAAAAGCTTTGTCCGAAGAGAACAAATTTTTTTCCTCTATTTTGTCCCAGGAATATCTAATTCCATAAGTGAGGATGTGCACTGCTGGCTCTAAGTACTGACACCTGGCTTTTTTGCTCCAGTATTTGTGCCTCCCCACCTGTATTTCCCTTGGATCGCAGAGCATCCCCTGGAGGGGCTGAGCCACCTTCCTAAAGGTGTCAGTGCTGCCTCCCGGGGCTCTGGGGCCGGGAGCTCAGCCCGGGTGCCCCGGCTGGCTCTGGGGCTGGGGACACACTGGGTGGGAGCGGCAGGACCTGGGGGACTGATTGATGGCAGCCCCTGGACTCACAGCCCTGCATTCAGGACCTACCTCTTTTTTTAAGGCAAGTTTAGCAGCTGGTCCTTTGATTTGCAAAACAAGGTTTAGTTCTAAAGAATAGGCCAAGACTGAGGGGATTCTGTAGGTTTGGGACTTGGAATTGCTTTTATCTTCCTCTTTTTGTCACTTTGCTCCTTTCTTTGGGGCTCTTCAAAAGCGGGGCGGCTGCTGCTGTACTCGGGCTCCAAAGAGCCTTACATGTCCATTTAAATTCAGGGCTTTTGCAAAGCTTCAAGGCAGAAAAGATTTTGTAACGTTTCCTCCTTGGCCATAATCGATCAGTAGTGGGGGAACCCAGCAATGCTCTTTGGGGGACATTTGGTGAAGCCAAGTGAAATTACAGCGGTGTGACCTGATGGTTTAAGCTGTCAAGTGAGCACAGACAATGTTTGACCATGACAACAGAGCATCCAGTTTGCTCTTTTAGTGCTTTTCTGGAAGTAAAAATAGGGTTAATAATCTCCTGTTTGGTTTCTGTGATCAAGAGTACAGTTTAATTAATCAAATGAGCACAACCACAATTTTTTTGCATTTTGGAACTGTCAGTTTAGCGTTCGGCTCCCGAAGGGTACTCGAAGGATCATTTAATTTTAAAATTATTGTAGCTTGAAATAACTTGAAAGGCACCAATATATTTAATCAAGGGAGGTAACTGGTAATAGAGAAATAAATCATTCATGCATATAAATAGCAGGGCTCCCATGAGTGTGGGAAAAGCCAACAGGGGAAAATATTTAGGGCTCAGTTGTTCCCTCTGGCCCCTTTCTGCCCATGTCAGTGGAGCTCAAAGGCCCGAGATGTTTTGTGAAAGGCCCAGATCAGGCTGTTTATGGCCCAGGGTGTCCTGCAGCTGTCCAGGGCTCATGGGTGTTTTATCCACCCCACAGGGTGGAGTGTGTTCTGCTGGGGGGAGTTCACTGCCTCTCCAAGGGCCAGGTTGCCTGGACAGCCTTAATTCCCCCTTCTCCCCCCTCAGGGAATGAGAACTGAGGAGGAGGAGGGAGCTGTGTGTGACCCCACAGTTACAGGGTCTCTGCTGAGCCCCAGTGGAGTTGTTTGAGTTTACCTGACCTGGCTGTGTAAGTGCCTTTGCTGGGGCTGGCTGGTTTTACAGGGCTTGGAAAAGCTCAGCTTAGCAAGTGGAACAGCTTGAGTGGGCTTGGATTGTGCCCTGGGGAGTCAGTGCTGGGAGCAGGGCCTGGTGGAGCTGCCGTGGGAGCCCCAAGGATGGGCATCACCCCAACAATGGCACCCCCCAAGGACGGGCATCACCCCAGCAGTGGCACCTCTGCCTTCCCCAGAGTCCTGGGGTGGGACTTGGCCAAACCAATCTCCTTTGAACTCATTCCTGGTAGTTTCTGAAATTCACCTTTCTGTTGGTTCTTAACTGTTGCTTGATTTTTTTTTTGCTTGTTTTATTGTTAATATTTATTATTTTTATAGATGTATATGTTATTATACACTATTTAGATGTATTTTACCATATGGGTTGTTCTATAGAATATTATGCACGTGATAACAGAATCCAAGAGGATCTCTTCCAGCATTCTGTCCCAAACAAATGGGGGTCTCTCTGCTCCCAGCTGTTCTGAGGTAATTCAGGTTCCCACCAAGAGCTTTTTACCTGCACTGAAGCACCTGGGATACTCCAAACCTGTAACTCTTTTGACAAAACACCCACCACAAACTTGTTCCTTGTGCTCTGAAGGAGCATTTTCCTCTGTAATTTGCAAATCTCTTGAGGGGCAGAAGCACCAGGTCACAATTCTTGGGATCCTTCCCTTTTCCTGTCACACCTTCCCTGTGACCCCATTAATTAAGACTCTTGGTTATGAACTGTAGGAATTCATCACATAAAATGAGGCACTGGGGTGATAAAAAGGACCAGAGACAGGGAAAACTGATTTAACCAGAAAGGATAATCCCACACCTTCCTTGGGTGGTTTGCCCAATATCCAGAAGGTCAATTTGCTAATTAATCAGTTTTCTTAAAAACTCCCTGTTCCAGGTTGTCTTTCCTCTTTGAATGAAGTTAACTTAATTCAAAGATTTTTTTCAAAGTGGTTTAATGAAAAATTAATTTCTAGGAAAAAAAAGGCAAAAAGAGATGGCAGGTCATAAATATCAGATAGTTGCCATCTGTTCATGCCCATGACTCAGGGCTGTGTGCATGCACCTGGTGAAAGATGAATAACCTGAAAATCGTGCCAGAAGAGCTTTTTAGCACGCTGGGATCAGGCAGGAGCTGGATCAAGGTCATTTAGGATTCCCATAAAATATCAACTTGTTAGAAATGACATTTTAGTGGTGTAAGTACCTCCCTGGGAGCATTAATGTGAAGGGTAGGACTGAGGGGAACCTCCAGTGGCCTGAAACACCTACCTGTGGAATGCACTGGAAATGAGGGGGTTTGGGGGTTTATTGGTGCTGGAATTTGGATTTAATGTGTTGGAGCTGCCCCAGCCCTGGAATTGTCCAGGTTGGATTGGGCTTGGAGCAACCAGGGCTGGTGGAAGGTGTCCCTGCCCATGGCAGAGGATGGCACTGGATGGGCTTTGAGGTCCCTTCAACCCAAACCATTCTGGGATTCCATGATAATAACAATGGAATTGTGTGGGGAAATGTTAAAGATGTTCAGAACAGAGACAGGTAATACAGGCTGAGGGTTCCAGGGTTTCAGCTTCCTCTCTGGGGCACTCTGCAATATCTCTATTCTAATCTGTGTCTAATCCACCTTTAGGGAGAAGGTGCACTTCTCTACTCTCTTCTTTTTAAATACTCAGAAGTTGTTTTAATGAGGAAGTGATTTCATGGGTAGAAATGAAGTAATTCCATAAAAGAGCTGAAGGAGCTTGTTTCCTGCCTATCCAGCTCATGACTTAAAGCACCGTCCCCAAATTGGGGGATGTTCTATGAAAGCCCAAAGCTGTGGATGCCCTTTCACCCTGAGCTGGGTCAGCAGCCCTTGCCTGGGCTCTCCAGTCCAGGAATGCTTTTTCTTGTGGCAAACAAGGCCAAGACAAAGCTGTGTGACAAAGCCCCTGCTAGACTTTACCCCTGTGTGTAAGAGCAGCGTGGCAGGTCCTGTGCTGTGTCCCTCCAAAGTGTGGGAAGATGTTATTCTCACTGGCATATTGTGTGTGGGAGAGTGGGGAAAAAACCAGCCACAAAGCTGAAATGGCATTTCAAGTTAAGGAATCTTCCAAAGGCATCTCTGATGAAACAGATGTGGGTTAAATAATTTAAATTCACTGCATCCTTTAACACAGAAATGGCAAAAATCTGGAAGTACCATCAGTTTTCTGAAAGTCTGGAGGAAAGATGCTTTGAGATGACATTGGTTTGGTGGATTGTGGAATATCCACAGCTGGAAGGGACCCACAAGGATCAGCAAGTCCAGTAACAAGAGAATGGTGCTGGCTGTGCTGTCAGGTCTGAAAAGCAGTGATTGATGTGTGAAAAAAGTCTGCTTTAGAAATTTTAAGGGAGTTTAATTTAGCTTTATTGGGTTTCCACTCTTTCCTCTCTTTGGAGACAAATAGAAAAAGCACAGGGAGGGCAATGACCTTTTCCATGAGGGAGAGGTGAATTTAAAGAAGTTTTATCCATCTTTGTTAATTTTTGGGATGTTGGAGTGTTATGTTAACATCTCTTGCAAGGGAAAAGATCATCCAAATCCTGTTGGCCCTGGAATGCACCACCCTGGGCAGGGCTCAGGTGTTTGTGGGCTCAGGAGGAGGTCTGGGTGTCCCAGGGGTGCTTTGTCTCTGGTCCCAGTGCCACCAGAAGGCAGGCAGGGTGGGTGGGTGGGCACCGTCCTGTCTGAGAACCAAGGGGAGGGTCATTCAGTGGTGTGTTTTGGGCAGTGTGACATGCAGCAGAGCTGCTGCTGAGTGCTGTTTCTGCAGGAAATACAGCGTTCATTGGGCCTGGTTTAACCTGTCCCAGTGTGAGGTGTACCTGCCTAGACCACCCTCGCGGGGCACTGCTGGTCCAGGGGTGAAACACCTGGAGTGGTGTCCAAGGTCAGGGGAGAAGTACTGAGCTCTGGTGGTGCCTCCAGACTCCCCATGTATCAGCCCAGGACACCAGGAAGTGAAACAATCTGCTCAGTAAACTTTCCAGAGAGGAAAGCTCTCGAAGAGACACTCTGAAGTGTTTCTCCATGGAAAATAAGGAAGGGTGAGTGCATTGCTGGTGGCTTCATTCCTGTTCAGTTCTGTCCCAGCAAAAAGAAAGCAGCTTTTGGCATTGTATCCCCTAATTTACAGGGCAATAAAATTCCAGGGGAAAGCAGCAATGCTTCATAAAAGTACAAACAAAGCAAATGCCTCTCTTGGGATGTTTCCAGCCATCAGAGATGATTTTGAAGGTGCTCAGCAGAAGTGCAGGATGGTGGTAAAACAAAAATCAGTGGAAATGAAATGAGTTAATAGGGAGGGAAGTTTTTTCCCTCCAGGCACTGCCAAAGGGTTTGAGGGCAAAATTTTCTGAGGAAACTTTTCATCTGATGCTGCTGATGGCTTTTACCTTGATATTGATTTAGGTTTTGGAAACATCAGTGTGGTGGGTGCTGACAGGTGAGTCAGGCTTAGGTGTACTTTGGCTGTACCTTTGAGCACAGTGGGACCACGATGATGCCAGGCTGGAGCTGCTAGGTGCCCACAGGAGCTGACTCTGGGAACGCCCTCCCTTAGCTGGATAAACCCTGGATCCATCCATCCCTATAATTCATTTAGCATTCCCAGCAAGATCAGGCTGTGGTGCAGTGGTTTGGGTTGGAGCTGTTCCTCCAGGCTCACTGGTGTTCATCTGGGGAGTGTTTGCAAATGATTGAACACTTTAATCTCTTCCTGGGGTTCCCTCCTGTGGATCCCAGCAATGTGCATCTGGTGGACTGGGGCTTATGGGGAGTGGAACAATGCTGTAATTTCTGTCTCATCGTTATCTTCTCCCGCTGTATCCTCATCTCACTTCCTCCTGGGCTGCTCTGAAACATCACTGCCAGCAGTTCTGTTCCTGGAGGCTCCTTCCCCAGCCCAGCCCTGGGCTTTGGCAGGAGCTTCATAAGAGCCAGAGCTGTTGATGGAAGTGTAAATCCTTCTGTGTGGGTCATGAGCACCTCTGGGAGGTGTGATGCTGTGTGTGAGTGCAGAGGGAATGGTGCCTTAGTGCAGGAGGACCAACACAGTGATCCCTTCCCAGCCATGCTCTAAGCTGTGTTTTCCCAGCTGGGCAGCTTTATGCTCAGCAGTGATGCTCTAGTGGTACAGCTGTGTGGGGAAATCCTGCTGGGAATGGGGGAACGTCTGAATTCAATCTGAGTTCTTGTCTCAGTGTCCACAGAGCAATGGGATAACCTTGTGTCCCTGCGAGCTGCTCTCCATGGTCCTGGTGCCACCAGGAATGTCAGTGTGGGGAAGTGCTGGTTCTCCTGAAGGCTGAGACTGGGTTGGCCCGCGCTGGTTGTGGCATGTGAGTCACTCACCTCCCATGTCCTGGGATCACTCCCTTTCCACTCTAAATGAAGTTTCTCAGCAGTCTTTGGTCCCCAGTGGTACCAGTTTTACCTTGGTATCATTTCCTCCTGCAGACACCAGTCCTGAGCCACCTCCATGCAGGGGTGTGTGCCTGGAAAAGGCATCTGACACTGCAGACACGTTCCCTGTCCCTCCAGCCAGGGTCAGAACCCACCTGGTCCCCAGCCCTGGAGCCTGCCTGGGGCTGAGATCAGTTTGTGGTTTCCTGCTCTCCTCCTGCTGCCTCGTTCCCCAGAGCCTGCTGTCACATTGCCTGTTCTCAGGGGCTGAGGCTGCTGCCCCCAAGGGGGTTTCCTTTAGTTTGGGGTTTCCTTGAGGCAGTCAGCAAGAACAGCTGGCTCTGCACGTAATCCAGTGGCTGGAAGGGTCTCCTCCCTGCCCTTGTGGCTGTCACCCCTCGCCCAGTCGGTGTGTGCTCTGAGCCAGGAATGCTGTTGGTCCATGTGGATCATCCTCGGGGCCTTTCCTTGCAGACCTGGCTGCTGCCCCTCCAGCTCCTGCTGTGGGAACCTTGCTTGGTGTTACCTCCACTTTCAGGGCTGATGAACAGCCCTTGTGGCTCCCTTCCCACGCAATGACACGTTGCTAAAAGGAGAGGACTTGCTTTAAAATGCAAACAAGCACATTTCCCCCAGCCCACCAAAACGATCAGCTGTCCTGGCCCACGGGCAATAATTGCAGGCTTTCTCCACTCACCCATCTCTGTTTTGTTCTACTGAATAGCACCTGGTGCTTCTTCACTATCGGGACATTCGTAGTGTACAATTAATAACACCTTTTGCATTACCCTCTGAAAGGCACTTGATGTAATTAGGGAGCCAGGCTTGCTCTGAAATAACAATTGTGGCAAGTACCAGAGTTCCAGGTGAGTTGTGTCTAGGGCATGTTATGCTGGCAGGGGGGACTGTGCATCAGGCAGGAGAAGTAGGACACTGTCCTTATTTGCTGTCATCTTCCCCCACCCTGGAGGGGCACAGTGTATTTGTGCTCAGAAACCTGCCCTGCTGCCTTTGGGCTGACAGAGGCACTGACATGTTCTCTGGGGTGGGGTTGATGAAGTACATGTTCCTGCAGCATCAGCTGCCCGATAATTCCACTTCCCTTAGCCCACTATGGTGCAAAACAGCATTCGAAGGGTGAGTTTCTTTTTTCCTATGGGTGCCTGGAGAGCATGTACAGTCTTTATAGGGAGATTTAAATCTAAATAAAAAGTTAAGTATACAGCACTCTAAGTCTTCCTAGCACTTTAATAGATTTATTTAATCATCCTTTATGAGCCAGGCCAGCAGTTACAGCCTCCTGGTACCGAGGGGCAATGATGGATCAGCACGGGGGGGACTTGCTTGGTCAGGAGGAATGGCAGTGGAGGATCTCCCCCTCAGGGACCCTGACATTACTGCTCATCCTGGCTTGGTGCAGATGTTTCTCACCCCTGGTTTGGTGCAGATGTTGCCCCCCTGCCTGGCTCAGGCAGAACGGGAATGCAGCCCCACTCCAGTGCTGTGGGAGAACTGGCATCACAAGCCTGTGGTGTTTTCCCCATGGCAGGGTCTGGCTCATGGTTTGCAGGTTCTGCCAGACTGGAAGAACTGCTGATTTATCATCCCCTCAGGATTGTCCCGAGAAGGTTTGGAAATGCAGCTCCCATCCTGCCTATTTCCTCCCTGGCTCCCACAAAGCCCACAGCAGCCCTGCGTACCAACGATGGTGGTACCTGCACGGGGTTGTTTAATCACCTCATAAAAAAATGGAAACAGATACTTAATGAATCAAAGTGCACTCGGATTAAATGATCAGAAATTCCTAGTTAATCACCCGAAAGGAAACTAATTAAATTACCATTCAGCTTTTATGGGGGCCTTGGGATGGTGAGCTGAAATAAGTCCCTTCAATCACTTTTTTCATTAGATGGGACAGGCATATTCAAGGTTAGTGAAGATAAATGGGATGTTCTTTGCTTGCTCTTGAAATTGTAGTATTTAAATAGCATTTAACGCTTCATCACCTAACGCCAAACCTGAGGAAGGCTGTGAGGAGAGGCAGAGGAAGCTTAGCAGGGAGATGTGCAGGAGGAAAGGGAAAACTGTGGAATATGCAAAATGAGATTCCAAAAGGTTTTAGTTTAATTATTATTTAAATTTCTAATTGGATTTTGCTTCAGGAACAAGGCAGATAAGTGATACGGGGAGGGGATGAGGACAGTTCCTGTGTTGACTGGGGCCCATGGGGTGGCTGCAGGTGGTGTGTGGTGTCCTGCTGACTCCAGTGGCATCCAACCCTTTCCACAGCCAAAGGGGGGAAATGGTCATGGTGTGTTTTGCCAAAAGTACAGGATATTAGTAGCAAAAGAGCAAATTCCTATTCCTTAGGAGCCACCACTGTGGCTTTGTGGGGATGGAGCCCCCAGCAGGTTCTCCTCCCGCAGGTTCCCCTGCCTTTGGCTTTGTCCTTGGCATTTTATCCCTGTCACTGACTCTGACGCTGAAGGCAATGCTCTGTCAGGGGGTCTAAACTGAGTATCTGTGGTGTCGGTGGCAGCAGCTCCTGCGGAGCCATGGGAAGGCAGAGAGAGAAGGGATGTTCCATCCTTCCCATGTCCCTGTGCCCCTCATCTGGGGCGATGGTTGCTCTGCTGGCAGCACACAGGGCTCTTCCCTCCCTGGGCTCCCCCCGGGACACCCCTGCGAGGCAGGTCGGGGCTGGGGCACAGAGGTGCTGCAGCCCAGGAGGGGCTCCCTGCATGGAAGGGAAATCTCCCAGCGCCTCAAAGCCCGAGGTAAAGCACTCCTGGAAGACGAGAAGCTCCCCCAGGGAGCAAAGAGCAGGGAATCTTCCCCTTAAGCATGACTCTACATAGTTTGGTGTGCTTTTTGGGGTTTCTTTTCTTTTTAAAGGCAAACCTTTGCAGGCTCACAAAAGTAACAAAAGATCCAGTGATATCCCTTCAGCTCCCTGAAAAGGAGGATTTTCAGCAGAAAGTGAAATCAGTGAAATCCTTTCACTTTCTGTCTTAGCTTTTTAACAACCATACCCGAAGTTTCTGACACCCAGAACTCGCTTGAAAAGTTAAGAAAAGAAAACCCAGCTGCAGGGCTTCAAAGCAGGTCACAATCAAGTCAAAGTAATCTGACTATAAAATCTGGGGGCTTTTCATTCACATTGAGGTTTTCCCACTAATGGAGATAGTGCAGAGACAGAAGGTCATTTAGATTCCTCATTAAATGGGTGCAGTTTTACTTACAAGAATAATAAATAGCCTTTTGTGGGGAACGATCAACTGTGACAATATTTGCCATCTGAAGCCCACAGAGCCTTGAAGTGTTGCTGATTTTGTTTTCTATTAATATGGGTAATTATGTTTACTCTGCCACTTGGGATCATATCATCATTGAAATAATTAGTACTTTTCCAGATACTTTGATAGATCTCAAAATTTCCTCTAAAAGCCTCAGAATACAAACACTGAAGACAAGAAAGGCGCTTAATTATATTATTTTTCAATTTAAATATTTTTAGATCGGCATCAACATCGGGAGGGGGTGGCACATGGGTTTGAAGCAGAGCTGAATATTCCTTGCTGAGTTAGAGGAAAACACTGGCTCATGTTCTTCAGGCAGGGATAAAAGCCCTGCAGGGAAACTCTGGGTTGGGACTGTCGGCTGGAGCCTGCCACACCTCCAGCCTGTCCCTTCTCATAGGTTTAGGGGCATGGAATGACTCTGGGTGCTCCTCCAGGAGCCTTTTGCACACCCTTGGGAGGTGTCTCTGGAGTGGCAGCATCCAGGAGCTGCATCTGGGCTCTCCTGGGGAGACAATCTCTTTTGTCTGCCTGGGAGGAGTTTTGGAGATATTTTTTTCATCTGTTTCTTTGCTTTGTATCTAGAACAAAATAAATCCCAAAGAGTTTGGGTGAACCCATCATTTTGGTGACCAAGAACTGCAGATATTTTGGGGGGATGAGGGATTATCCATGATAATCCATTAAACAGACTTCCCACGTGCTTCTTGCAGTGGGAAAAACTCTTTTTGGAGGCATTTTCAAACATCTGGTTATAAAGCAGGATCTGTGCAGCCTGGCTGCCACAACCTCTTGCTTTAATGATGTGGTTTGTGCTCCCGTAGTTTTCATCTCTCTTCAGTGGGAATGAGCAGGGAGCAATTAGCAAGGAGCGAGCTCAGCAGTCTGTGGGAGCAGGGCCTCCTGCCCCCCGGGATTCACTGTCCTTGCTTCAGCACGTTCCCTTGGAGTCTTCCCAAGGACAGACTGGGGGGGTGAGGAGAGCAGCCACCCTGGCAGCTGCTCCAGCTGTTCCCCCCAGCCCCCGGGCAGGTTTGTGTCCCACAGGAGCTGCAGGGGGTGGGTGGCACCGGTGGGCATGGGCAGACCCTCCCTGGGGTAGGAGATGGGTGGGAAGCTCCATTAACCCTTCCATGGTCCCAGCCACTGCACTGCTCCCCAGCTTCTGAGCTGCCTTCTGTATCCATAGACTCTGGGAATCCATATCCTAATCCATATCACTAAGGCTGGGAAAGACCTCCAGAGTCATCGAGTCCGACCTGTGACTGGTCCCCACCTCGTCAGCCAGACCACGTTGTGGAGTGCCACATCTACGTGTGATGATGGTGGCTCCACCAGTGCCCTGGGCAGCCTGTCCTGATGCTTCATCTCCTCTCTTTGCTAGTTTGGTGTGTTCCTCATTTCATAGCAGTGCCATTGTGGCACTTCAGAGAGGCCTAAAAATGGTGATTTCTGTGTTACTGGTACTGTGGAGCTGCCAGCAAGAATGTGTTGATACAGGTTTCAAAAAATAACTTGGATCTTCATCTGATGGAGTTCCCATAACAGAAAAGAAGAAACAAGCACTAATACCCTGGAACAAACCCAAAGGGGGGACAGCAACAGAGCCACATCTCTGCAGGCCCTAAAGCAGGCTGCTTAAAATGAGCCCTCTCATGTGCCATACTGGCCAGGCCAAGGGGCACTGAGACCTCTCCTGCTAATCCCAAATAATTTACTTCATCTTCAGTGGGATCTTTCTCCTGGTTTCTGCCTTTAGAGCCAGGGCTGGGAGGAACTGACTGCAGGAGTGTTCCATGGCTGGGGGGGTTTGCAGTTGCCTTCCCCACAGCTCGAGCTTGTGTTTTAGGCTTTTGATCATGCAGTGATTAGACTGTCCTTATCTGGGGGCTCTCCCAGTATCTGCTACAAGGCCTGGTCAGTCTAAATTAAGATATGAGCAATGCAACGTGTGCAGGTACCAGAGGCTCCCAAGGAAATAATGCTGTGAAGGTGTGATGTTCCTTATTTTTGTTCCAAGGCACAAAGGTTTTAGGAAAAAATAACCCTGTGAAAATAAGGCATTAGAAGGTGGTCTGTGGATGCATTTTGCTGAGCTGTGGTGCCATATTCAGTTATACTGTTAATTGTACAAATGTAGGTGAGAACATTTGCTCATTTTATGCAAATATACTCTGCTCTTGCTTTGTCCTCCTGCTCTGTGAGTGAAGTTTTAGTGAGGCCAAAAAACAACTAAGAGACCAGAAAAAAGAATTTAGAAAATAGATTCAAGCTTTCCTAAATAAATTGCAGTAGCAAAACATTTTGAAGAAATAAAAATATTCCTCTTTAAAACCTGGGGACTGGAGGTAGCCTAGAAACACATATTTTGGGTAGAAACACCTCTGGTTTCCCCCAAGCATGGGGATGCTCCGAGCAGTTAAGGGTTGCAGGATGCTTTTGGAAAGGCAGCTTTTTCCCTTGGGTTGCTGCTTCCAGCCAGGAATAAGAAAAACAGATGATCTTAAGCAGTTAGGTGCTAGAAGTGCCTCATTTGATTTTATTTCCCATTCAGAAAAATTACTGGCAGGGGAGTAAAAGTGTTTAGGATCCAATTGCCGTGGACAGAAGCGACTGCAGTGGGAGCCCCAGGGCTCCCATGGGTCCTGTGCTGCTGTCACTTCTGCAGGGGGCAATGAGCACAGGGAAATTCCAGCTGAATTCCAGCCCAAATTGTCTTCCCTGCTGTGTGAAGGACACCTGGGAGTGGTGCTGCTGGTGGCTGGGTCTGCAGCTGGCCCCTGGTCGGGGCAAGAGGGAGGTGCCCCAGAGGGAGAGGTTATATATGACAGAAACAGTGTGCAGTGGGGTCTGTGACCCTTTCTCAGAGGGTTTAGAAGGAGATCCTGGTTTGAGTGAACTGGAATTGATCAGTAAGAGGTGGCTTAAATGAGAGTTGCCCCAGTGATGACAGAGCATCCCTGGAGAGGTTGGTCCTGTCTGCCCTGGAATGGGTGTGGGATGGTGGTCTGTGAGCTGTGGGAGAGCCCCGGGACTGAGGAAATGCTGGGAGAGCAAGCTGTGGTAATTCTAATTTCCATTCAAAGGGCCCTCCTAGAAGAAAACTTTATATTCAGCCAACTGGGCACTTGAATCCTGTTCCTTAAACAAAGCACACAGTTCTTGCTTTAATAGCTGGGTTGTAGTTTAAAGCAAAGTTTCACCTTTTCCAACGTTAAGGTAAGTTGGAAAAAGCCTTTCCTTTGCACATACAACATTAAAATGCCCACAGACCTGGTGCAATGGGACTGGTTTGTGCTTAGGTTGTTTTTCCAAAAAGGCTTTTTATGCAGGTTTGGGTTCTGCCTGATGTCACCCAGCAGGAGCTTTTTTTGTTCCACTGAAATTTCCTACAGCATGGAACACTCTGGGCTAAGGAAAGCTTTGCAGATGCCATCTGTGTGTAAAATACACTTAAATATGAGTGCCTTGTCAGGCAGGACCCGGCTCCTGGTGCTGCAGAAGTGTCACCTCCCTGGCAGGTGGCACAAGCTCCTCTGGCTCCATCTCTGCTCCTTTTCTTGGCATCTTGATGGGCTCTCCGGGCTGTCCCCGTGCCATGGGAACAGCAGGCAGCTTTAGGGAACAGGGGGAATCCCTGCCATGACAGGGGCTAAGGCAGCTTCCCAAAGGCAGGGCAAGAGCTCGTTCCTTTATGGTTTAATGCCATTTACATGGCTCTGATGGTTTTGGTGAGTGAATGCCTTCCAGAGCTGATGTCTGGGGAGCTGCAGAAAGCAGGAAGGAGCTAAAGGGTTATTAGTTTCATAAATGTCACCTTGTCAGGAGCAGCTCAGGTCGAGGTGGTTGCATGACCTGGGCTCTGCAGCATCACCGTGCTGAGCTCTCTGTTTGGGAGCACTGATTTTCCCCCAGTGTGGAGCAGCTTCTCCCACCCCTTCCCTGTCTCTGCTGCCCCACTCATGGGGGCAAGGGCCAAAAAACCCAGCCTGGCCTCCCCTCACTCTTTGGAGAGGCTGGAGGGGCTGCAGAGAGCCCAGGGTGTGCAAATCCTGTCCCTTTGCCTTGCCCTGAGCAAAGGCCCCTCTCTAGCCCTGCTGAGGAGAGACACACTTGAAATATGAAAGTCATTACATTAATTAGCTAATGCCTAAAAAGTGCTTTGAAGAGGAAGAGCATTAAATAAATAGACAGCAGTGATAATATTATTTTTAATAAATAGGAGAGCACATCCCATAAGGAAGGCTGGCATGATGAGTGCCTTTCACTATGTAATATTAACAACAGAATTATGAGTCTTTCTCTTGATAGAAGTCTTTCTCTTGGTTTCAGGATTAGTCTTTAGGCACTGTAAAGGGGTCAGGCTTTTATTTTCCTCAAAAATAGGTTAAATCTCAAGCATTTTTCTATTTGGGATTTCAGGAAGAGGAAGGAGGGCAGCACGACGATAGCGTGCACCACACGCCCCCTGCTCAGAAGCTTTTCTGTGGAGCCACTGTGGTCCTGCACTGAGATTCTGTTCATCTCCCTTGGAACGAGATGCAAAGGTGGATAAAGAAATCTGGATTGCAGTGATAAGCTCCTGGAGTGAGGGCCAGGCACAGCAGAGAGAAAAGCACTGATGTTATGTAAGTACATTATCGTAATTGGAAAGCAAAACGTCCTCACATTTTTTGGGAACTGTCCTGGATTGTGAGGGAATACAAAACTGAGGGCTTGCCATCCTCTCCCTGTGGAGACTGGATTGTCTCGTTGGAGGCAGCAGGGCTGAAAGGAGCCTCTGGATTTCAGCCCTCAGCTGCCAGCACTGCACTCTGAGTGGGGCTGCTCTCCCTTCCTGGCCATCTCTGCCTCGGTGCCCTCCGTAGCTCCTGCTTGGCACATGTGGGGAGAGCACTCGCAGGCAGGAGGGAGCCCAGTCCCTGGAGAGAACCCCTGGAGGTGAAGACCTCCCAAAAGGCTCTTTTGGTGGTGCTCGGTGGCCTCTGGAGGGCCACTGGGGCTTCCTGGCAGCACTTTGTGCCTCATAGACACGGCTGGAAGGAGGAACTGCCCGTCCTGCCCAAAGCATGGAGGGAATCACCTCTTCCTAGCAGCAGGAAATGGAGCCTGTTCTGTAGTGAGGGCATGGAATTGTCCTGTTCAGTGAAAAGTGTTGGGAGAAGATCACTGTGTGTGTTTGGAAAGAAGGCAGCAGGCAAGGAGAGCGTTTGTGTTTGATTTTAATCACTGGAATGATTTCCCCATGGCAGCTGTCAAGAAAATCTGTGTTTTCTTGCTTAATATATTCTGAAAAATGTTAGAATTTTTTTCTGGTTGTTATTTTCTCTCTCTTTTCTTGTTTTCTCTTAATTCCATTTACTCTAAAGCATCGAGAAATTATCTGCTTTTCAAACAATGACTTGAAATCTTGAAGAGATATTCTTTCCTCTAAAATTTCAAGGACAGAGATGTTGATGACTTTGTGTGAGGATGAGGAGGATGGGGGGGCGGGTCTCACAATCTCATCTCCAGACACAGGCATGGTTTGGTGTTGGTCTCTTTGAGCACCTGGCTGGCTTACCAAATATCCATCAGGTGATGGTTCTTCTTGTAGCCACAGAATGGTTTGGGTTGGAAGGACCTCAAAGCCCATCCAGTGCCACCCCATGCCATGGGCAGGGACACCTTCCACCAGCCCAGGGTGCTCCAAGTCCTGTCCAACCTGGCCTGGGACAGTTCCAGGGCTGGGGCAGCCACAGCTTCTCTTTGTTCCTGCCCTCTGGGGCTGTTTCTGAAGGTGTCTGCAGGAAGAGCAGTCCCACAAGAAGTGCTGCGAGGGTGCAGAAGGACACCTTGGGGAGACACTCCAGCAGCTTCCTGATCCGTTTGCCATCGCTCCTTTCCAGGGCCACAGCCCAGCTGGAGGTTGCCCTTCGCAGCCCGGGCTCCTCAGGAATGGCTCCAGTCAGTGACACAACCTGTCCCAGGTGGCCCCAAAGCCTCCAGCTGTTCCAGACAATGCTGATTGTGCCCCATAAATCCTGTAAGGTGACCCAGGAGTGCTCATTAGGATTTATCTGAGCCGCACTTACTGTCACTTAACAGCCTAAACAAGGAGAGCTGGTTCTTGGAGCAGGAACAGTAAATGAGAGTTATGGGGAACACAAACGCCTCATTACATCCAGCCAGGCTCTGTTTCCCCTTTACAGCCACAACTGCAGGAAACATTGTTTTAATTTATGGATATGGATGCCCAGGAATCTTCTCTTCCCTATTTACATAAACACGACACACAATTAATCTGCTGCAAAGTAACCAGAGTGCTGGTTAAAACGTGCAGGCTCCTTCCAGAATGCCTGTGGGCACATCCCTATGGGATACCCGTGTTTTGATGATAATCTGTACCTAAATAAGTACAAACAGCAGGAAAAGAGACAATTTATTTCCTTTTCCAAGTGTAATTTTATGCTGAATGAGCCTTTTGGTGAAAACCGATGTGGGGATTTTTATTTGCTGAAGGATTGGGGTGAAAGTTGTGGCAGAGGAAGAGGAACAGCCAAGACAGGGAAATATGATGGATTTTCATTGCAGTGTTATTTGTCTCATCTACCCCCTGGGAAATGCTGGGTGATTTTCAAAAAACCTTCTCAGACTAATGTTGCAGCATCAATAAATGGGACCCGAGTGTGGGGGTTAATCCTGCTCGATAAGCACCTTCTGGCTTTGAGGTTTCCTGTGCTCTTGGAGCCCGAGCCACCCCTGCTGTGCTTCCCAGCCTGGGACCTGCCCTGGCACAGGAGGGGCACAAACCCAGCCAAGACCCTGCTCGGGTGTCAGGCTGCTCAAACAGGCTGATCGTGCTCTACAGATAATTAATTTGAGCAAGTGAGCAAGAATGCAGGTCAGCCAGAGAGGGAGCAAATTAAAGAATATTTCCACACTGCAAATATTCACAGAGCAGGAGCTGTTGGATAAATCTTTGCAGAAATAGGTGGCTTTGGCCAAAAATCTTCTCTCTCAAGCTGTTGCATGAGCAGAAAGGAAATGAAGGTGGTTTTCAGAGCAAGTTTCTGTTGCTGAGCAGGCAGGGAGAGGATATTTACCTGTACATTGAATAAACTTCACCTTAATGTCCTTGAGCAAGAACAGAAACAACTCCAAGGTGCTCAACCAACACCTCATATTTGCACAGTGTTTCAAGAAGAAACCAATTCTTGCAATAATTCCATTTCTTTCTGCTGTCCCCTGAAGGTTTGTATTTCTCAGCTCAGCTCTCATCCACATTTCTACCTATTTTATTGTTGCTGCAAGAGATAAATTTTGGATATTGCTCACACGAAACAGCTGCTGCTATTTTTTGATTCCTTGGACATGGCCCAGTTGTTCTTTGCCCTCTCCAGGACTTTTAAGATCAGGAATTCAATGTGTCTTTCAGGGCACAGCTATTTTTTAAGATGAATTTTCCCATAAAGGGTTTTGGCACTAAAAAGTTCAGAGCTCCTGTCGCCTCTTTGGGTAATCAGAGGGAAAAAATGACTCTGGGAGTTTTGTGGTTCCGGTTTTAATGGGGAGTTTTACAACTTGATGCTGTGTTTGCCTGGAGCAATGGAATCAGCAGAGAGGAGCCTGTGCATTCCACTTGGAAGTCAGAATAATAGAGTCACTCATATCTTTTTATCTCAAGAGTTCTTCATATTGTTATTATTTTAGAACCTCTTCTGGAATTTGACAGATTTGCTGATTTTGTTCTGGACAGTCATTTGCATTGGTGCCATTGACATGACAATTTATGGTTATTGCTTCTATTAATTGAAAAGGTCAAAAAAAGTTCCTTTTTCCAGAGGAACAGTGTTATCAAAAGACATTTCCAACCTGTCCAACTCCCTTGTGGTGGCATTCCCAAAACCCTTCACCCCTGCCCTGTTCCAGCTCAGTCAGTGGCAGCTCCTCTGTGCACACATGGCTGAGCCTTTAGCAAAGTTTTTGTATGATTTATGGAAAAACCAAAACATTGCAATGGAGTTAAGAAAATGTTAAAGTTCTGTCATTGGTACCAATTAGAGAAACCAATCAATAGCAGGGGAGAAAAAGCAGAGAAAATAGCTGGCAATGCTTTAATTTCCTTGTTTATCCAGTGGCAGGAGTGTTATGTGCAGCCAGGTGAGGGACAAAATTAACCTGCAAATGGCACTGGGTCCTGGCAATGGTGCTGGGAATGAGATGTTTCCTGACAAGAGCACGTTCAGGGTATCAGCTCTGAATCTTTGGGGGAAGACTCACAAAAGACTCTTGAAATGATAAAACCCCCCAACTTTTTGTCGTTTCCTTGAGTTGTTCTGTTTGTGTCCTGAATTGAGTGGACTCCAATGATTCTTCTGCAAATCACTGCAAATAATTGCAATTAATTCAGGTGCTCGTAATTCCCCTGCTCACACCAGAGCCTGGGCCGTGGCAGGATGAATTACAGGCAGAGCTTTCCCCTCCTATTGATTGATTCTTTGCAGTGGACCTTAAAAATCCATTAAGGAAGAAGTTAGATGATGGGAATTAATTCCAAATCCTTTGTTGGTATGTGCAGCTGAGAAAAGCCTTTTCAAAACCATTAATCATAACTCAAAACAGACTCACTTTAAAATAAACTTTAGAGGAAATTGGAGGACAAAGTCAAGGAGGGGGTTTAAATTCACTGTCCCAATGTGCACTGAGGGTTTTTCTCAAGTGTTTTCCTGCATTTATTTTCAATATTTTTCAGTTTACATTGTCCTGATAAGAAGATGCTGATGCTCAGCCACCTGTGCCAATAAGGAGGAAGGTGTTTGCTATCTAATAGATAAGAGATGTCACCACTTTGGGGGCCTCTCAAGAGTGAAATTAGGAAAACCTACCAAGTCCTCCCAGGTAACACCATTAATCAGGCAAAACTTTGTTTAGAATAACCCCCCCTTTTTGAAATCCTCATCCATTATTAAACTTAATTTATGTTGAATAGTTTGTCCACCCCCTGCTCCCACCACCTCAACCTTAGCCAGTTTGGTCGGACTCGAGGATCTTCAAGGCCTTTTCCAACCTAAACTTTTTTGTGGTACACAGGAATATTTCCCCTAAAATTCTAAATTCTTTCCCTGTGAGGAGAATCAGGAACTGCATTTTCCAGAACTTGAGAAAAAATAACTCCCAAAATATTTTCCTTGTGGTGTGGACCTTAAAGTCCTTGCTTTGGAGAACACACAACAGTGTTTGAAGGCCACCACGCAGCACCAGTTAGAAGAGAGCACCCAGAGCACCTCTGCAGGGAGAGAGGGATGGGCCTGTTGAGCCAGGCTTTATTGTTTCTCCAGAGATTTGCTTGCCTTCATTTGCATAGAAGTGTCTTTGATTAAAAATTGCCTGTCACAGAAGCACCTCGGTGATTTCTTTTGGAGCAGTCATCGTTTCTTCTAATGAGAATATATTTTATGCAAGGGTATGTTTTTATTTCTTCTAAATGTTCTCTTTATTTTATTGATTGCTTGCATCTTGGAGTCTTCAATTAGAAAACTGCACATCCTGCTGTGCTGTAACTGCTGGTAATTGAGCTGCTCTGCTGCATTTCTGTGGAGCAGGGCTGGGTGGGGAAGGGAAAGGTGGATTCTTTTCTCTGCAAGGATTCAGTACAGCTGGAATAAGTTTTGCTCTAGAGAAGCTGAAGTTTCAAGCCTTAGAGGTCTTGAAGTCAAGGGACAGAACTGCCACCAATGGGCAGAGCTGAGAGGGGACACTTTTGCAGGGTTGGGGTGAGCTCTGACCTCCTCCTATTGCTCACTCCTGACAGCAATTACATGGGCAGGTGTAAGGGGGGCTCTGGCAGGAGCCACCGGGACAAAGCAGAACACTGAAATCAGGGGCTGACCCTGCTCATCCCCAGACCCCCGTTCTTCTCTTGCTTTCTAATCCTCTTGGTGAACAGATGAGAAGTTCAGTAGTTACAGCAAAGGTCACCTTCTGTTCACAGGTATTTTCTGGCCCCCAAACGACCTGCCTGGAGTCACTGAGCACCTCAAAGAGTGAGGAATCCCACTGGCTGTTTTGAGCCACATCCAGAGAAAACGTCGGCACGTTCCACGCGATGGGTGCTGCATTACCTCTGAGCTGTGCCAAGGTAAGGGCCAAATACATGGTGAGGGGCAGGAACACCCCCCAGAACATCTCCATGTGTCCTTTGTGGGACATGTGGAGCTTTCAGCCCCCACACGGGGTCAGGAGGCCATGGCCACACTGCCACTGACATTCCCAAGGGAAGGAAGTGAGGACATTTGTAGGGTGTAATGAATTTGATAAATGCCTCCTTTCTGTTTTTGTGTATTGGCTTTGGCCAGTTTTTCTTACCCCTCTGACACTTGAAACTTCTACTTCCCAGAATATCCTCTGGGAGTGAGAGCTGTACATCACAGAATCCCAGACTGGTTTGGGTTGGAAGGACCTCAAAGCCCATCCAGTGCCACCCCTGCTATGGCAGGGACACCTTCCACCAGCCCAGGTTGCTCCAACCTGGCCTTGGACACTTCCAGGGCTGGGGCAGCCACAGCTTCTCTGGGCACCCTGTGCCAGGGCCTGCCCACCCTCATTCCAAAAACTCCCCACACGGCCCCAGCCACGTGAGCAGCTCCAAGGACCAGCCCTGAGCTGGGATCTCTCCTTGGGGCATCCACTGTACTGGTGGCTTTGGGAGGTTTCATTTGGTGTGTGACCAGCCAAAGGCCAAGAGGCAGTGCCTGCTGCCCTGGTCAGAGTGTTCCTGCCCCGTGGCAATCCTGCAGGACAGGGGGAGTGTGGCCCTGGCCATGGGCATTGCCTTTCCATGGGGCTGTGGGGAGCTGCTGCCCAGCTCCGGGGGTGGTTACACAAGAGCTGCATTGCAGCACTGCCCCAGCCCAGCCCTCCAGCCCCACAGCAGCAGCAGCTCTTGCACAGGGTGGGTGTTCCCTGCTGTGCCCCTTGCAATGTGTCCTCACCACCAGCAGTGCTTTGGGTTGGTTTGGTTTAACTTGGCTATAAATACTCTGATGAATTTTTAATGCCAGTGCCAAATCTGAAGCAGCAGCTCCTGGATTTGCTCTCCAAGGTCTGTGAATCCTCGGGGGGTTTCTCAGCACACCCACCACTAAGGATTCCTTCAACCCTCTCTGCAGGGCTCTGGTTCTGTGCTTGGTGATGGGCATTGACTACTTCCTTCACTTTGTTCCTCATTAACTTCCACTCCTAAAAACTGGCCAGACAGTTGCTTATGGCTTGACCTTTCCAAGCTCATCCCAGTGCTCTGCCCAGTGTCCCAGAAAACTATCCCTGCTGAAGCTCTAGAGTTGTTATTTAAAGGGAGCTTTTTATAGACTTGCAGTGTAATCTGCATGGCCCAACGCACATTTAAAGAGTGCTCTGTGTGGAGCAAACTGCTGTTGTTTGGAAGCTCAGGGAGCTGCTCTCCAGCAAGTCTCTGTGGTCCATGTTCCCAGCAGAGCTCAGCAGATCAGGCTCTTCCCTGCATTCCTGCAGGACACAGCTGGGCTGCTCACAGCTGGCCAGATGTTCCCACAGGGAGGGCAGATGGCACAGCTGGTGCTGAGAACACACACGGGGTGAGCTTTGCCCCCCAGCTCAGTGCCAGTAACGCCCTCTGCAGCAAACACCTTAGGAGCTTCTCCCCTGCCTCCTAAACCCAGGCAGCACCTTGCTCAGGGAACTCAGAGCTCTGGCATTTCATGCTTTTTCCTTAAAATGTACTTTTAAAGGCTAAAATGAAAGTTTATAGGGTCATAATGCTTCACGGCTAAAAAAAACCCAAATGTTTTCAGTGTAATTTTCCCCACTAGAATCTAAAATTTCTTATAAAAGAGGAAAAAAAAAAAAGCAGTGGAATTGGGCAAAGCAGCTTGATTATTGACATTCTGAGATGTGTCAGTTTGAAGGCTTTTCAGAGAGTTTTTTTGGGAGTTCTCCAAGTGCAGTCATACCTTAAATGTCCACAAACACAAAACAGGAGCACACAGAGCAAAATGAACCCCGTGCAGGCTTTAACCTCTCAATCCCACCTTTCTTCTGAGAAATATGGCAAACACAAAGGAAAATGTTTAGAGTGGTATTGGCAAAGTATAAATAATCCCCAGATAGACAGAGATCTGAGAGAAATCATTTGCATGATTTTCTGTCAAGTTTTGAAGGTTATTGTGACAAATTGGGAGTGTTCTTTGGACACTTGCATTGATCGGTAGGAGATTTTGGAATGCAGATGGCGCCGTGAATATGGGATGTTATTTCATCTCGCTGCTCTGACAGCTGAAGTAAAATGTGGAAGTCAGAAAAAACCAGGATGAATATTTCCAGGGCCAAGTTTCCACTGAGGGGAGTTTGGATTGTTGCTTTGATGGTTTCATTCTCTGGCATGCTGGGAGAGAAGTTCATCATTTCTTCTCATTTCTTCTATTTTCCACCAATCATTAATCAATTAAGAGGTGAAATTAGCAGTGAGAAATGCTGGGAACTGGGGCCCCAGCAGGAAAATTGCTGGGTTTCAGGCCTAGCAGGGACTGTTGGTACCACATGTGTTGGGCTGTGTTTTACTGACTTGGATCGATCTCTCTCTCCAAGTTGTTCACATGGAATCATTAAGGCTGGAAAAGTGCTCCAAAATCATCACCAAGTGCCACCTGCGCTTGCTGTTTGAACACCTCCAGGGCTGTGCCTCCCCACTGGGAGCCTGTGCCAATTCTTAACCACTCTTTCAGTGAGCAAATTCTTCCCAATATCCAACCTGACCCTCCCTGGCAGAACTTGAGGCTGTTCCCCTTGTCAGTAGCTGCGTGAACCAGGAAGCCCCACATTTCTGTACATGGTCAGCAGCAGATGTGCCCCCTGCCCAGCCACACCCTGTTTAGAGAGACCAGAACACTCACAGTCTGCTCTGTAAGTATTTCTGATCCTAAATTCTGCTTTCCCCTGTGCCTTTGGTGTCTCCATTCCATGTCTTAGGTCAAAGAGCAGCCACCCAGTTCCCTGCCCGTGTCCTGCTGGAGGCACTTCTGAGCAGGACTTTCTTCTCCACACTGCTGGGAATTAGTGACTCCTCTGCCTCAGAGCAGTCAGGAGGGGCTCTCAGCAGCATCCCAAGGCAGAGGGGACCGGGCTGGCCGTGCCAAGCTTTGCACTGACACCCTGGCTTTGCCTTTCTCCAGGCTGGGACATCTCTGAATGGAGGGGGTGTCGCTCAGAAGAGCTCCCTCTGCACGGGGCTGTGATTGCTCCTGCAGCAAAGCAGGGCCTCAGCAGCCAGCTGGGTCAGCCCAGCCCCTCCTGCTCATGGGTGTCTTCAGAACCCAGCACAGCTCCAGCCGTTCCCTCCATCCCACTTGCAGTCCTGCTCTTCTCATCCAAGGGGACCCCAGCCGGGATTATTGTGTTCCCCTTCTCTGCCTAACGCTGGCCTCACTTCCAAATCCTTCTGTGACACTGCAGAGCTGGCTGGGAGGGTGACAGCTCTTCATCTGCTCTTAGGAGGTCACTTGAGCCATGTGCACAAAATCCCCCCAGCGCCAGTGTGGGTGATTCTGCCACTCTTTGGCAACTGGGAACTAAGGGCTAAGGCTTAACTTTTATGTTTAATCCATAATGAGGTATTGATCTGGTGACAGGAGTTGTCCCTGGGTGTTGCCCCTGAAGTTTTTATATCTTTATAGGCAACAATCAGGTACAAAGTAATTCACACCTGCCAAAAAAGCAGAATTGTCTCCAGGAAGGTAGCAGGCCTCTCTCTTCCTTGAGATTAAGGACATGGAGATTTATCTGCAGTAAAATGTAAAATTGACTTGGATTTTTTTTTTTTTGGTGGCTTCTGGAGAACTAAGCACAGATGATATTCAAATGATCTTAAAAATAGGATTATTTCTATAAAAAAATTCAAAAGCAGAACAAAATGAGCTGCCTTCCCTCTGAAGGCTCTGTCGGCAAAGGTCCCCAAAGCTGTGCCAGCCCACGTTGCTGGAGGCTCATGGTGAACTTCAGCTATTTATAACTGGGCAATTGTAGCTGGACTCTTGCTGGATAAACCCCTCCAGACTGGGATATTTCGTGGTTTTCCTTTGGGCTGTGCAGGATGAGCTGGAGGAGCTCACACCAGTCCCTCCACGCTCTGCTCCTGCAAGGGGCTCTGATGTGACCTTGGAGTTGTCTGTGCATCACCACAGATGCCCAGTGGCTCCAGAAGGCTCCAGTCCTGCTTCCCTGCATGTGCCTGCATTGTCCACTGCCATGGGCTGTGTTTCATAGTCCAGAAAAACCCTGGAAATAGCCGAGTGGCTCTTTATTTCTTCCCTTCTGACAAGTCTGCGGCGCTGCCTGGGAAGGTCAGGGCTGTTTGACACTGCCAGGATCCCGGTATTCTTGGAACAGCCATCTGTTCAGAGCACAGTGAAATATGGCTCTGTGACTGCCCAAAGTCACTTCAGCTCACGAATCCAATTAATAAGTTAAAAAAGGCACGGCAGAGTTTTACCAGCAACAACAAAGAAATTGCCATTTGGAGAAACCAGTGTTTGTGCCCTTGGCTTGGGGAGGGATGGCGTGTCCATGACCACATTGTGGGAGCCTTGGCCAGGGGAGGACCTGGGGACTGAGCCCTGGGGCTGTCTCTGTGTGTGGGACTGGGGGGATCCTGGTGTGAGGGACTGCACGAGGGCACTGGGGAGGGCAGGCAGGACGTGCCATGGTGGGCACATGAACCAAACCAAGGCAATAAAGAAGCTGTGCCCTCCTGCCCGCCCAGGCAGGGACTGCTTTGGAGGGTCTTCTCCCTTTCTCTCTGCTGCATTTTAGGAAATTGCGAAAACTTACAGAGAGCCTTTTTGCCATGTCTTTGTTCCTTTCTTTTTTCTCCTGGCAACTTCAATATTTCCTTCTCTCTGTCTTACTCCTTTTTATGATTTTTACCAGCTGCTGCATTCTCAGCTCTCGTTCTGCTCTGCTTCCCTCAAGGCATGAGCCAAAAATACGATCCAGTGACTTCTGTGCTGTTGTATTTTGCTGGTTGGCCCCAGAACGTGCCATGTTTTGATCATTATGTTTCACAAAGCAAGTTGGAGGGTGCAGCCAGGTGGGGGTCAGTCCCTTCTCCCATGTAACAAGTGAGAGTGGCCTTAGAGTGCAGCAGGGGAGGTTTAGGTTGGATATCAGGGAAAATTTCTTCACTGGCAGGGTGGTCAGGCATTGGCACAGGTGCCCAGGGCAGTGGTGGAGTCGCCACCCCTGGAGGTGTTCAGGAAACAAGTGAATGTGGTTCTTAGGGCCGTCATTTATTGGTGGGATTGGCAGTGCTGGATTAATGGTTGGACTCAGTGATCTTGGGGATCTTTTCCAGCCTAAATGATTCCACGATTCTGCTCACAGACCAGCCTTTGTCTGTTTCCTCTTTGCTAATTTGAGGTTTTATTACTGCTTAATTAAGAATACTTTTCCTGGACTCTGTTGCTGATGAACGTCTGTGGGTTCCAGGGGTGCTGTGACTCACCTGGTCCTGCCATGCTCGTCCTTGGGATGCTCAGCACTGCTCCTTGGGATGGAAACTCATGATACAGCGAGTAGAAAATCCCAGATAAAATATTGAAACCTTTGTCCAATGAGGCTTGGAAGGGCCTGAAAGTGTCCAAGGGCAGGTTGGACGGGGCTTGGAGCAACCTGGGCTAGTGGAAGGTGTCCCTGTCCACCAAGAGATATTGTACATGGCAGGCAGCTGGAATTACTGACATCACAAAAGAGCTTTCTGGTGTGGAAAGTTTCATTTAAAGTTACAGCTCTGGGTTCAGTCCCAATTTAATAAGAGATAACATCTCCAGCTTCTTAAAATTTAATTTGATAGTTTATGAAGGAAATAATTAAAGCATATTGTGGCATCAGTCACTTTTTATTTCCTGGAAAGTCTGTATCTGAAAGTACCATTCACAGAGCAGCCAGGGTTTATATTGGCCTGCAGTTTCATTTGTCCTTATTGACAGAACATCCACTAATCCAAAGTAAATGGGAAGAAAATAATGGAAAAAATAATAAAGGGTAATCTTAACATTGAGGCGACAGAAAGTGAAAGTTGTGGGAAGTTTGGAAAAGTTGCAGCTCTGTGGGGAAAGAGGATGTTTCTGGTACCCCACAGTGAACTGGTGCTGCCTGTTTTTGGGAGAAAAGGAGATAAACCAAGAGTTGCTTGGCACAGCCTGTTCCTCTTGTTGTAGTTTTGCTTTGGGAATCCAAAACTAAAACACCGTTCTTTTGACATTAAACTTGTCGTGGCTCTTCCCAGGTCTCTGTCTCCTGCTGTGACCGAAGTTCAGGGGTCTCACCTGCAGGCCATAGCAATAGTTTTCAGAGAGTGTCTTGAAGATTGGATTTGCCTCTGGAATAGTTTTAATCCTACTATTTTTTTCTGTCACTTCTTGGACCCTTTACAGTTTTCCGTGGCTGCCTTGACTCAGGGCCATAAGTACGGCTGACAAGCCAGAAATAGATTAATCTCCAGCCTCTGTTACAATTACCACTCCGGATTTCTGTATCACTCACTGCTTAAGTGGTTTACAAGCAATTACAGCCTAAGCCTTGCCGAGCCTCTTGGAAAGAGCAGTTCCCATTGTGCCTGAGAGAGACGGGATCAATCGCGGGGGCGGGGGGGGGGGAGGTGCTGAGTCAGCACCCCCTCCTGAAGAGCACCGGGGAGGCTGCTCCACTGGGAATCCAGCTTTGGGAGCCTTGCCCAAGGTGAGGTGGGAAGGGAAGGAGCATCCAGGATCCCGGAGTGGAGGCACATTCAGCCAGGCTGATGCCCCGCTGCTGACAAGTCTGTTTCTATTCTGGCTGTGCTGGCAGGGTGAGGAGCCTTTAAACCAGGTATGTGGAAGGACAAAGAGATGCTCGAGTCATTGCAGGGAGAAGCAGCTGATGAGGAAGAGTTGGGATGTGTTGACAAGGTGCTGTCTAAGTCCCAGTTAATCCCCTCCTCGTGGCTCCCTCACACAGTGTGGATTCTCTGGGAATCACAGAGCCTGGGCTGTTATATCCGTGGCCTTTCCTGTGGTATTACCTCGAGGAGCTGATAATATGAACATGAAATTAAGAATTACCTGAGGCTTGTGTTCAGTGAAGCAGCTGGGAGTGTGCCAGCAGTCAGAAAGAGACACTGAGGGTTTTGAATACCTGTTTTCCTAACCATTCCTTTTGGATTTCAACAGGTCTTTGGGTTAGATCCGTGGAAATTCACGTGGTGAGGGGTCTCCCATTGCATCAGGATTCCTTTAGAACTGGAGGGCTGATGGCAGTGCCAGGCGTGCTCTGGTTATCTTGGCTGCAGGCAGGAGGGGCAGTGCTGTGGCCATCCCTCTGTGCCATGGCATTGGGAATGGAGCAGGACAGCTGGAATTTTGTGTTCCCTAAGCCATGTCACCAAGTGAGAGCTGGCAGCAGTGGGGCTGAGCAACTTCCCACCTCTGGCTTTTGCTGGAGAGGCCACAAAGTCAATCCCTGTGCCACTCATACTGCTGTTCCTGGTTTGGTTAAATAAGAGCTTGGGATTTGGGGAGTGCTGGCCTTGTATCCCTATTAGTGAGGCTGGAATGGCTGGAGAAGCAGGAACAGGCAGAGGAGCCTGTGGAAGCTCAGGGAGTGGATGGCTGTGCCATAAAGTGTCCTCCTCAGGGCTGGAGAGCTGCAATCCAGCCCTGCAGGGCTGTGTGTGGCTCTGGGGAAACTGGCCAGCATTCCTTGGAACAGTCTTTACCGACAGCGTTGGAACACAGCATTTGGGGCACTTGCTAAGATGGAATTGAAATGTGACATTTCCATCTCTGCTTCCAACCTCAGTGCCAAAGGCAGGAGGAGGAACAGGAAAACCTCCCGTGGAAGGAACTCCAGTGGATGTTTGCTGAGCTGTGATGGCACGTGGGGCAAGGGCTGAGGGCAGCAGGGATGCCAGCAAGGGTATTCTGAGCATATATAAATATATAATGATATTTAGAGCAAATCTTTGATAGGAAAGTCTCAGCTTCTCCTGTTCCTTTTGCACCAGTGGTGCTCCAAACGTGCCATTCCATCCTCAAGCAGCATTATACCATTATTCTACCTTTTCTTCCCAGAAAATTACAACATGCAGCACTAGAAAGGTGAATAATCCAAGTACTGTTGGAAAGACATCTTATTTTTCCTCCTAGCTTGCTTAATTAATTTTTTTTGACTTTTTTTATACTGTTTGATGAATGTTATTTCAAACTACTGTCAAAGGGAATGTGAGGAGGGAAAAATGAGCCACCTACACACAGCTTCTAATACAGCTGTATCCCCCTTGAAAAGCAGGGAATTAACAAACTAGGTGTTGGTCCACGTGCTTGACAGAGAGCATTTAGAATTGGCAGGCACATTCCTGCTCTAATTATCCTTGTCGGGCCATTTTGCAAACTGAAATATCCTGTGGGTTAAATAAAACACCGAGCTAGGCCAGGATATTTAAAGCTCCCCTTTCAAACCAGCCAAATGGAAATCACTCCTGTTTGGGTTATTGCCTCCCACCCAAAGACCTGTCCTGGCCTTTCAGGTTCCCATGGAAGGCCAAATGAGCACATCTGGTGGTGTCAGGAACGGAGTTGGTTTGAGGGTTGTGAGGAACCTATGTGAGGAAATGTCACAACACTGGACAATGTGCAGGGTCTCAGTGTGGGACCAGAGCCTCAGGTGGAGTCCCTGGGAGAGCTTTCCTTGCCCTCTTGGTGTGATGGTTAAACTGAAAGGGTGACTGTGGGGCACTGCTGATGCTCTGGGCTCTGTTGGTGTTTGGAGGTGTCTCGTGACAGCCACTGACACAACACCCCCCTCTGCAGTGGTCACGGTGTGGGTTTGGAAGGGAAGGGATGATTCTGCCTGGGTTTAGAAGGAGAAATGCAGCTCCTCAGTCACACCGTGGGCAGCTGGAGGGTCTCTGTGCACACCCGGCGCAGAGATGCAAATCAGGTTGTGAGGAATTAATTAGGAAGATTCTGGGGCTCCAATTTAGGGCTTTCAGGCAGCTCTGTGCACACGAGCTGTCCAGCTGCTGGTTGCACACGGTGAACACATTCCACTTACATGTCCTTGCTGCTCCCAGCTTGGCTGGAGGTGGCACTTCCCCCTCACAATTCTGAGGGAATAATTCATGGATTAAGTTTGTCTTTTTCTCACATTTATTCAAAAATCTGTGCTGAAAAATTTATCCAGATAAGGCTGTTTCTTTAGTTCTTCTCTGAGGAGACCATAGGAAAGGCTTCTGCTGCCTAATTGGAGGTTCCCAGAATCATCTTTCTCCTGTGAATACACAAAATATTCATGTTGTGAATATTTGCTGTAGCTTGAGTGGGTTCCTTCTTCAAAACTTGCTGTGCTGATGAACGTTTCTCCCAGGAGAGTTCCCCTTTCAATATTTGTGGAAAACGCACAAAGGACAAGGACACAGTTGAAGTCTCTTAATTTGCAAATGTATCTGAATATTCATGATGCCTATTTTAATATTCACTCATTTTTCTACTCTTGTTAATGCAGTGTGGCTGTTTTAAGGTAGAATGCATCTGCAGCACGTTTTTTTTGTTTTCAGAAACATTAATATTGGGAAAAACTAGTGCGGGATTTATCACAGAATGAGAGAATGGGTTGGGTTGGAAGGGCCCTTAAAGACGATCTTGTCCCAACCCCAATCAGCCTGCAGAAATCCTGCTGTCCACCTTAAATAAACTCCGGACTCGTGGCGTTGGTTTCCCCTCTGACTGCAGGGCACAAATAAGGAGGGTTGTGGTCAAACACCCAGTGTGGGAGTGCTAGAAGGGTCACTGTGACCCCATGGCTGCCCCAGGAGCTGCTGGGATGGGTTTGGAGAGCTCCCCCCTTAGTGAGTCACTTCTCATCCCACCCTGCACTCAGCACAACTGAATCACTGAGTGTTTCACAGAAGGACAGGATGAAAAGCACTCTGGATCCCATCAGAAAGAAATTAATTTTCCATTTGAAACCAGTCCTGCTGGAAGCATTCCCTGCACAGCATCCAGTGCTGCTCTCCATTCATCCACTGCCTGTCAACAGCTCCTCCAGTTGTCTGATGGGGAAATTTCCTCCTACGTGTCATTTGAACAGCTTTTTCCTTACCCTGAGAAATGTTGTTGCCAGCAAAGATTATTTCTCTTCAGAGCTGGCAAACACTATTTCTTACCTGGTGGCTGATTGGGAATAGGAGTGGAGGAAACATGATAACACTTTACAAACAGCAGGATGGGATAAAGGGAGGAGGGAGGTATTTTATCTCCCACCCAGTAGCTGCAGGCAGAGTTCCTGCTCTGATTATCTGCAGTGTGCAGTTCTTCTTGGTGGACCTGCTGATTAGGTTGTTGAGCTGGAAAGCCCTGAGTGCCCCGGGCTTCCCAAGGTCGTGGTGCTGGAGGAACGTCCCCACTGTCCCCTGTGCCTGGCACGGGCTGTCCCCTCTGGTGTGGTCTGGGGGGGAGCCCAACATGGTGGTAGATGCATATTGGAGGAGGGAGAAGGCAAAGTTACTTGTCAGGGTCATTTGAAGTCAGAATAAAGCACCCATAAATATTTGATTGCCAAAGCCAAGCAGATGCTTGTCCCCAGAGTCTTCCAAGCTGGAGATGCAACTGATGACTGGAAATCTTGGCCAGAGGATCACTGTGAGGTGATGGGATGTTCTGGCTGCAGACAAGGACAGGAGAGGAGATGCACAGTGCCCTTCGCCTGGTCCTTGGGGGAGGAGGATGGATATAGAACTGTTTCCTGGGTTCCACCTTGGGTCCTTGGAGAGGGAGGAGGGGGAGAACAGCTGTACAGCTGAACTGCCTTCTGACAGCTCAGCACATTCCCTTGGCCGCCATCCTTCCTCTCCAACTGGCAGGGGAGAGCAATCAGTGCTGACAGTTTGGACTCCTAGAGTGTGTTTGTCCTCCCTCTCTCTGATTTCAATTACCCAAACGCTTATCCAGCCCAGCCATCGATTCCACACCACTCCAGACCACACACCGCATTCCCTTTGCTGCGTAGCCCATAACTAACAAAGCAACAGCCTCTTTATTGCAGGCTAAAAGCACATCTCAGGGTTGTTCTGTCAGTGGTGTCAGGAGCAGTGGGACACTCTGGCCCATTTCTGGCCATTAATACTCCCCCTTGTTGCCAAACGGTTTGCAGAGCACTCGGCACCCGCCGCATCGACCCTGAGCCATTAAACGCACTGAGCACGTCTGAAAGAGTTTGGGGAATTGCTGCGCCAGCCAGACCTGCACTGGCACTGCAAGGCAAAGGCACAAACACCCACTATTGCCTTTTTTGTCCCCAAAGCAGCTCGGTGGCCCGTGCCCTGTTGGCACAGACGTGCCCTGCTGTCCTGCAGAGCACTGAGGCGCGCTCAACTCCCGCTGAAATATGGAACAGGACAGGCATTACAAGTCTTTCCTGAGCAGCCAGAACAGAACCCATTAAGGTATTGCAAGTCATGCAATTCAATGGCCCTGAAAGTATAATTTGATTGTAATTCAGGAGGTTCCTAAAAGGAAATCCATACCAGGCTGAGAGATAAGCAGAGGCGAGGAGTGTATTTACTGCGAGTGGTGAAATGTGAGGTGTGTGAGTCCCTTATCTCCTTTGTCTGCACTTTATCACCACTGAAGGCAAGTAAAAGGGGAATAATATCTGGTTCACGAGAGAAGATTGGATTAAGTTTTCCCAAAGGTCTTGTAGGAGTTATTTCCATTTCACTCTTGTCTGGATTAGCCTAATTCCTTCAGGCTGCTTCCAAGTCTCCCCCAGAGAAGGTCCTGGCTCATGGGAGGGAGGGGAGGATAGTTGGAGCATTGTTTCTTCATGGAGGAGTTTGCCTTAGACCTCTCTAAAGGAATTAGGAAACCTACAACATCCCACCTGAGAGCAGGATTGATTTTACTGGGGAGGTTTGGTTTTCAGATCCCTTTTGTTATTCAGCTTATTATTTGCTAACGGTGGCTCTCATGGGTGTTTGTCAGAACCATGATTTAGGAGAAGGAACTGGGTGCTGGTCTCCAGCTCTGGTTCCTCCCTGCAGAGCCCTGCCTGGTTTGGGAAGAGCCCCAGGGATTTTATCTTGGCATTTTATCTCTGGGGAAAGGCTCTAGTCCTGCTCCAGGCACTCAAAGGATGTTGCTGCTTCTGCTCTGGTGGGATCCCATCTCCACCTGTGCCTCCATGGGCTGGACTGTACCAGTCTTGGTGGAAATGCTGCAGGCTGGGTGCAGGTGGTTCTCAGCCAGCAGCAATTCCTTATCCCAGCAAAGGCTGATTATACCCAGGAGATGATCTTGGGGTTCACAAGCATTTACTGTCCAGGTATTCCAATTTTTTCTTAACCTTTTTCAAATATATCCTAATTTGCTGTACATGCACGTGGGTGAAAAGGAGAATGCACTTATGGAATGTTGTGTTTCGCTATTCCAGGGATGGTTTAACTCAGAAGAATTGATCCCAAACACGCACTCATCACTCCCAGCTAATTCCACCCTGTTGGCAAATGGAACAGGGGGAAATGTCTGCAGCTCAGAGGCTCTGACAGGTACCTGCCAGGGAGTTTGTAACAGCCCTTGGAGTGAAAGGAAGGGCTGCTTTCCCTGTTTTGTCATTTGGAGGAGGCAGAAAGTGACTCTTAGCCCAGTAACGGCCAGTTCTGACCAACACAGCATCTCCCATTCCTGTCAGAGCTTTGATTGCTGAGGCCCACATGTTTCCTTTTCTAACACTTCTCTCATTTCTCTCTGGTTACTGTTGTAACTGCTGCATCTTCTTTGAGCTCCTGGGCACTACGAGACGTCTTCTAGATGTTGAATCTTGTCATTTTTGATAAATCTCTGTGAACCACAGAGCTCAGCTGAAACTGCAGCTCAGCATCCTGAAGTGTCAGTTTAATCTATTTCTAGCATTGGGGGAAAAAAGAGGGGACAGCAAGAAACCTCACAGCTTTATACCAGTAATAATGATGGGAATGAGTGGGCTTTCAGAAAATAATTTAATCCCTGGAGTATTGGAGATGGGTTTTGAGTGTCTTATGTAACAGAGCAGGTGTCAGGAAGGGCAGGTGTCCTGTTGTTGTGGCTTCTATTAAGAAAACCCAAACCAAATCTACTTCTGCAAGTTTGTTAAAGTACAGTGTTATTTTACAATTTTCCAGACTTAAATCTCAAGGGGAACAGGCTTCTCCTGGAACTCTTGGGGATTGTTTTTGCCTGTCAGATCACTTGGGTATGTGCCCTTGGAATGGTTTTATCTGAGCTGTGGTCTGGAGGCATTAATTGTCTGGTGGAGAGGCGAATGGCAGTGCCCGTAGGGGGTGATTGGTCACTCCCCAGGAGAGCTACACAGAGCTTTTCAAGGCAGAG
This sequence comes from Margarornis squamiger, assembly GCA_035222235.1. Classification (NCBI taxonomy): domain Eukaryota; kingdom Metazoa; phylum Chordata; class Aves; order Passeriformes; family Furnariidae; genus Margarornis; species Margarornis squamiger. The sequence goes on from JAWWTY010000022.1 coordinate 1,871,020, forward strand.
ATGGGTGCTGGCTCCCATTTCCCAGTGGAAAGCCCACCAGATCAGATCTCCATGTCTTAGACTTTGAAATTTCCCAGTGGATTCAGCCGAGCAGGAGGACAAATCTCAGTCGTGTTTCCATAATCCCTCCTGTGTCAGAGAGCCCTTCGCGCAGTGGTCGCCATCAAACGGAATGTCACCGAGTGCCAGGAGGATGAGCAGGAAAGCCTGGCTGCTCTTGTGCCTGGGCCCCAGGACCAGGGCTGGTCCCCTGGGGGATGCCAATCAGCAGCTCTGCTGGCTCTGGACGGGCTCCAGCTCTCCACGAGGCCGTGGCTGATGGGGAGACAGTGGAACAGAACCCAGCCTTCTGTGCCAGCCTTGCTCTCTGGCCAGCACATTTCATATTCGGTGTGCTCTGCTGGAGCTGCCTTAGGACAAACCCCTTCTTGTCACAGATTTTCACGGGTGGATTCTCTCTGTGCCTGGACATCTCTTTTTGTGGAGGTGTGTGTGTTTGGGAGTCACGGGTTCAAATGGAATTATTTGCTGTGATGTCTTGTCATGCCATTCAAAACATCAGCCCTGTTTTATTATTTGAGTTGCTTTAAGTTTCTCTCCAAGTACCATTAATTATCAAGAAAATCTGCAAACACATCTGTAATTATATAGAATATATAGGGGTACAGGTAAATGTACCTATAAGTGCATTTCGGGCAGGAATTAGGAAGAAACAGGATGACCACCTGTTTAGCATTCAACTTCATCCATCCTAACTCCCATTTTCATTTGTACTCTGCTTGTGACACATAAATCAATGCCCCCCAAATGAAATTGCTTTGTCTAATAATCCTTTGTGCCAGGGTTATCAATAGTTCATTAGTCTTGCTTTGCATCTGTCAATAAGAGGTGAAATTGAGAAGGAGAAAGCTCAAGGGGGAAGTGACTATATTCTGTGTGGGAGGTGACTCCCCCTTGGGCCACCCCTCAAGCCCACTCTGCTGTGGCTGCAGTGCCCACATGGTTTCAGTCACCTGGACCACGCCAGGGCCTGCACAGGCTCCATTTCCTCCTGCAGCATCAGTGATGATCTGGGCTGTCACCTCGTGCCAGGGCAGGTTGTCCCTTCTGGCTGGGGGTCAGTGTGCCCCCGCCCAGGAGGGCTCTGTCTGCTCCTCACTCATTACCCTGTGTTATGTGTGTGGACATGAGGGATGGGATGTTATCCCAGCAAGGTGGCACAGCTTCAGGCCACGATATTTTACTCACATTGTGCTACCAAGTTCATCTGGTGCTGTGTCACTGAGCTCACAACGTGCCACAGTCAGTGTAGGGACCCCCCTGGGTCAGAGTTGACCAGAAAAACCATAGACCCTTGGTAATTTCAGCTTTTTATTAATTAGTTCGAACTCTGCACGGTTTGACCAGGAGGTCAACAAGCAAATTGTGTCATTCATTAAATCCCAAATAATTAGTGATGGCTCCTGGGATGCCACTTGAGTTCCTTGACCACAATTTTACCTGGTTCCATCAGGCTTCTCTGAGGCTCAGCACCCGGGAGTGCCACAGTTCCAAACCAGAGCCAAACCTCTGCAGCCCTGGTGTGTGGGCAGGGCAGGAGCACACCCAGCACACCCAGCACAGGGTAGTGGCTGCAGAGACCCCGAGGGACACACAGAGGCTGCTCTGGGAAAGAGGAGCTGAATGAGCCAAACCCTTCTGGGCTCCTGGAGCTCCAGAAACAAGAGCTGGGGCAAACGTGTGCCATGTCAAGTAGGCCCAGGGAAAAGTTTTGCCTGGAAAACTATTTTGTCAGCATATTGTTCCAGTGAATGTTTCATGAAAGCCTTTGATTTCTTGAGGTTTTCCTGTCTGGAGAACACTGATCATGGCTTTGGGTAACTCTGGTGCAAGAAAATTCTTCTTCCCATTTATTTTATGTCCTTTTCCTTTCTGCCACAGGATAAAGAAGGTTGAAAAGTTAAAATGTCTCAGAATAATAAGAAAAATTCCTGTACCTTTTGCTTCATGAGGTACTGCTGAAAATGACAAATGGGGGAAAAATTTAAACATTTCAAACTGAAAAAAAGAATTTATTTTGAAATTTCTCACAAGATTTATTTGCCTTTTTGCAAAGTCAGAAAAGTGATGAGGCTACAGTTGAAAAAAAAGGTTTGTGTGTAAAAACTGAGGGGTTTTAAACTCCTCCCTGTGTTGCAGAGTTTCTTATGAAGGTTTCATCACAGGGGTTGCTGTGGTGACAACTCTCCAGAAAAACATGGAGAAAATGAAAGAACTTAAGTTCTTTTGGAACTGATGTGCCTTCCCTTCTGCTGCCCAAATCATGTGTCCCCAGGACTGAGCACCCTGAAATGCTTCCGCACGGGCAGGTATTGCCTGGGACCACCTTCCCCTGGGGTTGCAGCTGGAATGTGGCTGGCAGGGAAGCAGAGCCAGGAGCAGGTGATGCTTGGGAATGTGCTGTGGGAATCAGGGACTCTGAGATCCTCCCTCTGCTCCAGCCCAAGCAGCACTGACTCAGACAGACTGTCCATGAGTCAGCCTGAACTGAGCTTTCCTCGGTTCTCCAGGATTTTTTTGGATAAAGCCCCTCCTGCCCAATGGCTGGGGTGGCCCCTGGGGCTGCAGTGGTGCCACATGGCTGGGTCACAGCAACAGGACAAGGGGACAGGAGAAGGTCAGGGGCTATTTGGCACATTTGTCACTGTCTGCTCCTTGCCAGGCCCTTCCCAATCCTGACTGGAGCTCTGACTGTCACACTGTGTTTGGAGACAGATCCAAGAAATGACTCAGGGCCCATCTGTGTTGCCAGATAACTTCACTGTGCTGTTTGCTCGGTCCCCTCCGACTGGCTGTCCCTGCTGGGTCTGGGTGAAGGGAGCCAGCTCGCTGCTTCCAGCAGGGAATTCTCCAGGGCTCTCTCACAGATGCACTGTGTACTCTGCCCAGCATCCTGCTGGCTCACAGCTCTGAGCTGGAGAACATCTCTGGTGCCACCTCAGCCCTCATGGACCGTGGCCACCATCCTGCCCGAGGATGGCTTGGGGGTGTGTGGGGTGGGTTCCTTCAACAGGGAACTGGTCCTGAGCCCTGTCCTTGAATCCTGAAGGCCAAAGAGGGAGGAATGTTCAGGGTTGGGCTGGTGAGCAAACAGCAGTGAGGTTTGTCTGGCCATGTGGCCTTTTCCAAGGGCCTGCAGTGACAGGGGAAAGGGGAATGGCTTAGAGCTGAAGGAGGGTGGATTTGGATGGGATATTGGGAAGCAATCCTTCCCTGGGAGGGTGGGCAGGCCCTGGCACAGGGTGCCCAGAGAAGCTGTGACTGCCCCATCCCTGGAAGTGTCCCAGGCCAGGTTGGACAGGGCTTGGAGCACCCTGGGCTGGTGGAAGGTGTCCCTGCCCATGG
>JAWWTY010000022.1:1875638-1939895 GCA_035222235.1 Margarornis squamiger
CCAGGCTGGAGCACCCTGGGCTGGTGGAAGGTGTCCCTGCCCATGGCAGGGGTGGCACTGGATGGGCTTTGAGGTCCTTCCAGCCCAAACCATCCTGGGATTGCTGTGCCCATTGTGGGGACCTGGTTTTTTTCTGAGTTACACAGTTTTAGTAACAATTTAAAATGTACAGCACACTGTGAAGGTAACTTTGGATGGAACCCACAGCTGTATCACTTTTTTCCTGGTTTCATCAACAAATATAGCCTTTCCTAAAAGCCCTTCTACCCTCTCCCCTCACAATTTATTTTAGAAATTGCTATAAATAGCCAGTGCTTTGGATCAGGTCAGTTCCCCAGGGAAATAAGTGCATGCCACTTATATATTAGAGGTTCAGTTCTGCCAGCCTCATGCTCACTGAGCAGAGCATTAGGGGCAGGAAAGAACCTGATCCTGTGTACAGAACGTAAGTTCTTGAATTACACCAACTGCATTCTCAGAAACCTTATTAGAAGGTCAATTTATTTTGTCAAGTGACCAGTAATTAATTTTACAGAAGATGTTAAGAGAATACACTCCAAAATCTCTGCTCTGGCTTGGACCTTGACGTTCAAGCAGGAGACTGGAATGCACTGGGCTTTCACAGCTGCTCTCAGTGTTGGCTGAGCGATGTGAAGGAGATGTCAGGGCTGGGGGACAGCTCTGAGTGTCCTTTGAACAGCCAGTGCTGGAGCAGCACAAGCTTCTCCCCGCCCAGAGGTGGGACAGTGCACCTGGCTGGTGGGACACCTTTCTTTTGGTGCCTCTAGTGCTCCAAAGGCTGTGGAGAGGGGTTCTGCACACAGGCAGAGACGGTGTGAGGGATGCCTGTCACTGTGGGCTGGCTGTTTGCAGAAGCGCTGCCAGCTCCTCACCCAGCACGAGCTTCATCTCTGCCCTGTGCCACCCCTGTGGAAGGGCTGTGCTTCCCTCACCCTGCTGCGCTGCCAGGACAGCACAGGAGCCTGAGGGGACACCTCCCTGCAGGGACAGCTTCCTGCGCAGGGGCAGAGCACTGGGTTCGTGTTTTGGGTAGGGCTTGATCAGAAACTGTTTATGGTAGGAAGGTAGTTGAATGACAACTCAAAATAGCCTCTGCTACTACTCTTTTCCTACTAAATGATTTTCTTCCTAATTTTAAATCTTCCTAATTAGCTGAGGCTGTTCCACTTGGAAGAAAATAGAAGAAAATGTGTTGTGTCATGGATTTAACAAACCCCACTGTTAAATCCATCCCGTGGGAGGCAGGGGTGAGGTCCCTTCTCCAAATCAGGCAGACAGGACATTATTGTCTTTTCTGGTTTTTTCCCCCTGCTTTTTGTTTTAAATGAATACTGCTGGGCAGGGAAGGATGGGCCACTTCCCTGACTTGCTTTCACACCTCAGCCAAGCAGAGAATTCATGGGAATTAATGAAAACTCACAGGGTCACAGAGACATTGGACAGATAACCTGGTCAGAGTTGGCAGCTTCCCAGGGTTTTGGTCTGGTGAAATTACTTCCTCCTTCAAGTCTCTTCCTTTAATAAGAACCTAAAATGAGTTTTTTGGAGTCACCTAAGTGGGGGGTGACTTCTGCTTTCGCTTGGTCAATATATTGGAAGTGTCCAAGGCCAGGTTGGACAAGGCTTGGAGCACCCTGGGCTGGTGGAAGGTGTCCCTGCCCATGGCAGGGGTGGGACTGGATGGGCTTTGAGGTCCCTTCCAACCTAGCCCATGCTGGGATCCTGTGGTTATGTTGTGAAAAGCCAGCAGGAGTTTGCTGTTGCCTCTGGTGGGGGTGGGAAGCACCAGACAGCCCTGGCATCAAGGACATCCCCGAGCCAGGCAGGGCTGGGAAAGCTGTCCCAGAATCCCAGAGCTTTGCAATCCATTTACTGGTGACTGCAGAATGTTTTGCATAGATTCCTTTTCTGCTGCCCTGAATGTGAGCACATCCAGATCAATCACTCGAGCTTGAAAACCTTCCTGGTTCTTTTGTGGACATCCTGCTTTGTTATTCCTTTCATTTGTCTTGCACAGAACAAGCCAGCACTGAGAAAATAACTTATTGTGGGTGATCAGAAAGACCTTTTTCCCTCATTTTTCAAAAGGCACTACACAGAAATTGGCTGTTGTCTGTACGCAGAGCTGCTGTTTTCCATATATAACCAAGGTGTCACCCAGCGCATTATTTCCGCGTGTTCAGGAAAAAAATCAGTGTCAACAACCCAGGCTTGTGACTGTCATTGTGTTTACTGAAAGCAGAAATGTCTGATCATTTGAAGAAAGGAAAGAAATCAGCTCTTGTGTTTTTATTTCTTCCCCCCACTTGGTCTTCTCTAAAAGCTCTAAAAAGTGAAAAATCCAACGTGACATCCCACGTCCTCGTGGCCCCTAATGGCCAGTCACTCCACCAATTTTCCCAAGTTTATCTTTAATCTACTACTCCCAAACTAATTAGGGCCCGAATGTCTCTGGCCTGATTTTCATTTTGTCTTGAGCTATTGTGACATCTTTACTACAAATTCTTTTTCAGTCTAATTAAACTCCTGCAGCAGAAATGTCATTATTCATACCATCACCTTTGCAAGGCTGGCTTTGCCCTGCTCTCCTGATGACTCTGCATTGTAGACTAACTCCCTTCCTTCCTGCTTAATATTTGAAAAGTTTGGCATCAAGTAAGAACATCTCAAGGCTCAGCATAGACAGCAAATCCATTAATATCCAGTAATACAAATTGATGGGGTTTTATTAAAAAATCCAAGAGTTATGCTATTATATTAGTTTTCAGAAGAATATTTCAAAACTCATTTAAAACTTCTCTTTTTATCTTCAGAAATCATTCCTGGCTGCGAAGAATTCTAATAATGTGAGGATTAGAAATAATCCTCATTTATATGGCAAATTTTTCCAGTCCAATCATTCCTGCAGGTGGAAGGGAGACACTCCAGGAGCGCGTGTGGGACAGAAAAGGGCTGCCAAAAATGAGTGCTCCTGCTTTCAGCCCGAGAGGATCCTCTGTGGACAGATCCCCAGCCCAGGAATTGTGAGAGCCCAGCTCTCCCTGTAGGTGACTCCTTTCTCCTTAGCATGGAAATATAAGAATTACCATCAAAAAAGGATTATATGAAAATGTCTTAACCTGTCCACTAGTTAGATGTTATCTTGATAACCTTTTGTTAATCATGACTTTAATAATGAACTTTTTAGCTCTAAATCCACCAATGAGAGATTTTCTGAAGGGCACAGGTAACAGTGAATTACCTTTTGTGGGAGGTGTATTAGGAGTAAACCAACAAATTGATTCCCGGGCTAAAAATATGGATTAATTTCTTAAGGTGAAGAGGCTCTTTGATCTCTCAGGGCTTTGCTGAGCATCAGTGGCCTGAGGTTTGCAGGTGCAGACATCCAGAACAACCTATTGTGTCAGAGGACAGCAAGACCTGGGTTGTTACAACCACATCCTGAAGGCTGGAATTTGGGCTGGAGGTACAGATAACTGGGCCAGCTGCAGAGGTCTGGCTCCAAAAACTCTGCACTCCAATCCCGAGGAACTTAAAAGGAGGCTGAAAAACTATTCAAAGAGGGTGAGAGTTGTAATTTGGCTCTAATGAAATATCCCTCAATCCTTCACAAACCCACAGGAGTTTAGGCAAGCCTAACTGAGACCAGAGAGGCTGTTACCTTTGTGTTGGATCCCAAACACCACCTCCATGAGCCCCTTGAGCACCATGGTCTGTATTGCAATCAATGGAGAGCCCGTAATCTCCAGACTGCAGCGGTGCTGCTGCTGGGACATCCCTCTGCCCAACCTGCCAACCCAAGGGATGCTCTGGGGTTGGCTGAGGTGGCACCAGCTCCAGGGCTGTGCCTGCTGGAGCATCCCAGGACATGCTCAAGGCTCTCCAAGGGCTCCTTCCCTTGCCAGGGAATGTGTTGAAGAAAGTGCACTTCAGTAATTAAATTGCTCTGATGCACCTGCTGCATTCCACATGTTTTCCTGTGCTCTTGCTTCTGTGGTGCCTCTCCTTGGAGAAGTCCCACTCCCCCAGCTCCTCGGGGCCCCGAGGCTGTTCCTTCCCCACAGGCAGGGGGGGCTGTCCTGCTCTCAGCCTGGTCCTGAGCTGCCCAGGCACACAGTGCCAGCACACCCACTGCCCAGCAATCCTCGGCTCTGGTTCTGGCCATGGGGCAGGGGCTTATCTGCTAAATAAAACCTAAATGAGAAATGTTGATACTTAATGAAATATAAGTTTGGGGGATTTCACAGAAGAAATCTGCTGTCTCTGCTTTAATTTGTTAGGGGAGAGTTATGTGCAGATGGTATATACAGAGTTATTTCCTGCCTGGACTCCAAAGTAAGTTGATTTGTGGTTTAATGACTTTTATCAAAATGAAATAAGCGTTTGATCTTTGGATTTGATCTGGCTGTATCTGCAGCTGCTCCACCACTACAGCAATTACTTCCAAACTGGGCTCTTTGCCCAGGCAAATGGAGTTCGTCCTTGTTTCATGTCTCATTGACTGTCCTGATAATACACACAGTGGTACTGGAGGTTTTTTTCTTCCTCTAAATTTGATAGGTGTGAAAGTAACAGAGTAATTCCCTTTTTATTTTAGTATCAGTGTTGTTTTATTATAAACCATTCGCTGCTCTGGTTAATTTTATCTCGAAGCTGCTCCTAACTAGAATTCAGTACAAGAATGTGTAATTTCCTCCACATAATCCTGCTATGCCCTTCTACAGAGAAACAAGAAATTCATTTATGAATTGTAAATCCCAGACCCCTCGTGGTAATTTCCCATCTGTGTGGTTTAGGGATGAAAATGTAGTGATCTGTTGTGCTCCCACCCTGGACTGAACGCACTCCCAGTGGATTTCAGTGGAAGGGCAGAGTTATACCGGGGATGAATTTACCCCTGTCCATCCATCTCTGAAACAGTGGGGCTTTGCTCTTTTCTTATGGACTCCTTTCAGACTGAAGCTGTTCAGGGTAGCAAGTCTTTTTGCAGGATGAGACTTCCCTCTTCATTTACTGCTCAGGGCAAGACTGGTCCAAGTTCAGCCTCGAGAGCTCCTGGTGGGAGGGGTTGCTCAGATTTGCAGTTCCCAGGGCTTGGTGCCACCAGCTGGGGCTTCCTGAGGGGCTCCAGCTGCATTTTTGACTGGAGCGGAGGAGCAGGAGCCGAGGTGGTGGCTGGCAGCCAGGTCACCTGTGGGAGCAGCAGGAGGAAGCTGCAGGGCTGTGGAACACGGTGTGTTCTCTGCATAAGGCAACGCTGGATGAAGATGCTCTGGAAGCACCTTGGTTTGGAGCCAGCAGGTCTGAAATCTGCACATTCACCGTGGCCGGGAGACGCAGTCAGAAAGAATTACAAAACCAATTAAAGTTTTTGTTCTGCCTTTGTTTTTACAGTCACTTCATACTTTGTGTGGCTGGAAGGTAGATTTTAAATTGCCTGGGTTTTTTTGGCAGGATATTTCTTGGAGATAAGTGATAAAAATGGCAGGAGCTGGGATGTGGCTGGTGAATGAGTTGCCTGGAGATGTGCAGCACTCCCAGAAGCTCTGGGAGAAGGTGGTTCATCCTCAGAGCTCTGGAAGGTTTTCCCGTGCCAGGGTTGCTGCTGCATCTTTAGCAAATCCAACTACTTGCATGGTGCTTGCTTCTTAATCCAGGAAAATGAGACCCACCAGTGATGGCTGCATTGTCCAGCCATCTGCTCTCCCAGGTGCTCCCACGCCTGCCTGGAGATGGAGATGTGACCTAGAATCCTTCTGCAGAGCTGGGATCCTTCCCAGCACAGTCTAGGCTTCAATCTTCTGCATGACATCAGCTACAGTAAACATCAAGATGTGATGGGAGAGCATATGTCCATTGCATAATTCATTAGGGTTCTTCTCAGGGACTATTTTTAGGTATTTTGCAATTGGAATTAGAGGGTGGGGATTATTCAGGAAAAGAAAAAGAGAAGAAAATTATTGGGGTTCAGAAACATGTCCAGGTGCTTCTGCCGGGCTGGGGCAGGCTTGGCCACTCAGCTGTGTGTGTTGTACAGCAGGATTTCTGTCCTGGGCAGCTCCACAGGCGCTCAGGCAGCTCGGCTGGCACGTGGAGCAAACCCAGGAGCAGAACAGGAGTCCTGCTCTGCTTTCCCTGCTGCCAAAGCCCTGCCAGCTCACGCACCTCAATCCTCCCCTCACACCCATTCCGGGCTGGATTGCTCCATCACCCTGAATGGAGTTATTCCCAGTTTCCAGACACAGGACGCCTTCCACACCCCTTCCCGTGTGTCTCCTGCCTGCTGAGGGGGACAGTTCCTGCTCAGGTTGGGCAAATGCCTCGGAACTGCAAATCAGCACAGCACTCACAGCTCCTTGTCCTGTGTCAGCAGGATGGGAAGTGCCCTCGGGTTGGGAGGACAACTGGGATGTTCCTGGGGGCTGAAATTAAGGCAGCGCACGCACCCTGTGCTGCCTCAGTTCACCTGACACACGCAGGGTGAGCTGGTTTGCTGCGAGAAAGGGAAAAAACCTATCAAAAACCCCCAAACGATGTTGTACTGCGTGAGTCAGTGAAAAGGAGTGGAAGGAGGAGCTGTGTGGAGGGCTGTGCCTCTTCCTTATTGCTAGGAGACAGCTCCCTGGGTGTGGGGAGCTCTCTGGGCCCCCACAGCTGCCTTGGCCATCCAGGAGGCAGCTCTGGATGGGGAGGAGAAGGAGATTTGGGTGGGGGCTTATTTTCATTTCTCGGTCTTTCTCCGACAAATGCAAGAGTGTGGTGGAGGAAACAGCAGGGGCAAGGGGAGCATCGTGCCTGAAATGCCAGGGATCTCGGCTGACCTGGGTGTGTCGCTCAGGTTTGGGGACAACCATGGCTTGCTCTCTGCAAAGAGTGGTGTAATTATGTGGTTGTACCTCATTTGGGTTAAATTCACAGTGCTGGGCAAGCCTTTGGAGCCAAAAGGTAGTATTGCCAGCCAAGGAGCCAAGTTCTGGCTTGTCCTTGATGGTCAGGCCATGTTCACCATCACCTTCCAGCACCTGAGTCCCACCAAGGGCAGGTGCTCAAGGCAGCCCTTGGAGAACACACCAAGAGCCAAAGCCACCCCCTGTGACTGCAGCGTGCCACATTCTCAGTTCTGGGTAGGATTTAATCCCTGGAACCCCCATCTCATAAGGCACCTGCAGTAAGAGCTGCCTGAGGCTGGCACTGTATACGGCCCCATCTCCTGAGGTTGTAGTCCTGGGTGGGCAAAGCCTGGGCAAAACCAAATCTAGCAGGAGAATGTGTGAATTTGTCACCCAGAAGGGAGTTACTGAGACAACTGTATAATATCTCTCACTGTATTTTTCACACTGATGCCAGATGGCCAGGAATGGGATCCCCCACGTTCTCCTTCGGGGCTGAGGAGACAAGAAAATAAACACAGAGAATGTCTGTGGGGATGGTATGGGCTGGCTCTGCCTGGGAAGGTGAGTCACTGCTTTGCATTGCCAAAATAATCAGGATTTCTCTCTGATTTCATTCCCACAGATCTCAGCGATGCCCTCAGTGCCTGCTCCTGCCTTGTGTCCCTGGTTGTCTCTGATGTCACTAAGGCCACACGTCAGGTGCCACCAGCAGCTGTCAGAGGACTGATGGACCCTGGCAGATGGAAATGGTAAGAAAAGCTTTATTCAACAAGAATTCATACTCAGAGGAGCCATCTCCAGAGGGTCCCCACTGGCAGGGGAGCCTCACCCAGGGACTCCCACTTGGTGTCCTCACACCAGCGTGGTGCTCTGTGCTCCTGGAGGCTTCCCTGTCTTAACTGCAGCTGGAAATGTAATTGTGGGAAGCTGGGGCTGTTTGAGGGGCTGTTTGAGGGGCTGCCCGTGCAGTTTGGCTGTGCCTCCTGCTCCACCACGGCCAGGAGTGAGTCCCTTACCAGGCTCTGGTCTTTCGCTGTGCCAACAGAGCTGGCACCCTTTGCCTCTCTGATCAGAGGTTAAACCTCCTGGGTTTGCCCACACTTTTGATCAGGGGCTGGTCCCTGTCACTGCCTCGTGGCTGGATGGACTTTGAAAGCCCCTTTGATCCATCTGTCCCAATGGAATGGAGCTGTTTGAAGTCTTTGATCTTTTCTGTGGGCAAACTGTGCCCAGAAACTTGATGGCTCTGGGATATTTCTGAGAATTTCTTGCATTTTGAGAGGTTTAGATTAGATATTAGGAAGAAATTCCTCCCTGTGAGGGTGGGCAGGCCCTGGCACAGGGTGCCCAGGGAAGCTGTGGCTGCCCCAGCCCTGGAAGTGTCCGAGGCCAGGTTGGATGGGGCTTGGAGCACCCTGGGCTGGTGGAAGGTGTCCCTGCCCATGGCAGGGAGTTGGAACCAGATGAAATACTAATATTCTGTGATTCTGTAATCTTGAAGCTCCCTTCCAACCCAAACCACTCTGGGATTCTGTGGAAAACAAGATTTGGCAGCAATTTCAGTTGGTGTCTTTGTGTTGCCAGGGCAGACCCAGCCAAGGTCACTTTGTACCAGTTGGGTTGCTGGTGTGGAAACCCATCCCTCTGCTGCTCCATCCCCTACAGGACCATCCTGGGGGATGATAAAGATTCAGTTGCCTCCCAGCTGCAGGACAGCACTGCAGGGAATTACAGGGAAAGAAACACAGGGCAGAAATACTTGGGTGTGAAAATATGTGGGTGTGGGGTGCTCTGCACTCAGGTTTGTTTTGGGGGTGCTTGACATTTGCATTTTAAAACTAATATGCCACATTGCCTACCTGGCTGGTGTAGCAATGCCATTTTCTTCCTTAGCAAATAAAGAAAACAGCTGGGTAAGTAGAAATAAGTGGCCACTAAATCTCCCCACGACATGGGGCTGTGAGTATTCGAGTCACATCTGGACAGCAGAGCCCACTGCACGCAGCTTTCATTACAGGGTTTCTCTCAGACCCAGCCTGTCTCTCATGTTTTTCTGATCATTGTTTAAAGAACTGATGAAAGGGCTGAAAACTTTTCAGACTTCCCTTTTCTTGGGTCTCTTCAGCTCAGCCTTTCATCAGTAAACAGCGGAGAAGGAAGGTCTCTTCTGAACCACAGCAGGAGCGAGGAGGAAGAGGGGAAATTAATGCCATCACCAAATTGAAACTCTTTCAAGTTCCCTTTAATTGCAGAGGGCACAGGGAGATCGTTCATGTTAATTCTCTGATCTCTTGCTCTCCCCGAGGGATGAGGTTTCCTCTCCTCCCACGGCGCACGCGATTTCCCCGGGGTTGGAGCCTGGTGGAGTGGAATGGGGTGGGTGCTCAGGGCTCCTGGCCAGGGCTCCCCGGGTGTGCAGAGCCCTTCCCCACGGGATTTGGGCAGTGCAGCAGCAGCCAGAGCTGCTCACGGTCCAGGGAAGGCAGGCCCAGGTCTGCAGAGCAGTGTGAGCTCTGTGGTCCCACCCCAGGGCTGGCCCACCTTCCTCACCTGAGCTTGCCCCGTGATCTCTCCTTGTTAGCAATGCACAAGCAGGGTCAGCCATCCTCCACACAAAGCTCTTACCTCCACAGTTGCAGGGGTGGGACCTTTTGTACCCGAGCTGTGAGCAGACCCCACGGGGCTGGTGGGGTGCCCTGGCCCCACACGGGTGCTTGTGCACCCACAGAATCCACTCCATGGGGTTCTTCCTGCTCCTTTTGGCACCTGAAGAGCTGCTCTCCCTATGGATTTATGGTTCAGAGAGAAAGATACAGATTCTAGGGTAGGATGGAGAGCACGTGAGAGGGCACATTGCACAGTTTAGCTGCATAACAAAGACCACTGTGCACACAGAAGCGTTTTGGCCTTATTTAGGAGTCTCTTTGGAGCAGTTTTTTCCTCAGGTAGAAATTCTGACACTTGTTGAAACTTTGTGGAATACTGTATTTGTTAGAAATGTCCTTACAAGACGTCTTTCCATCTTGCCAGTCCTGGTGCCCATTTGGTGCCTCCCCTGCCCACCTGTGAACTGGTGATCACAGAAGGGTTTTACTTGGAAAGAACTTGAAAGCTCATCCCATCCCACCCCTGCCATGGGCAGGGACACCTTCCACCAGCCCAGGGTGCTCCAGCCTGGCCTTGGACACTCCCAGGGATGGGGCACCATAGCTTCTCTGGGCAGGGGTTACATATCTAAAGTTAAAAGATATGTCTGTCCAAAAACTGCCACTGCTCACTGGGGAGCTTCCACTGAGCACACCAAGCGTTCCCTGGCCGTCTTTGTCTCCTGGGAAGTATCAGAGCAACGGGCTGAAAACTGCTCGAAGAGCCATTCCCACCATGGAAAAGCCTGGGGATTATCATCACAACAGGTCCTTGGGCAGAAACATGAAGCATAAAGCTTTAAATTCAAGTCACACTGATAAGAATAACAAATAAAGAGACCAAATTCCCTTAAAAAATGGGATTACAGAGGCCGTGGGGAAGAAATATTTTAGAGGAAGTTAAAGAGAAGTTAATCTGCTTTTATGTAATTTGTTTCCCTATTCTTCCTGAACTGACTGGCTTTGGAGACAACTGCTTTCAAGGTTTACAGCCGTGCATGTGGTTTTGGAGGGCTGGGATTGGCAGCCAACGGCCTGACAGAATAATGGCTGCCTGGAAGAAGAGCTGGGCACATAATTTACAGATGAGGCACCACATCAAACCCAGCGAAACACAGCCCCATCACTTTTCCAGTTCCAGATCGCTGGCTGCTGGGATCTGCCCCTCCTCACCACTCCCTGCTGTGGGGCTCATCCCACGGAGGGGAGGGCAGGGCAGGGATGAGCCACAGGGCAGGGGCAGATGGAGATCCCCAGCTCTGAGGTTTGGGGCGGTGGGAGTCGGAGCAGAGGCACCACAGGGCAGTGCAGGGCATGGGGCTGCACCTCAGTGGGTGCCCAGGGGTCTGCAACCAGGCTGGGGGCACCCTGGGCTGGTGGAAGGTGTCCCTGCCCAGGGCAGGGGGTGGCACTGGGTGGCCTTTGAGATCCTTCCAACCCAAACCATCCTGTGATTCTTTGATACCACTCTGAGCTCTGTGTGTGCCAGAGGGAGGTGAGGGCAGAGAACAGGGATGCTCTGCCCACCCTCAGCCTCTCCTCCCCCTCGATGTTCCTCATGTGTGGGTTCTGGGGAGCTCAGCCCCCCTTCAGAAGCCTGCCTGGTCCCACATTTTTTACTCTCTGAATCAGAAAATAAAGCCTGTGAGGGGAAAGCTGCTCTTCAGTGCCAGTTTTAAGCAAGTCCGTAAGTTTTCACTATATAAAAATAAAATAAGGCAACAGTGCTATTTCAAAGGGAAATAGGAATATGCTTAATGCTTCCCTGAACTGGCCCGGGGTGTTTGAGCTCCAGTGAGTGAAAACTCCTTGGATGGTTCAGGATAACACTGTGGCCCACCCAGTGCTCATGTCCTTCAGACCAGGAGTGGAGTTCAGAGAGAAACAAGGCCAGGCTGCTCTGCCTCGACCAGGGCAAATTGCAGATCTTCAGTTGCTTTTTTTCTGGTATGATTTCACTGTGCAAGGGTGGAATGAATACTTAGAAATATGGAAACAGTTTTATAACAGTGAGTGACTTCCAGCCCCATCAGGTGGGTGAGGAAACCCCCCAGATGTGGGCAGCTGTGTGGGCATGGAAATCAGTGGATATTGGAGTCAGGGATTACTGCAGGGGCAGGTTGTTTGTGTGTACACAGGTGAGTGCTGGGAACAGACTTGAGACAAGTCTTGCAGCACTCTGACTTCAGTGGAAGGAAACTATTTTATAGCAGGGAGTTCAAATGCTGGTGAGAAAAGCTGTAGAGGATGCCTCTGGAGCCTGGTGTTCATTCCCTGTGTGTAGGACCATGGGTTTGGTTCCATTTGCTCTCTGTTTTGTCTGTTTAAATCATTGGGAACAAGGATTAGTGTTTACTTTGAGATTTGGATACTCAAGGACAGATTAAAACAGCAGCATCCTGATGTTAGATGGCCATTAAACACTAAATACTGTCAAAATCTCCAGCAGCAGCAAATTCAGCCATAAATCCTAAAAGATTTATCCCATCTCCCCAATAAGTAAGCAGCATCACCTTTGAAGCCCTGGTGTTCTTTGTTCAGCAATAAATGAGCAGTGCCTGGGTACTTCAGCCGGGGAAGTTCATGGGTGAGTCCTGGCTCTGCCTTGGCCAAGCTCTGTGCAGGGCAGATTCTCGTGGCTGAATTCCAGAGGCACTAAACAGAATGGAGATGCTGCTGTTCATTATTGGTTTTCTCCTTTGCTGCCCTGGAATGGTGCTAGTGGGAGTCGTTGTGATCAGATTACCTTCAAACTTACTTACAGAATGAAGTGCTTAATTTATCCCCCCTTTCCTTTCCCAGAGTGACACAACGTGAAGGTGTGAGCTTGCTCCTTGTAGAGCAGCCCTTCTCTCCTTGGTTTTCTCACTGTGCTTATGAAATTCATTCCTTATCACTCCCGACGATCTTTTTATAAATCCTTTTGCATGTGTTATATCTCCTGCAGTAATCTCTCATATTGGTTATGGAATAGAATAGACAGTGATTGTTGAAGATATAACTGCACAATGTTTCCAATTTCTGGAAATATCTCTTGAAAACTACATTTCCTAAACATTCATCTCCAACTCCCTGTGCTGTCAGGGCACAGCTACGTGCCTCACACAGCCTCAGTGACTCTGGGGTTCAAGGCAGACAGGCTGATTCCAGTTTCCCTGAGGAGCTGGGAAGTGCTGCATTTTGAGTGATACTCCTTTCATAATCTGCGAGGTTAAATGGCTTTTCTGATTTGATTCTTTACTGCCTTCCCCATTTCCCATCGGATCCAACTGACTGTGAAATGACAGGAAATCCAAAGTCACATTTGTCTGCCCGCCCTCGGCTCGCTGGAGGTGCTGGGAGGGATTGCAGGGCACAGAGAAACACTAATTGGGCTTTAATTGCCCCCGATCAGTCATATGTGATGTACAGTATTAGTGGCAATTCCAGTGGCAAAGTGGCCGAGGAGTGACCAGGGGTGGTGACGGTGCTGGGAGGGACTCTGGTAACCAAACTGCCCATCTCCTTCCAGGGGTGAAGCAGCTCAGCAGAGGCTTGGAATGATGGACCCGCCAGCTCTGCCCTGCAGGAATCCTTGGCTGGGCTCAGGGGGACTGGTGAGTGTCACCACAGAATGGTTTGGGTTGGAAGGGACCTTAAAGCTCATCCAGTCCTGCTCCCTGCCATGGGCAGGGACACCTTCCACCAGCCCAGGCTGCTCCAAGCCCCGTCCAACCTGGCCTTGGACACTCCCAGGGCTGGGGCAGCCACAGCTTCTCTGGGCACCCTGTGCCAGGGCCTGCCCACTCTCACAACGTGGGTGGGATATTCTTTCCCAATATCCCACCCTCACAAATGCCCACCCTCACAACGTGAGTGGGATATTCTTTCCCAATATCCCACCTAACCTGCCCTCTGGCAGTAGGAAGCCATTCCCAGTGTCCTGTCCCTCCATCCCTTGTCCCTCTCCAGCTCTCCTGTAACCCCTTTAGGCACTGAAGGGGCTCCAAGGTCTCCCTGGAGCCCTCTCTTCTCCAGGTGAACAACCTTGTTCTTGTTGTGCTCTGTGTTCCAACTGATGTCAGATCTGGGGCCGTGGTGGGTACCTGACCCTGGGGAAGTGAAGTGCTCACACCAGGCCACCTCCTGGCAAAACCAGAGAAGCATGGAATTGTTTCAGTTGGAAAAGACCTTTAAGATGTTGAGTCCAACCATGAAGCAGCAGTGGTACAACTGTGATATGATCCAGCTTGACCAGACTACAACCTTGCCATGATCCTCTCCAGGGGAACTTGCCTTTCATGTGAACAAACCTTTTCACCTCTGGGTTTGTCAGATTTAACCCTCCCCTTGCTGTGTCCTGCTGCATTCTCTGCCACTGCTGGGCAGTGAGCAGCTCTGATCCCAGCTCTTGTCATCAGTGCCCCCTGGCCACCAGAACCCCCTCTGGAAGGAGGATGGAGGTTTTTCTGGCCTTGCTGGATGGCAGCAGATGTTGATACCTGCATTTCATAGCCCAGCTCGTGGGGTTATAGTGATGAATTTACTCCAGCACCTGGAGCAAATGAATTACATCCAGCCCCTGCAAATGGTCATAAATATGATGATGGGGTGTGTGAACTGAGGTAATTGCCTGCTTTATATATGTGTTTATCTTCCCTGCATTGCATACACAATGTGCATTATGCCAGGCAGATGATAAAGAGCAGCCATAATGCTCCTCAAGTGCATATTTCTTCTTAGTTTATGACTGAGGCTCCGAGTTATCTTAGGCAGAGTTGGCTGCAGTGGGCTTAATATAAATTAACATACTTACAAAATGTCAAGGAGCATTAATTGACAATTTTGGAGGCCTACCTTGCTAAATACCAGTTCGGTTCTGAAAACTGGCTCTGCAAGCTTAATATATGGAAAATAATGCTTATTCATGAATGGCTTATGTAAGTTGGCATTAATTCCGTGCCAGCTCAGAGCTGGCTGTCACAGATGGGCTTTGTGGAGAACCAAGTGCCAAAAATAAAGTTTCTAGCCCCACAAGGGAACTTCTGGGCTGGGTATTCAGCACTTTGGAAAAGCAGGGCACATCATCTTGTGTGTAAATATCGACTTACTAACCTAATTCTGGACCCACTTTTGGAGGAGAACTGGCCTATATAAAAATATTCAACATCAGCAGCTTCTGCTGCATCTCAAAGGGCTCTGGCAGAGGGTGTGTGGCAGGAACCCAGTGAACCCCAGCATTTCTCTGCCTGGAAAACAGAGATGACTCTCAACATTGCAGTTGGCAAAGGTGAAATAAGCCGAGGTTTTTAATCAGAACAATTAGGGCAGTGTTGGGGGTCCTTTGCCTGCCCTGTGGCCTGAGCAGTGTCACAGCAGGTAAAGGGCTGTTTGCAGTGCTGAATGCTACTTGCTGATTAACAATTACTGATATAAAAAGCCCAGCTTGGAGCCAGTGCCTTTCCCAGGCCCCAGGAAGGTGCTGATGTCTCTCCAGGAAGGTTCCTGCTCCTCACTCCAGCCTGTGCCCCTTCCAGCTCCACACCACAACAATCTGGAGCTCCTGGGACCTTCACTCTCTGCCTAAATAAGGTTAAGGAAGGCTGAAAGATGAGATTTTTAAAGCATTTATTGATTTTGCTTTAATATTCTGTTATTTCTTTCCCATCAGCACACTATTTACTTTATGTAGTGCACTGTGGTGCAAGTACATTCCCAGAAATGA
Organism: Margarornis squamiger; assembly: GCA_035222235.1. Taxonomy (NCBI): domain Eukaryota; kingdom Metazoa; phylum Chordata; class Aves; order Passeriformes; family Furnariidae; genus Margarornis; species Margarornis squamiger. Next base: position 1,890,902 of record JAWWTY010000022.1, read on the forward strand.
TGCACATAATGGTATTTCATATATGAGCAGACAGATATCAAATGAAGAATTGGCTGTAAATCACTTAAAATCAGGAATAGAAACAGCATCCATGGGCTGCCCTCTGCAGATATCCCTGCTCTGGGAGAGGAGTGGGAAGGGTGGACCTTGCCCAGCACAGAGGGATGGGTTTCCTTGGCATCAGTGGATGCTGCAGCCTTTGGGCCCCAGAGCTGAGCAGGGATGGGTTTCTCTGACAACAGGCTGGTCAGGCCAGGGATGGGGACCCTGCCCTCTTCCCCCAGCTTTCACCTGGTTTGCATTCCCAGATAGACCCTTCCTTCATGGGTTTTTCCCTCTTTTTTGCATTGCTGCAGTTGAAATAGTTTCTGTGGTCCCTAAATCAGGCCCTTCCCTGAGGTCAGTGCAAAAAGGAGCCTAAAGAGACTGTCCCCAGCTGACAGCAAGTGTTTATTCCCCTGCCCCCCCCTGCCCTCATCCTGCTTTCCCATCCCCTGTTCCTCCCATCCAGCCATCCCTGTGACCTGGGGGGACACAACCTCTCCTTCAAATCCCACCATGGTCTGGGTTGGAAGGACGTTAAAGCCCATCCAGTGTCACCCCTGCCATGGCAGGGACACCTTCCACTGTCCCAGGGTGCTCCAAGCCCCGTCCAGCCTGGCCTTGGACACTCCCAGGGATGGTGACTCCCCCTCCAGTGCCTGAGCACCCTTTGTGATCTCGCACATTACACCATGACAGGATCTAGTTCTAGATACAATCCCAGGGATCAGTTTTTCTCTTGCTTAAAATGTAAAAAACCATTGCTTTAACCCACCAGCAAAGCAAGAGCCTCAAATGGAATCGTGTGCTAAAAGCAAAGCAGTGCAATTGAGGAGGGACAAGGGGCACTTGCCCCGGGAACAGGATGAGAAGGAGTTCCCTGGGACGGTGGTGCCACGTGTGCTGCTCCTCTGTGTCACCACAGATGGCCCCGCTGGCACTGCTGGGTCTTTCCATGTGTCCTTCCCCTTCCCTGTGGGACCCTCCTCCCGTGCTAATGAAAGAATTAGGCTCAGCCATCAGGAATTAGGGCAAACTGTCCTGCCCTGTGTTCCCAGAGATGGTGCTGATGGAAAGTGTCTCTGGTGGAGATGAATATTGCAGAGCACACAGCCTGTCTCTAGTGGGGTCCTTGACCATGAAATTGCCCCTGAAATGGCAACCTATTGTTTATCATGCTAATTAGTAACCCAAAAAGTATTTAAAGGTCACTGGAAAGCCGTGAGAAATATCTTGGTATGGGAAAGGAAGCAAATTCAAGAAGTTGGGTTATTTAGTTGAATGTTATTCTTACTATTTAAGACGCTTTCTGAGCTATGCATTAAATTACTAAGGGGGATGAAAGCATGTTTTAATGTAACTTAGTGTGAAAATAACCTTCAGAATTTATTTTATTCATAGATTTTTGCATCAAAGGTCCTATAATGATTAATTTTCAAACTTACAGGTTCTAATAGCAAAATAAGAAATAATAGCACTAAAGTTCCTTTGAAATACTTAGTAAAATGCTGTTCTCTAAAGCACTAAATGGCTTCCTAATGCCACCAGGACTTCAAAGAACAGCATTCTTTGCAATATTTCTATTCAGGTTTGTACCCTGTGCAAGGCTGACTCACTGTATGTACCACTGAAATATTTTCAGACGGGCAAAATCAAGGTATTGTTACACTCCAACAAAACCCTGGGCTGGGAAACTGCACTGAGGGCTTGGCAGGGCACAGGTTTAAATGCAAGTTAATTGGAGGGTACAGAAGGTTCCTGGGCCTTCCAGAATCCAGGACAAGCTCAAAATGTGACATAGGTAAGAGATGTCATTGTTCTGAGGGTTGGTGTTATTTTAAGGGTGCCTGATGTGGAGCTGATGCATTTGCTAAGAGGGACTGACAGAGCCCCAGGTCCAGATGGTTTTTAGGAAAATGTCTTTACCTCACAGACAAGAAGCTTCTTCATGTCAAACTAAAGGTGTCTAAACCCAGGGGAATTAGCCTGGTGAGGGCCCAAGTGCCCCCTTAATGGGGGAGAGCAGGATTTGGCCCCTTCCAGCACCCAGGAAAGCAAAGGGCAGCTGGGATTGCAGGCTGGAATCCCGTTCCAGGAAGGCTACTAATTGTAAACTCAGGCCTGCAGAGCATTAATTGGCAGGAGGTGTCAAAGATAAGAAATTTCTCTCTGATCTGGGCAGGGGGTGACTCTGAGTGTTCCCCTGCATTGTTCTGTCCTTGCCATTGTTCAGGAGAGCATAATCCAAAAATCCACGGCAGGAAATGGGATAAACAATTTTGCTGCTGTCAGAAAAGGAAAAAAAAAAGCAGTGCAAGCCTTCAAAGGGGACATGTTAATTAGGAAATTACTGCACAGAAAAATAATTAGGAAGGCCAGACAGTTGTGAGAAGCCAACCTGTAGTTTCACAGCCTGCCCCGAGCCAAGGGTTGGACACAACCTGCCCCAGCAACTTACTGGGGTCCCTTCCTGCTTGTGTGGTGGGAAAATGAGTGCATTCAGCAATTAGCAGAGCTGGTGATTGACTCCTGGTCATCCCCAGGGTGACCCTCTGCCTTGTGGCTGCCCTTGCCTCTCCATCCCAGGCACAGGCTCAGCCTGGGAGGTTCTTGTGGATTCGGCAGGGCAGGAGCTGCTGCCACCACCTCTGCTCCTCGTGAGCAGGGCAGGAGATGCAGAGCCTGACCCAGTCCTTGAATGAGGGGCTGGTCCCTGCAGAGAGCAAACACAGCAAGAGCATAAGGGTTCTCTGCTGGGAATTTCTGCGGGGAAACAGCACTCTGCAAACTCCTGCCTTAGTTTGCTCTCCATGCACACAAACAAACCCTAGGAAGGTCACTCATGAGTTATCCCTGGCCATGGAGCTGTGCCAGGGCAGGGTTAGGTGGGATGTCACCTCTTCCCCCAGAGGATGGTGGGCACTGACCGGGCCCCCCAGGGCAGTGGGCACAGCCCCAAGGCTGCCAGAGCTGTCCGGGACAGGGTGGGATTGTTGGGGTGTCTGTGCACGGCCAGGGGTTGGACTGGATTGTCCTTGGGGGTCGCCCCCAGCTCAGCATGTTCTATGAAGGGGCTCATCTTCCCAGTCTGGTACTGGTTTGGGGTATTAATCAGCACGACAACAGGAGCAGTCAAGTTAGAGAGAAATGGTTTCAAATCATGGAGGAAGGGCTTGGGTTGGAAGGGACCTTAAAGATCACCCAGTTCCAGCCCCCTGCCGTGGCTCCTACAGACCCTGAGATTCGCTCAGTTGGTCAGAGCATGGTGCCAGAAACACCAAGTTGTGGGTCTGACCCCCCCTTCACTTCAGAGCTGGACTCGATGATCCTTGTGGGTCCCTTCCAACTCAGAATGTTCTGTGATTGTGAAAAGCCATTAGCAACGAGTCATGTCCAAGACATGAAGGACAGTTTTTAATTCTTTTCCCTGTACTAAAACAGTTTCTGAAGGGCATTATGGAAATCTTTACATTTTGATTTGAATCCTAAAGTAATTAAGGAATAATTACAGATTGCTGCAATGAGGTTTTCCTTTACTTGTTTGTTGATTCTCTAGAAGAACATTGCTGGAGGAGCCACTCTCTGAAATGTGTGTTGGACAAGGTCTAAATCTCCCAAAATAGCAGAAACTGGCCATTGGCCTCTGCCCAGTCAGATTTAGCCCATGTTGGTGCATATCAACAAAGTGAAATAAAAGCAAATGTGATTGACTGAAGGGTAGAGGAAGCTGTGATGGCATTTCTGATTTTGACAGCTGTTGTTGACATAGAGGACAAGGATTAAAGGCTTTAAACTGCCAGAGGGCAGGGTTAGATTAGAGATCAGGAAGAAATTCCTCCCTGTAGGGTGGGCAGGCCCTGGCATAGGGTCCCCAGAGAAGCTGTGGCTGCCCCAGCCCTGGAAGTGTCCAAGGTCAGGTTGGACAGGGCTTGGAGCACCCTGGGCTGGTGGAAGGTGTCCCTGCCATGGCAGGGGTGGGGCTGGATGGGCTTTGAGGTCCCTCCAACCCAACCCTTTCTGGGATTTTTATGATCACGATCGTCTGTTGTCCTCAAGCTCAACCAAGTAATTCCTCCAGTGCAAAGGCTGTAGAATCCATTTCTCCAAGCAGCAGAAGAGGCAGATTTCCATCTGTGTCGGTTTATTTTCTTTTATTGCTGTAAAAGGAACGTGCACTCAAGCGGAATTTAAGTCACTGGCAGAAAATAAGGCAGCAAGAGCACAGGAAGGCAACTGAGGGACTGCAAAGGTGTCAGTGAGGGATGGAATAGTAATGAGGGAGTTGGATAAAAGACAGGGAATATGTAGCACTTTGAAGAGTAAAAGATAAGCAAAGCAAAACATCAGCAATGACAGTATCCCAGCAACAATAAATTCTGCTTGTGATAGGGCAGGCTGAGAAAGAGCTGGGACTGACAGCTTTCTAATGAGCCAACACCCTGGGCACTGCTACTTCGGGATGCTGTCGGGGGGAAGGTGTGAAACTCATCCAGGTACAGATGGATTTCTGCAGCAGCTGCTGCCAAAAACATTGTTCAGGGGACAGGAGGTGACAGTGATGGGCACTGGAGCCCTTTGATGACGGACCTGTTGGAAGTGAGGATTAATTTGAGTCCCAGTTGAGGTGGAAGGCGCTGACAAAGAAGTCGCTGCTGGATGGGCAATTTGGGGGTTATATTTTCTGCCCAGAAATGCTGTTGGCCTCTTGGCTTGTCTGCTCCCAAGAGAAAGGAATGGGATGGCTGGTTTCCACATGGATCAGTTTATCAATGTAACAGACTCAAATAAATGGGAATTTCCTGTGGCTGAGCATCTGAGTGGCAGTAAATGGTATCAAAAAGAGCATCTGCACATTTTTTGAGGAAGAGGAGACAGCAGGCTCATGCAGGTGTACTTGGGCATGCTGCCAGTGCAGGGAAAGAAAGGGCTAAGGAGATGTCTTGGAAAAGCCTGACTGGAGGAATAACAGCCATCAACAGTGAAGACATTGAGTTAGATGGATCCCACTTCTAGAAGCTCCCTGTGTTTATTATTGATGGCACTGAAAGTTTTATTCCTTTGCTGCTGGGACTTCTCCAGGACAATCTGGTCAGAGTTTCCATGTGCAAAGGCAGGTGATGGAAGGATCCTGGAAGGAAAGTGAAAAATGGCATAAATGAACTGCAATGACAGCTGTGCCCTGGCAAGGAGTCCAAGAAGTGGAGATAATCCTCAATGACAAAGGCTTTGTTTTCCTAGTTCTCACTAAAGCATGGTGGGAAGAGTCTCAGGACATGGCAAGACTCTGTTTCCACAGGATTTCTGAGCAGCTGACTCTTTTTTCCCTTCTTATTATCCCAGACCTGATTTTAAAGGTACCTTAGCACCAAGAGATTTGGATTAGCATATAAAAAAATTCACTGTTCCCTTCTTCAAACTCTTCACTCTCTTCAAACTCTTCAAACTCTTGCAGTCTGTCACCCTGGAAGGTTGTGCCCGTGCCCTCCTTTGAGGGATGCTGCAGCAGGCACAGGGGCCTTTCCCAGGGAGAGGGAGCAATGTGCTTGTGAGTAAAAAGGAATTTCTCAGGAAATGAATCGGGTTTGGACTTTCTAGAGGTCATTTTGAGTTGCCCTGAACTTTTATAGTTGGCTATATAATATTAAAAAAGGAACTATTAGTCTAGATAAGTGTCAGTGAGGTGAGACACCCTGAGAAACGCTCTGGCAGGTCGTGCCACTTCAGTGAGAGCTTTTGGGAAGAGCCCAGTCAGCAGAGCTGCCTTCCCTGTGGGCTCTGAAGTGGAAATTCCTTCTTGCAGTGTATGTCAGTGGAAGGGCACTGCCCTGATAGGCACCTGGATTTTAGAGCTGCCCTCTGAGAAATAACCACGCCAACCTTCTGTCTCCACTTCTGTAATTAAAGCTCGCAGATGAGTCATCTGGACTGGCTGAAGGCACAGGTGGAAAAGACCAGGCTGAGACCTGCCCCTGTTTTTCCAGGACCCTCTTAGGGGCAGCTCTGGGTGATTTTCGAGTGGCTCAGGGCTGCTGAGAGGCTGCTGTGCTGGTCATTGCTGTCCCGGGCTGTTGGACACTCCGCAGGTGCCAGAGGCTGGGCTGGGCTGGGAAATGGAGGCTCCCATGAAGGAGAAGCTTCAGGCTCCACAAGGAACCTGCTCCTCCTGCAGATCTGCAGCTCAGGGGCAGGCAGAGCCCTGGCTGCAATGACAGTGCACCCTGGCAGAGCCCAAGCCCTGCAGCAGCACGGGAGAGGACACGGCACAAAGCACTGCACGGAAAGAGATGCACAAGTGCAGTCCCCCATCTGTCAAAAAACTGGAATTTAAAGCAGCAGAGTGAGGTTTCCCTGTGCCGGGGTAGCTGCAATTCCAGGTATGTAGATTTTTTCCTAATTCTTCTCCCACTCTGCACTCGGTGATTGCCAGAGATGAGAAATGGATTGGTTCCTCAGCGCTGCTGTGCCCAGGTCAGCTTGACAACATGGGAAAAGCACGGTAATGGCAGTTTAACACCAATTAACAGGCCACTTTATAACAGATTAGCATTCCGGGCCTGTTCAATGGGTAATTACAATAATTAACTCTCCGAGCTTGCATGCGTTTGTGAGCAGAGATGTGGCACCTCTGTTTACAGCGGGGAAGGGAATGCTCGGAGCAGACGGGGCTCATTTGGAGAGTCAGGCAGGACGGGAGTGCACCAAATGTGGGCTTGCAGGTGACATCCCCGGCTGCGGGGGGCTCTGGAAATGACTGCTTTGGGCTCCGCTGAGGTTTAACGTGTTGCTGTGGTTCGGGGGGCTGGCAAAGGCACCGGCGCTGAGCAGAGCCCTCTGCATCCCTCCCCACCATCCCTGGCCTCAAACACATGGAGCTCCACCTCCTCAGGTCACTTATTTTCAGCATGGAGCTGAAGCCAGGCTCCCAAATAAGTCCCTTACTGTTGGGAACACTAATAGTGAAAAGTGTTTTGGCTCAGAAGAGCTCAGCATCCAATGATACAGCATCCTGAATTCTTTGGGAAAGCTCCACTTGGTCTTGAATCCTTCAGGAAATGCAGGTGCTGCTGCTGTAGGGATTCCTGCCAAGGGTTAGTGGAGGGGCCACGGTGACAGTGCTTATCTCTGGACTGGAATCAGGGCATGGAGAGGGCAGTAGGATGGCCCTGCTGGCTCTGGGATCACAGCTAGGTCCTGCTCCCATTGTCCTGAGGGGTTCATGGTTGCAAGATGACAATCTGGATACAGAAGGGAGGTGTTAGTGTGCAAAACTTGCTCATGAAGGGATTAGAGTGAAAAATGGATGATGTGCATACAGGGTGCCTTAAAAGAGCCTACTTCGTAATGCTGAAAGCAATTTTGGGAAATAATTTGGCAGAAAAATGGGAATAGTTGGGAAAGCTGGAGTGGAATCCGAATTCCTTAATCCAGGAGCATAGCTGCTGCCTTGGGAACCCCCTGCCTTAATTTCCCTTCAACATTAATAAATAAGGTTTTTTCCTTCTCCTGGCTGTTCCAGCACCTTCAGCTTCATCTGTTGCTGCTCAGGAGAAGGGGAAGCCTCTGCAGAGCCACTTCAGACATAAATAAGTCATGTGAGGCACTCTGGGGGTGTGGAGCAGCTGTTGGAGAGCACAGCTGCTCCCCGGCCTCATTGTTACTCACTGCTGGCTCTTCACACTGATGGCTCTCTGGGGTCCTGTCACAGACATTTCCTGTCCCCAAGGTGCCCTGGATGCCTCCTCAGCCCGGGCTGTCTCCTGTCCTGGGCACAAACTGCTCCCCGTGACCCTGAGGTGTGTCCCTGGTGGAGAGGGGCTTGATGGGCTGGACAAGGTGCCAAAGATGGATCACTGCGGGGATAAACCAGCCCATAAACAGTGAGATCTCCAGGGATGCATCAGCTCTGCCCTCCCCAAAGGGAGGCAGGTGAGCAAAGGCTGCAGAGGTGCCCCAGGTCAGGCTGGCCAGCACTGACCCCTCCAGAGAACTGAAGGGCTGCCTTCTGTGCCAGGTATCAAATATCACTGTGCACAGTGTCCAAGGAGGACGCACTCCAGACCCCCGAGCCCTTGCTGGGATGGAAAACCTGCAGACAAGGCCTTCTAACAAACATCTTCATAATACTTAACATTCAGTGGAGTAAAAGGAGAATAATGAGCACTGCAGCCATCCCAGGTTAGTAATTACCGCCGTCATTATTAATTTTCCAGAGCAATCTCGTCAAATGAGTCATTATTATCTCAATTCCGTAGCCAGGACTGATTGATTCTTTCTCCCTGTTGTGACTAATTCCATATAATGTCAGAGTACAATATAGAACTATAGAGCCAGTGTAATTCTAGTGCACAATAACTCCAAATAACCCAATCCCTTGCCTACAGCTCTGTTTAGATCTGATGCTTTATAGTACTTAATTGAAATAAATACCCCATGCCTGTCCCTCCCCACTCTGCACAGTCACTGGAATTCCACTGGAGACAGGGATTGATGTCAGCCTAGGATCTGCCCTGTGTGTTCTGGCACCACCCAGGAGCTTCCCAGCCCCCTGAGGAGCAGCATGGCGTGGTCTGAGGGTTCTTGATAATCTTCACCGCTCCATAATGTTAATTTGGACCATGTTAGGGATGTTGGCTCGTGTGGCTGTGTGGGGTTTCCCAGAGCAGAGGCTAAAGGTGATGGTTTTCCAGCTCAGTTCCACCATCCCTGTTCACAGTTGTGCCAGCAGAGCTGAGGATGAAGAAGTTCAGTGTGAGACAAGGAGAAAGGTCTCTGTGGGGTGGGAATGTGTTTCTTGCCTCTATGGAAATGGTGGAGTAGATGAGGCAAAACAATTACCTTTCCTATAAAGGAACTGGAAACCCACTTCTGGCATTTCCCTTGAGCTGGAGGGAAGGGAAGGAGGAGACAGCAGCTACTTTACAGCTCTGACCTTTCTGTCTCCCAGACTTCAAACATGAGCAGAGTGGAGAGGGAAGGGAGGGGGCTGGAAAGGCAGGAGAGGGAGAGGTACCCCTGGCAGTGGAGCTGTTTTTAGACTAGGAAGATGTAATGGTCTAATTCTGACCCACGAGGAGGGATGAGACATTCCGTGTCTCCACCCTCAGCTTGTCTTGGCTTTGCCTCCCTAAATCCAGCCCTTCCCCAGCAGCAGCCCCGTCCTCGTGCCAGGTGGGAATTGTGACTGCACTGACGTTCCAGGATATTGGTGTGGGTCACTCTGGATTGCACTGGGGAATTAGGAATACTGAAGTGGGCAGTAAATCAATGAGGTCTCGTGCCATTGCAGCCCCTTGGCCACCCAGCACTCCTGCAGCTCTGCTGGCTGTTTACTGAGGCAGGTCTACCTTAGTGTTGAGTTAAAAGGACTCTTGCACAGCCCCTGAAAGCAGGGCTTGGCTGAGAGCCCCTTCCCTGGTGGGTTTCAGTGTTGAAACCCAGTGGGATTGTGTGTTGCACCAGGGACTGATGTCCTCAGGGTTCATCCAGGACTGTCACATCTTGTCCCAGCTCCAGCCAGCCCCGTGTTGTCCCATCCCCTAAGGGAGTGTGTCCTGTCCTATTTCCTCAAGGTGTAAAACATATGTTAGAATTTCAGGATTCCAGAGTTCAATAGGAATACTCCACAATATTTGTGCCACCTTCTTGGAGATGTGTCCCTCCTGTCAATTCCTGCATTTCCTGATGTTCCTCCCTGCCACGTTCAACCCAGCAAGAGGGAACCAAGGTGATAATTTTACCCCGTTTTTTTTAATTCACAGTAAATAACAGTACCCTGTTTCTAGTTATTTATAGACATTTACTAGGTTGGAGGTGCTGAAATTAAAGCAAACCTTGAACTGAGGGAGGGTCCTTTGAGGCTCTGGAGCTGGTGGAGTCAGAGGTGGCCCCACAGACGGGCCCAGAGCTGGGGTACAGTTGTTGCCCCAGAGCAGGAGCTGACCTATGTCTAAAGCTTTCCTACATCCAGGTATTTGAATAGTTCAGCTGCAGTCAGTGTAAAGAAAGTCTGCTTAAAGGATGTATTTATAGGGACAACAGGCTGAACTTTGGAGTTCAAAAAGATCTACAAAGCCCCCAGTTCTGGTATTACAACAATTGGAATATCAGTTAAACTCAATGCAATTTCTTGCACAGAAGTGAGCTGGGAGATAAATCTCCAGGTTTTTATAAGAAATGCTACTTTATGGCAATCACCATATGCCACCTCCAGCCCTGTTTGGAGTGTAAATCATAACAAGTGTGCATCCTAAAATGCTTTATTGTCTTTTTATGGCCACATAGGGCTGCTGTTCCTTCCATTTGTGATTAATTTTTGTAATGGTTCCCCCTAGAACCTAAAAAATAATTAGAACTAATGAATCCCGTGCAGTGACAGCAGAGGAGGGAGCAGATTGCATCTCTTCCCACTGCCCAGCCCTGATCAAAAGGCAGAGTGGAGCTGTGAAGTTGTTTTGTGCTGAGCTGCCGGCCCCCTCCTGAGACCAAAGATGACTCTGGGGCTGGTCAGGAATTAGAGGCTTCCTTGTTTCACAGCAATAGTGCTGAGAGGGTGGAATTAAAGGCAGCTGAAGCCGCAGTGTTGATTTCTTAGCAGCGTCTTTCAAGAAACCAACCCAACATGTAAAGGCCTCCCAGGCAGTTTTGTCCCTTTGTCCTTGCCCCTGGCTCGAGGAGTGAGATGCTCTGTGTACCAGGACTGCCCAAAATGCTGGTTTCAACCAACCCTTGGTAATGCCACAGCCCCTTGTCAGCTCAAAGCCTGGAAACCACAGGGCTGTTGGTCCATCCAGCTTGGAGTTACTTGCTCAGGGACCTGCAGCTCCTGAATTTGGGGGGAAGCAGCTGCTGCCCCCCAGGTACCCTGTCAGGGCATCCCCAGTGCTGCCCCTAATGTGACCTGCACTCCAGATCCAGAGCTGGGTAAAGCCAGAGTGCTGCCTCCCCAGCCTGCTTTCATCTGCCCTCCAGAAACGGGGTTTCATTTTAGGATTTATTTCCCCCAGTGCACTTTGGGTTTTGAGGGTCTGTGTGTGTTCTGCATGGGAGCACAGCCAGCTTCGAGTGTTGCTTAAAAACTTAAAAATTCCCTCCTCAAAACTAATATTTATCTATAAAGGCAGTAATTAAAGTGTGTGTGGGGTGTTGCTGCGCAGGGATCTGCCACTCTCTGGGCTTCCCGCAGCTCACAGTGCCTTTGAAATGAGACTTAAGGGGAATAATTGAGAACAAAGTGCTCGAGAGGGGTTCAAGTGTCAGTGGAGCGGGAGGAAAGCTCCAAGGTGCCGTTCCCTGTGGGCCTGGCCAGGGCTGCAGCCCTGGGGAGGGATGAAAACCAAACTCCCCAGGCAGCTCTTGGCACGGTGGCACCTCCTGCTTCATTCATGTGTGTGCACACGAGCTCTGGGCTTGAAGGTGTTGTGAATTTTCCATGTCTGTTTTTCAGGCCATGAGTGACTCTGGCTCCTCAAATTCCCTCTTCCTTCTCCTCCCTTGCAGCTCCAGCCTCCCACCAGACTTCATGCCCAGTGACCAGTTACATCAGTAAATACTGTTCTTCCACTAGAACAGATTTAATTAAAAAACAAGCAAATAATGGGTAATAAGGGAATGTCATCATCTGCATGACTGGTGGGGGAGTAAGTTAAGTCTTAAATCACTGGTAGAGCCATAAAATTGAATCCCACCTTCTGAGTCCCAGTTTGACACCTTAAGCTTGATACCATTGCTTATTCTTTTATGTCATGCTGAGTCACTTCTGCTTATAAGAGTTTTAACTGTTTAAGTCAACTTGCTTTGCAAGCAGAATAAAAGCAGAGCACTTTTTAATTTCCAAAGGTTAATTGATTTCAAAGGCAAACCCAATTATAGTTAAAAAATAGAAAAGCACGAATTTATGAAAAATTTTTCTTCTCTATAAGGAAATTTCTTAGAAGAAGTATTTCTTGTATATAAGAAAAAAGGGTTGTTGAAGTCAATGTCAGGATGCTGCCAGGTGGTCAAATTTTACTGTCCTGGTTCTCTTTGAAAAACAACTTTGATGTTCACATAATTGCAATTTTCTGTCCTAGGTTCTCTGTGAGCTTCCCCTGTACAGTAGTACAGTATCATGAGCTAAAGTGAACCAAATTAAACTGTTGTGGCACATAAAACCAGCCAACAAAGGCAGGCAGCTTTTCCCCTAACCCCCTGAGATGTATTCTGACAGTTTTCAACCAGATGAAATGGATAATGGAAGTCCCTTGTCACAATAACTCAGTTTAAATGTATTGTTGGATTAATAGACTCAGTTATCCACTATTCCAAGGAGAAAAATGACTTGTGGTTTCCAATCAGGCCCTCACTCATGGCATCCCATCAAATTAACCAAGCAGGCCAAATTCAAACTCCTGGCAGGAGCCAGGCATTTCATGAGCTGTGTCATAAAAATGAGTTTATTTATTTTTAATGATTTCCAATTGCCATGGCAACATCTGTGGCTGCTCCTGGACGTGAGTCCCTGGATTGGTGCCGTCTGTGGCCCCCCTGGGCCAGGGCTGGGAGGTGATGCCAAGGGGTGATGCCTGTCCCTGGCACGGGGAGGTGGGTTCTGGCTGGTCTCCGAGCTCAGGGGCTCACTGAGGTGCTAAAGGTGACAAAGAACCCTTGTGCAGAGGCTGCAGGGCTGTGCTGCCTCTGCCGTGGATGCAGGGGGATTTAACTCAGCTCTGACCTTGCTCCGAGCTCAGGAAGCATTTGGGCTGATTTGCCACATCCTTTGCAGGCTCTCCCTGTCCTCTCATTGCAGGGGAAAGCACATTGCCCATGTCTGTTCCTCTCTGGTCCTCTCTGGTCCTTTCACTAAATAATGTCCTGAGATCGTTTCACTCTTTGCAAGGTCAGGAGTTGGTTCAGCTTTCCACGAGCCAGACACAAAGCCCTTCCTGGCACAGGGTGCCCAGAGAAGCTGTGGCTGCCCCAGCCCAGGAGGTGTCCAAGGTTGGAGCACCCTGGGCTGGTGGAAGGTGTCCCTGTCCATGGCAGGGGTGGGGCTGGATGGGCTTTGATGTCCCTTCCAACCCAAACCACCCTGGAATTCTGCATGCAGGGCATTCCTGGCTCCCTGGCCCTGCTGTCCCTCACTGTGTGGTGTATGGTTTGCACTCACATCTCTGTGGGGTCAGTGGTGGGGTTTCAGTGGGTTTGGGTTTTGTTTTGCTGCCCAAAGGCCAGGGTGGGTTTGCAGCCCTGCCCTCTGTGTTGTGGTCCAGCAGCAGGGCTGTTTCTTGACGTGCCCAGTGAATTATCCCAGGTTACAAGTGTGTTCCATGGCTGTGAGCCCCTCTGAGCTGCACTCACTGCCTGCTGGGGCTCGGAGCTGACCGAGCAGCGTGTGCAGGGATCCCTCTCCGGGGCACTCCATCTGCCAGGCTGCCCTCAAAGGGGGCATTTTGAAACGTGAGCTCTGAGAGCTCCCGGCGCTCTGAGGCTCCAGTTTACCTTCAAAGTGCCCTCTCTGCCTGTTCTTACACCTCTTGTGAAGTGGCAGTGCTGCTCACGTTGCCTCCGCACAAAGGCAGGAGGTTTCCTTCCTGAAAAGCTCATCTGCTCCTCTTAATTAGGCATTTTCCCCCAGTGAGCCACGGGGGAGTCAATGAGAAGGGTGGTGATGTGCAGCCAGCATGGCCCCACCGATGCTGGTTGCTGGAGCTCTGGGAGCTGCGTTTTTCTTCAGAAAGCATCGAATAAATACGGCAGGCAGGAGCAGGGAGGGCAGGCGGGATGTGCAGCTCAGCTCCTGCCCCTGCTGCTCTGGTCACGGGGCTCCACCTCAGCCTTTCCTTCTCGGCCATTTCTGTCCGGGCCAATTTCACTAAATGCCAACTGCTGCTTAACCCCAAGAATGGCTGAATTGAAGGGCTGTCACTGAGGGCATGGAACGAGGCCCAGCTGAGCGTGAACTCAAAGCCAGGCCACCCCTCTCCAAGGCCCTGGTTGTCTCTAAACCACTTCGGAAAGCAGATGAGACACAACTTCGTGAATAAAGGTTCAGAGAGGGTGATGGTTTTGAGGTAAAAGAGGGCAGATTTGAACTAGTTGTAAGGAAGGGATTGTCCCCTGTGAGGGTGGGCAGGCCCTGGCACAGGGTGCCCAGAGAAGCTGTGGCTGCCCCATCCCTGGAAGTGTCCAAGGCCAGGTTGGACGGGGCTTGGAGCAGCCTGGGCTGGTGGAAGGTGTCCCTGCCCATGGCAGGGGGTGGAACAGGATACCCTTGAAGGTCCTCCCAACCTCTCCCAGAACTGACTCCCAGGAAGGCCTGGAAGGGTTCTCCATGTGGCTCTGTGGAAATTTAACCCCAGCATAAATGAAAAGGTTCGTGTGATCCCACTTTGAGCAGCAAAACTGCTGAGCACAGCAAATCCCTGGAGCGCAGGGACAGCCTTTATTTTAAACTGTGATCATGAAACAGGAAGAAGCTTCTGCCTTTTATTTTTGCCCTTAACACGTAAAAATAGAAGCACCTGCTGCCTGCTGGGCTCATTAAATATGTCTTTTTATTTTCATAAATCACCACAGTAGAACTTGAATTATTTACTCGGTAAACTCGAGGTGACAATAACTGACATTCTCCAGTGTTGGTGTGCGTTAGCTTTGGAGGTGGGCTGTTCCTGCCCACCTTTTGTCAGGGCCCACCTTGGCTTCCTGAGCAGGAGCCCTGCCCTTGGTGACTGCAGGGGTTTCATGAGCCTCAAAAGCAGCCCAAAATGTCAGGCACACGCACTGCTCAATTATGGATCCAAATACAGCACATCAAACTGCCACAATTACTCATTGTGGGGCCTTGCGTGGCAAAGCAATAAAAACCTCTGTGTTTCTCCCTTGGTGAGATGGGGTGGGGGGGTTGTTTTACATGCTCCACTGTAGTGTCAGCAGGGCATGGGGGGATGTGGAAAAGTCTCTTTAAGGGAGGCACTTCAATCAAAGCTCCATTCTCCTGTAAACCCAATTAGCTCCGGTCTGCCAAGGCAGCCTGGCTGTCTGCAAGGACACGCAGAAGGCGAGCAATAATTGCTCAGCTCGGGTTTCCTTCTCTCTCAGAAATGCCACGAGGCTTTTGTTAGCCCAGACAAACCCCTGCTCTTGTCCCTGGGGTCCCAGCTGAAGACACACTCCAAACCCAGCCATGTGTTTGGGCAGTGCTGTGTGTGAGAGGTTCTGTGGAGAGCCAGAAGCAGGAGCAAGAGGTTGCTGAGCCTAGATCCATCAGTAACCATTTGGTATCTTCATCACCCAAGGGGATGGTCACCAACTCTGTTTTGTCCTGGCTGATGATGCCATTGATTAAAACCTCACTGATGGTTTGTAAAACAGCTGAGAAATTTGGGCTAATTTCAGTAGTTATTAATGACCTACAGTTGCTTAGGATAGAGCCCTCAGAGAAGGGAAAGGTAAAGATAAAGGGATCTTGTAATATTACTGGTATTGATCAGGAGCAACAGAAGTTTTACTCCCATTTATTTTAATTTCTGGCTGATTGTGGACTCTCTGACTGCAAACTCCACAGATCTCAGCTGAGATGCTCAGGGCACATGCCCAGGAAGTTCAGAGGTCCTGCTCCCCTGCAAACCCAGGAGTGGGGCTCCAGCTCCTGCAGCACCTCCTTGGGGCCTCTTCTTTATTTCCTGATTCCACGTCGCTGCTTAGGATGAGTTTTTCCTGTTCCGCAGTTAAAAGGCCACTCTGAGCCTAACTCAAGTCAGGCTTTGTGGTGGGACTGGTGGGATGCACATCCCACTGAATTTAGCACACAGAGCTCAGGGCTTTGTGACTAAAGAGAGCTCTGGAATGCAAGAACATGTGGAAGCTATTTTAGAAGATTTTTATATACATATATATATATATGGTGCTTTAAATGCAATTAGGGGGACTCAGCTGAAGGCTCTGCATTAGCTCATTAAAGTGTGGCAGCTCTAATGAGCTGCTGGTGCTAAATGAGGAGAAGCCCCATCACTGCCCTGTGCCAAGGCTGGGGTATCCTGGGAGTGAAGGGGCAGACAGGCTCCTGCAAGGAATCCCAGCAATCCCCTCGGATGGATTTAGCAGCCTGATATTGGATATGAGCAATATATAGGATGTTGTTTGCTGGAGCAGAAACAGCGGCTGGGGCAGAGGGAGCAGAGCACAGGCAGCCTGGATTTGGGTAGAGCAATTCTGGCAACTGGGCTGGCACTTGGAGCCAAATAAAGTGTGTTTTCCCCTGGTTTGGAATGTCCAAGCAGAGCTGGCATTTGGGGGTTCCTTAGGGGGATGTGGAGGTTGTTTGCTGTGTTCAGGACCTCGCTGAGCTGCTCCAGGCTTGGTCAGCGGCACCCCAGGTCCTTTTGGGAGGCAGAGCTCCTGTGGCACATGGGGACAGTGTGGGGCTCCTGCAGAGCCTTGGGCACCGTGGCAGTGGTGCCAGGAGCCCTGAGTCCTGCAAGAGCTCAGGATTCTCCAGCCTGGCCCTGCCATCCCCAGGGGACCCCAGGGGGACAGTCTCGCTTTGGCCACTCGTCCCTTTTAATGGCTCTGCTCAGCTGCAGCTCAGAGCCAATTAATTTTATGAATCCTATTTGTAGCTCATGTTCCTCCTTATATAATCCTCATTTGTTTCAAAATGAGCAAAGTGTGCCTCTGAGATTCTAAACATACCTCTCTATTAGAGCTCACACAGAAACTGTTACCTACGAAAGCTAAACTTAGCACTGATGTACGAATCGACATGAAGAGATCCTTTTACAGCCCCTTCCAGGGGCTGGATAACATGGACTGCAGGGGGGGAGAAGGGACTGCAGAGTGCTGTGAACAGCAGCTTTAATGGTCTATTGTATTTATTTCTCCAGTAAGAAGTAGATTAAAAAGCCAAACCACAGACTTTGGCTGGGTGGTTGCACAGCAATGGCGCTCTGATCTCCCTGGAGCTGTACAGGCCAGCCTGGCCCCCCTCCCTGCCCTCAGGACAGGCTTGGAGAAGATTTGAGAGCAGTTTGATGGCTGAGACACCTCATTTTAATTGCCTTTATGGCTGCTTGGCCACAGGACACAACTCTCGCCTTGCTGAGCGATGCCCCAGCTGGGATATTGGTGTCCCACCTCCCCAGTTCCCTTCACAGCCCTCTGGTTCACCTGCCACGGATATTCCTGCACCACTCAAAGCTTGAGAGAACCCATGTTGTTTCAGGCACTGAAGATTTTAACAAGCCAAGCTGAAAAATGTCCAGCTTTTCGAACAAGCCCAGAGCTGGAGAGCAGCAGCAGGAGCAGAGTTTGCTGCGGGCACGTCAGCCCTGCCACAGGTGACAGAACCCTGAGAGCTCAGCAGAATTGCACTGCAGGCTGCAAATTGGATAAGGACCTTGCAGACTGGGAAAGGTCTCCGCTCAGCCACGTTCATTTTGCGTGCCATAAACAGAAATGAAGAGGAGCAGAGGTTATCTGTGGGATCTCCAGTGGGAATTCTGCTCTGGGAGAGGCAGGGCTGGGAAGAGCTGGGGGTGTGGGGGAGCTGGGACTGCCCCAGGCACAGGTTTGGGGAAGGGGGCCTTTTTTAGGAGTTTTTGGAGATGTACTTTAGCAAGGTGTTTTCCACCCCTTCTCCAGCCCCATTTAAAGCTGGTTGTACGCTTGAAGGCAAATTCCCAACTTCCACGAGCAGCTCTCCCTGCAAAAACTGTTACAATGAATTAAGTTGCAGGAGTGTATACGAGAAAAAATTGCTTTTCCTCATAGGAATATGAGGATGTTTGTCAGTTGCTCTCCATTAGAAACCCAAGGCACTCAGAGGCAAAGATAAAAGTGAGGATGAGATGACAGGATGGAAATTACCACCCAGGTAGCTCAGGATGGAACGCTGTCAGCACGGAGATCCCCCGGGGCAGGACTGCCCTCGTGGGTCTCTGGGCATATCAAACCCAGCCGTGGGATGGTGCTCCTCAGGCCTGGAATGGCTTGGGATGACTGGCAGGAATGGATTGGATCAGGTGCTTTGATATTGTGACTTTGAATGCAGGGATTTTTGGAGGTGGACAAGCCCAGGGGTGGCTCTCACTGTGCTGGGGTAGAATCCAGGTTTTTGGCTAGGCCTTGTAATCTCCCCCCAATGCACTGAGGAGCTGCGTTTCTCCTGCTCCCAAAAACGTGTCTCAGGGTTGGAGCAGAAAGGTGACGGTGGCTGTGGCTTTAAATGAAACCAAACTGTGCCTTCCATCCTCCTGTGTCCCTAAAACAGTTTAGTCCTGCTGTAATTATTAGCATTCTCATTAAGAACAGTTTAGCTGAAAACCAGACACAAAGTCGCAGGGACTTCATCAAATCCAGATAAAGCAGGTTCCTAATTCACTTCTCTGCTTTGAAATAAATCCTCAGAGCATCAATTACTGTATCTGTTGTAAAGCAATTACTATCAGCCTCCATTGCTCCCCTTTACACATTTTAATTTAATCATTATTTTTGCTTTAAAATACAGGGTAAGGAATTTCACAGTTCCTCAGGAAGAACTAAAGCAGACAACAACAAAAAAACTCCTTTAAAAGCAGAAATTACTTTCTTTTGTAATCAGGTTGATTAGACTCATGTATAATCATGCACAGCAGGTGGGAAGATTAACATTTCGCTAATTCCTAGTGGTCATTACTGCAAGGAAATTTAATCTGCAGAGTTCACAAGGCTTGCAGTTGCATGCTGGTAAAGCTCATTTAAAACACAGAGCAAGACCAAGACAACTTTGTATTCTGGAATCCAGTTTTGCTCAGAACTACTTTGGCCTGCAGGCAGCACACATCCACCAGGATCTTCTACTTAATTGAGAAATAGATTTGTATTGATCAGCCCACTTAACGAGCACATCCCCAGCCCTTCCTGCTCTCGGTGCTTGGTGGGGAGTGCAGGCAGCCCTGGTGGGTTAAGCTACTTGATAAAATAGATACTTTTACAGCAAATGCATTTTTCTGTGTGGGGGCTGTATTAGTGCACAGCACTAAGAGAGTCAGTTCTCCTGTTTAGATCAATTCAGAGAACTCTGCTGAAGTTGAACAACTTATTAATTTCTTTTTAGGGAAACAAAAAGCGCCGTAATTATTGTGATCAGGTTCCGCTTGGCTAAGCTGGCTGTTACTCCAAACTGAAGTGCCAGCAGCCTCCAGGGTGGAAGTTGTGGTCATCTGCTCCTCCTGCCCTCTGATCCTGGCCCTCCTGGTCCCTCCCAGCAGGAGCTGTCCCTGGAGAGCCCAGCCAGGGCGGGTGGCACCGAGCTGGGGATGCTGGAGGGTGTTGGGTGGGCAGGCAGGGCTGGCTGCTCTGCTCCCCCGTTCGGGGGGCTCTGCCTGGGGCTCAGCTCCTCCTGTCCCCACGGGCAATGCATTCAGGTACCCAGGTGTGCACAGCACTCAGTGCTCTCTGCCACCCGCGATTTGGAGATCCTGCTGGGATCCAAGGGATGGAGTCCCCAAGCAGAGCTGGAGGGTTTGCCCCCAGGAGGTGCCAGGTGAGACCCTGCAGAGAATTTCCACCCCACGTAAAGCCAGGCAGGGTGAACCTGCAGTGCTGGTGGAGTGCCCTGAAGGGGCAGGGCAAGGGCATCCCAACCCACGCCTGAAGCCTGGCATGTCCCATCTTTGGGCTAAAAAGGTGGCCTGTCTGGGAGAGCACAAAAGCCATGAGGACAGTGTCAAGGCAGTGACAGTAACAAAGATAAGACAATGAACAAGTAAACCACGAGGCCAGCCGGGCCATGGATCTGCACAGCAAGAAGTGCCCCTGAGCCACCAGAGCTCTGCTCCCTCACGGTGCCATCCGTGGCCAAACGTGGCCTGGAGCTGTCCCACACCACGTGCACGGGGCTTTGGCTGACACTTATCACTTGATATGCAAGAAAATGTATGGCTGGCACCAAAATGAAACAGTGCCTTGGACAAGGGGAAATGGATTGCAGGTGCAAACAAGCATGAAATGAAAATCTACTAATGAGTTTCCATTAGCAGCTAAATACATAATCGAATAATTTTTAGCCAACATAGAGCAATGAGAAAATCAATTTATTTCTCCTAAGTACCACTAAATGGATTGGTGCTTTAGTACAGCTTTAGTACAGGCTGGTTTTGTTAAGTGAAAGCTGAGCTTTGGCTTCAGCTAAAGCCCAGCTCACAGCAGCAGAGCATGGCTTTGCTTTTGAGTATGAATGGAACATATTTTCCTTGCAAACCCTAAGTAACACAAGGTAAAATATGTATAGTTATATATATATATAAGTTAATATGGAGTGTTTCCTTTTTGAAGGCTAGAGGTTAAGATATTTCAGGAAGATGGACCAGCACTGGCACCTCTTAATTGCTTCAGGAATATCCATTAGTGGAGTAAACCTTGTTTCTCATCAGCTCTAGCAGCAACAGTATCCTCAATTTCCTTTCTTTTTGCCTCAAAACCAGCCTCTAACCTGAGTTCTCTTTGCCTGGTGTTTCACACCTGACTCAATTATGGCAAATACACTTTTTTTGGGGCCCTGGTACAGGGTGCCCAGAGAAACTGTGGCTGCCCCATCCCTGGAGCTGTCCAAGGCTGGAGCACCCTGGGACAGTGGAAGGTGTCCCTGCCCATGGCAGGGGGTGGCACTGGATGGGCTTTGAGGTCCTTCCAACCCAAACCATTGTGGGATTCTGTGATTTGTGTCAATATAAAACACACCTCAAAATTCCTTGTTTTCATGAAAACCCATAAGAAAATACCCGTGACCTTGAAACCAAAAGATGTGAATTGCCTGGATGGGGCTGGAATTTCAACCCAAAAATTAACTCATTTTGTGTAAGGAAATGCACGTATTTTGGACCCATCTAATGACAACTTCCTATTGACTCCATCTGGCTTTGCATCAAACCCTAGTGTGCCCTACAGCAGGAAAATGAGAAAAATCAGCATTTCTATGTCTTTCTGCAGAGCTGTGAGTGCTGGGCTAACCTGGGGGTCTCCCTGAATGCACCTCCATGGATGGGATGAGCAGGGAAGTGATGACAGGTAAGAAACCAGGAACACAGCAAAGCCCAGGTATTAGTTTTTAAGATGTATTGTCCAAGTGTCAGAGACCACACTGTCTCCAGAGCCTCTCCAGCTGCACCACCCTGCTCAGTGCAGAGCCAGCTGAAGTGTATCTTCCCTCCCATCTTCCTCTAAAACTCTAAATGAGGAACAAATAAAAATTTTATAACGTTCTCTAGGCCCTGCCATAACCCTGGGTATCAGCCAGCATCCTTTATCTCCCACCGGCTGGAAATCTCCCGTTTTCATTGCCTGAATCACCAGATTCATTCATCAAACATGACAAATGCCTCCAAAACACTAAATCACAGCACTCCATCTCAATGGGCTACATAATCATTGTCAGGCTGACCATAAATCTGAAAATATCTGTGTTCCACACTCAAACATCTACCAGGGCTGAGAAACTGCAGCAACAAAGCTGAACCCTAAGTTAAGTTAAATTTAAGAATTTTTCAGGCCCTCAAAAATTTGATCAACTCATGAATTTTAGTGAGGCTGATTTATTTTTAGGGAAAAAAAAAAAGGGTGTTTTTTTTCTACCCACAGAAATGATTCATGGATTAAGAGACTTCTTTTCCAAGAATAAGGTTATATCTTGGTAAGTACAAAAATACAGAAGGGAAAAGCAATTTCCTGCTCTCCTGGGGAGCTGCCAGGTGTGTGGCCATGCTCGCTGAGGCATCCCAGAGGAGCTGAGGTGGCACTGGCAGGGGATGGCACCGTCCCTGCAGCTGCCACAGGGCCAGGACGCAGCAGAGCATCCCCCTCTGGCCCTGCTGGAGGGCACCCTGCACCCCAAAGGCACTGCCAGGAGAGCAGAGGCCACTGTGGGTGAGGCTGTGGGGTGGCTCCAGGAGGAGGGGCTGGGCTATGGCTGTGTGAGCAGAATGCCCCCAGGGTCCCACAGAGCTGAGCAGGGACAGCCAGGCCAGCCCTGCAGGGAAACCAGGCAGAGCAAGGGAATTGAGACCCTTAATTAACGAGCTGCTCGCTCTGTTCCTCCGGAGCTGGTTGAGAAGAGGGATGTGGGGCCACCTCAGGTGACCTGGGCTCACCCACAGCACACACTGCACGTCTGGCCCACCCTGCAGGGAGCTGGTTTGACTTCCATGGAGCTGCTCCTCCACGGGCAGGGCTTAAACATGTTTAAATCATGGAATCACAGACTGGTTTGGATTGGAGGGACCTTAAAGCTCATCCAGCCCCACCCCTGCCATGGGCAGGGACACCTTCCACCAGCCCAGGGTGCTCCAAGCCCCATCCAACCTGGCCTGCGACACTCCCAGGGCTGGGGCAGCCCCAGCTTCTCTGGGCACCCTGTGCCAGGGCCTGCCCACCCTCCCAGGGAAGGATTCCTTCCCAATATCCCATCTAACCCGCCCTCTGGACTTTGAAGCTGTTCTCCTCTGTTCTATCACTACAGGCCCTCGGAAAAAGTCCCTCTCCAGCTTTCTTCTCCCATTGCAGAACAAGGTTTGTGGAAGATGCAGGAATATAAACATTTCCTCTGCAGTGCTTGGAACCCAAATCCAGAAGCCTCGTGTCTGTGTGTGGGACTGCAACGTGGGCAAGTAGGAAGTCTTTGTTTTCAGTTCACACTCGAACCTTGATTTTTACAAATGTATTTATATGCAGGTATTTACATACACACTGTGCCCAAAGCAGGGATCCCCCTCACTGCTCTGCAGCATTTCCTTAGATCTCTGCTGAGTGCTACCTACTGCATTTTGCATTTTCACTCAGGTCAAAAAGGAGACTTGCCTGGGATTTTCAGTGTGGTTTTGCCCCCCAGTTCCCACTGAAGCTGAGTGTGTGATTCTGCTGTAAAAGAAGATGCTGATTTTGCAAGAATGCAAAACCTGTGCTGACACCAGTGGGAGTTGTGTATCTGGAGTGATTAAAGACCCAGGCCACTGGTGTGACTGCATGGGATTAGTCTGGGATCTGGGAATGAGGATGACTAACAGTGTAACTCTGTCTTCTGACTAAGGGCCATTTTAGGGTGACCCAAACCCCAGTCCCAGCCCCTGGACTGAGCCATGGCAGCAGCACCAGCTCGTCCTCCCCTCTGGGCTCCCAGCCCTCCTCCCACAGCAATCCAGGTGGGCTGAGCTTGCAGAGGAACCCCAAGAAGGGCTGTCTCAGGTGCTGTGGGAGGAAGGACCTGGCAGATTGCCATGGCTATAGATAACTTCCATGCTCTTGTTTCCCAAGCACCATCTGATTTACTCCGGTGATAAATCCAGGGTGCCGTATAAACGTTTATTTCCTTGACAACCCGGTTTGCTGTTAGAAAAATGCCCAAACCTGGGACCTGTTATGGCAAGTGACAGGTAGAAATTCAGTGTGTGCAGTCTCACTGTGTACAGGATATACAGCTATAACAGTGAGAAACCCTGTCCCAAACCCACAGCCACCTCATTACAGTGCAGGAGCCACCAGGATGCACCAGGGACAGGGAAGGCAGTTCTTTCCAGCTCTTTGTCATATTCAGTGTTAACAGGGCCGAGACAGAACTACCTGAAATATTTTCCAGTGCTAAGGACTGGAAGTAATGATTCTTGCAGCCTAATTGCCCCCCAGGCCATTTTTTAACCCACTGTTTGATGCATCTGTCAAGCTGAAGAGAGACATCAGAAAGTTAAACCTGAGCATGAGGCTGCTTTGATGTGAAAAGCAGCCAGAGCTGGGCAGGAGGGGATTTTCCCAGCTGAGAATTACAAAAGAACATCATGTCTAACAGACAGATTCAGAGGAGGGGTGTAAACCAGGCACTGCACCAGGAGCAGCACGAAGGCTGAGCATCCTGAGCATCCCAGGGAGTGCTGCTCCAGGGCTCTGGAGCTTTGTTTCACTTCATCAGGATCAGATAGTGGGTGCTGAGGGGCTCTGGTTGTGCCCACAGAGCCAAAGGACCACCCCAGAACCACCCCTTGCAGCTGCAGCTTCGGGAGCTCTGGTAGCACAGGCAGATTGTCATTCACAACCACCCTCAGAGGCTCCTGTTCCATCAAACACAGGCAGAATGGGGCTGGCAGGCTCTTCCCTCTTCCCTGTTTGCTGGCAGGGGCTCACGAGGAGAAGACATGGACCATGTGGGTGTGGGGCTGCTCCAGACCTGCTAGAATACAGAAATGCCTCTCTGGTGCTTCCTCAGCAGTTTCCATATAAAGGGTATTTTGGAAGGAGCAGAAAAATGCTTTGTGCAATTAGAAATACCCAAAAAGGACTTGGGATGATAGAATGTAAATAACTAAATGACCAAGTCAGCTTTCTCTTCTAGGAAGGGATCCACAGCACAGCTGCTGTTGGGTGCATTGTCTTTGGAGAAGCTCTGCCCTGCCCCTCCTCAGCTGCCTGCACCTCCTGCCCTGCCCTGCCACTGCTGAGCTCCTGCCTTGCCACACTCCATTTACCCAAGTAATGGTCTTTGGAAGAAGAATGCCCCTTTGCTCAAGGCTGAGAGATGGCTGAGCCAGGGGAAGCAGCCCTTGGAATTTTCCTGTCTCCAGTGCTGGTCAGGAGCTGACCCAGCTGAGTCCTGGGAGCTGTTGATGCTGCAGATCCCACCAGGGGGACTCCAGGCTGTGGCCTTTCCCTTTGAGAACCCCACAAACAGCCTCCCTGAGTGCAGGATCAAGTAGGAACCTGTAGCTTTTCAGATTGCCACAAGCAAAGCTATTAACTCCAGGATGCCAAGCTACTTTGCACAGGTGTGATTTCCAAGTGAAGTTGTCCTTAACGTGAGGGTGCACGGGAATGGCAGGTTTGGGAAGCTGAGGATCACGAGGTGGTTGTCACCTCACTGGGCCCAGAGCACTCAGTCTGTGCTCTGGTGCAGGGTGGACATGCTGTGGTCCATGTCAGGTGCTGCAAGTGCAAACTAAGCTATTATTGTCATGAAAATCAAATCTAGGTTGTAAGGAACCAGCTTTATTGTCGGCACCTGACTTGTTCTCTGAAAATATATAATTATTTTTAAAATCAATAATGCTAATAGTCATTTCCTTATGTGAAATGCTCATTTACAGCACTGACTTTTCCCAGGGGAATGTGTCACTAAAAGGAGGTGACTTTAGGACTGGCCAAAGCACAATTCAAACCCAGCCATCGCTGCTGTGATGCAGCTTTTCCACTGGGCAAAGCGGGCTGCCCTGCAGGAGCTCCAAGAACAGCCCTGTTCCCTTAAACGGAAGGATTTTTGAACCAAAAGCATTCATCAGCCACTGTCAGTCTTCTGGTCTTTGTGTCCTCCTTTTACCTGTACGAAGATGCACGGCCAGAGCATTCACTGAACATCCCATTGTGCTTCCAGCTTTGTGCTCAGCAGTTTAGAAGAGGTTGGGAAATGCTGAGAAATAGGGCTTGGAGTGTAAGACCTTCACCCACCCGGGAGAAACTCAGTCCACTTGCTCTCTTTTTGTACAAAACCCAGGTTGATGCAGCCCCATGTGGTTGGTGGGCAGGAGGTGTTTGGGTGAGGGTTGGACTTGCTGATCTTGGAGGTCTTTTCTAACCTCACTGTTTCTGTGGTTCAGCAATTCCAGCTGAGCCCCTCAGGCTGGTGGAACCAGCTGTGCCTGGCCCTGCCTTCCCCCCGGATTCCAGGACCCTGAATGGGTCTGGTACCCAGAGTGGGGGGAAGGACAGAGCCTCCTGTGTCCAACAGCAGCCCAGCAGTTCCAGAACTGCCTTCCTGTGCCCTCGGGGGGTTGGATCTCTTTGGGTGTTACAGCTGTGGGACTGTGTGAGCAGCAAATAGAACAGAAATAACAATGGTGTGGGAGGTGCTGTGGTGGTTTGGGAGCAGGAGGCAGGATTGGGAGTGAGGAAAAACCAGCAGTTTTTCCAATGCAGCTCCCAGTCCCCTGTGTGAGGACTAATTTCAGAGCTAGTTTGTACATGATTTCCTGAATATAATCTCTTGTTATCTGTGCCCTGCCAATAAAGCCCTGGCTAATCCTGGGTCACCACGGGGGTGATTCCAGAGTTCCACGGCACCGAGAGGGAGGACTGGTTCATGATCTCTAAAGAGCATTTCCCTCTGTGCTGGTGGGACTGACAGCAGTGCTCCCAAAGGGCTCTGTGCAGGCACCAGCCCCACAATTCCAGAGGCAGGGAGAAGGGCTGCTGGGCCCACCTCGGGGGGGCAGGATCAGCCCGGAGTTTGGGGCAAAGCAAGGGGTTATTGGCTCTTTTGTGGGCATAACTCCTGAACCCTCTGAAGGGCTCAGAGAGCTCCCTCCTCATCAGGGAATGTGGGACAGGGTCGGAGCAGGTGGGAATCACCACCCAGAACGTGCTCATCTCCAATAGGGCAACTGGGAATGATGGGACCTGCTGGGGACTCGATGGGCTGGAGGGAAAATAAAACCACTGTGGGAAAGTACCACCACTCAGGAGATAATGCTGCTATTTGTCCTGGTTTCCAGGGGTTTCCTGGCTCCAGGTGTGATGCTCCACTTCAGTGAACCCTCTGGTTGGGTTATGGAGGGAGAAGGACTGACCACATTTATCTGTGGTTTCCGGGAGAAAAGAAGGGAGCAACCAGTTCACTTCTCCACAAACAGGTCCTGAGAGCTCAGGAAACTGAAATAAACCCAGGAAAACCTACAGTTCATCCAACAAAATCAGGTACACGATTTGCAGCTTACTGGAAATGATTAATGGGTTTAGAGAAAATTTGTCAAAGAGTTGTGAACAAAAAGGAAAGAAAATATCAGAGAAAAACCAAGAGCTTTGAGATGTTTCTGACTTTTGTTTGGAAATGGTGATTTCATTTCACAGGTAGCTGAAAAAATGCATCTCGGAGGCTTTAAAGGACTGTGAAACCTAACTGGGCTGGACAAAAACACTGCCACCTTGAAATAAGCTTTCCAAATGTTTAGTCAATTAAACTTTTTTTGGAGGGTGGGCCAACCCAAAAATATATTTTAATGCCTTTTTGCTTTACTTCCTTTGCCTACAAAGTGAAAAGAAAATTATGATTCTTTTGCAAAGACCATCAAACTGGTCCCACCTGCACCAGCAGTTCAGAATTGACTCCCAACTTAACCAGCTCTGTGGTGTTTAGATTCAATGAAAAGGTAAAGCTCTCTTATAAGCTTTTTTTTTAAAAAAAAAAATCCTATTCCCTCTTTTTTTGAAGGCTGGAAGGCACATAAAATGCAATTCTCAGCAGAAGGATGTAATTGGGAGAAAATGTAATAGATGGTCCGTGTTTCTCTTTGAAGTTCCCATTGATCAGTGCTGCTGAGACGGGTTTTCTAATCCATAACTCAGAAACATGACGGAATTGTCACTTTATTCTTTGGGTGTATGTGATTCACCTCCTCCAGAAACAGACTCTGCTCTCCTGAGCAGCCCTAATTCAGGTTTTTCTTGCAAGATGGTGTAAAATGGGGAAGAATCGGGCCCCAGTTGTAGTGTTTTCTTGCACACAGATTTTCCTCACACCAAGCAAACTAGCAGCAGTTTGGGAATTTCTTTCTTATGTCTGAATTTGGGGTAAGAAAACTACATCTAATACCTTCTGCTCCAGGAATGTGCTCTCAGCCAGCTGAGCAGCAATTAGGAGATGATTCCTCCCTGCACTGGAGAGGCAGCTTGTGTTGAAGCACCAAACCTTTCACAAAGAGGGGAAACCATCTGTGCGATCTCTCAGGGAAGGGAGGGTTTTTGAGTGAACCTCCATGTAATAACTTGTTTCCATGATGAAGGCAGTTAGTGGGATGAATTCCCATGGCCCTCACTGACACAGCAAACCTGCCAAAGGGGCTCTGGCTGCAGCTGTTGGGAAGATCAGGCAGTTACAGCCAGCACTTGACCAGCCCTGGGAACACGGATGCAGAAATCTCCCTGGAATCGGGGTTGTGCAGGAAGAATGTCCTGCTGTTTTAAAGTACTGACAAAACACCTTTTCTGCACCATCAGGTACTGCCAGGTCTTGATCTCTTTGCATTTCATTATCTCAACAGAAACCCAACCATCCCTGGCAGGAGTTTCCAAAGGGAAAACATTGAGGACTTTGAGGAGCTCACCTAAATCACTGCTGGGTCCACGTAAGTACCTGATACGGGGGAAACCTGGGCCCAGAGAGGGCTCCTGCCTTGGAGGAAACTCCTGGTGGCCAGGAACAAAACTGGATCTATGACAGGGAAGTTTTCAGATTCTACTGCCCTTCCCTCCTCTGAAACCTGGAGCAGAAGGGGCTCCCCATGCCTGCTGTCCAAAGGGGAACACCCAAACCCTGGGGGCAGGTACTTGGTTTCCCCACTCTGTTTTGATAGAAGAGAGGGGGAAAAATTATAGCCCTGCTTGAGGAAATGATGGTGATTCAGAATTCAGAATAACAGTAATTAATAAATAATGAGGAGAGCTGTGAAGAAAATGAATTTTTCAAGGACTCTGAAGAACGCATTTAGAGCTGAGGTCTGGAACCTGCAGGCAGAGAACTACAACCATCATCTAACTGCTCACACAGCAGGTTGATCAGAAGTTGGGTAATTAGCTGTTTCTAAATTACCTTTTGCAGCTCATCTGGTATTAGTGAAGTGGTTTAGAGTGATGCTTTCCACTGGTCTGTGCTGGGCTGAAGAAGGAAAATAGTGGTTAGTTCTACCACCCTGCCTTTAAGTAGCAGGTTTTTAAGGCAATGTATTTGTGATGGGTTGTCCTGCCACTCACCCCTGCCTTTACATCTCGGGGTGCCAAGCACACTGGGTCCCACTCAGGAACTAATAATCCCTCCTAACAGCCTTCTGGGTGCTGTTGGCATCTATTTTTGTTCAATCTCCTTGTCTTCTCCATTTAGGAATCCTGTCAACCCCTTCCCCATGGTCAGAACTTGAGGCCAAGCTGTGGCCATTGTGTAAGTGCAGAGCACAACCCAAATGGAAAGGCAAACAATTAAATATACATGACCAGCAGGTATTTCGATGAGCCTGGACTTCTTAATGGTTCATTTCAACCTTGGACCTAAATTAAACGTTGCTCTCATGTATTTTTAAAGAAATGCCTGTTTTGGGGTGGAGCTGCCCTGCTCCAGCTGTTCCTGGGATGGTTCCACTCAAACAGCCCCCCTGGCTGTGTCTGCAGGAAGCACATGTGGGTTTTCCACCACCACACACAGAAATTCCCACAAACCAGGGCTCTGTCACCTCCAGGACTCTTTGGAGAGTCGACTTGCACAACCAAATGTAATGCTGATTTCCATTCATTCCATGGTGCTGGCACATCTTCCACTGTTGCACTTAGAGGTGGATTTTGGGACCTGCTTCTCCCAGTGCCCCCCTGCAGCTTTGGAAGGTGCAGAGGCTGGGAATGCTGCTTGTTCCAGACCTGTTCCTAGAAATCCAAGGGCTCAGCCTGTGCCATGCTGAAATTCCCATGTATATGGCTGAAGTTCCACTCTCATTCCCACATATATGGTTTCCCACGAGCCCCTTTGGTCAGGGCAGTGAACAGTTCTGTTCTGTGCTGAACAGCCCAGTGTTTGGAACTGGGAGCTGTTGGGAGCCCAGTGACTTCTGTAGCAGGTGGGACAGAACAGGGTTGGAAATTGCCTGGGAATTAATTCATGGTGTGGTTAACAGGGAATGTCAGCAGGAACACAAACTGCCCTGCCATGCAAATCCCAATCAATGTGCTGACAAACACCCTGCTGGAGCCCAGGGTCTCACTCAATATTCCTTAAAATAGGTGGAATTGAGGAGGCAGGGAAGGCATTCCTTTTCAGGGATAGGAGGGATTGTGGAACTAATCAGGGGTAGATAGATGAGCTTTGGAGCTGCCTCACTGCATTTATTTCACATATATGCTGCTAAACTCTATTCAAATGCCTCTCACTGGAAAGGGCCATGGAAAACCCCATTTCCCTTCTCCAGAGTGTGTTCTGAAACAGCAGTGCAATGTTTTTCCTATGTATAAATCCCAGGACTGCCAGAAAACTGGGTTAATACATTCATGCAGGAGAGCAGTAACACCCCTCCAGCAACTTCCCCTCGAACGCCACAGCTCCACCAGGCATTGCAGAGCATCTCCACCCTTCCACAGGCTCGTGGGGCTTTCCTGGAGCACTTGTCTCTCTTTGCCCCTCAGGGCCACCCACCGACCCCTGCCTGAAGGTCTCACTCAGCTCCTCAGGCACCCCAGTTCTCTGGACAGGGTCCTGTGCCATTGTCACCCAGCAGAGGTGCAAAGGCGTCCAAAGGGGATGGCCCAAGTGTTTTAATGTCTTATACCTTTGCTGGTTAGTCCTGCTCAAATAGAAAACTGGTGGGCAAAAGGAACAAAGATACAAAGCAAAGGAGCAAAGTATCTCACAGAGATACTTGATGGCAATGGGAACCTATAAAGTAGGTTGCCCAGAGAAGCTGTGGCTGCCCCATCCCTGGAAGAGTCCAAGGATGGGGCTTGGGGCAACCTGGGCTAGTGGAAGGTGTCCCTGGCCATGGCAGGGAGTGGTACTCTATGGGCTTTGAGGTCCTTTCTAACCCAAACATTTCTGGGATTCTGGGATTCTCAGTGCTTGGAATGGGAGTGGTACTGGTTGGGCTGCTGGTTGCTAGAAGCAGTTCCGAGCAAGGAGGAGGGAAGGTGGCAAAGGAAGGGCAGGGTGGCTCAGGGTGCTGCCAGTCAGCCAGGCAGCCATTCAGCACAGCAGCCACTGCTGCAGCTTTTCAGAATTCCTGCCTGAGGGAAGCCCAGCCCCAGAGCAGCAGCATCGCAGCACCACCGAAGGTACAGAACTAATGGGACTGAGAGCAAGGGGCTGCCACCGTTTGATGGAGGGACTTTCCTGGGCAGTGGATGTGCTTTCAGGAATTACTGAGATCCCTGGAAAACCTTGTTATCCCAGATTATGCTCTCTGAAACTACAGACTCTCTCAAACCAGTATGACCGTGGCACGTTTCAGTCCAAGGGCAGTCTGTCCTTTGGATGGAGGGGAGCAGTGAGGGCTCTGAAGCCACAACTCCCCCTCTTGGCTCCCCCCAGGAGGGAGCTGGCTCTGCTGCAGGGGAGTCGTGCTCCCCGTGCTCCCACTGCCACATGAACTGGGAATCTGGGGGGACGTTTGGGAGGGAGGCTGAAAAACACGAACTGTAAGGAAAAATTTGGACTGACACTTGGCAACTTCTCTGTTTTGTAAATTCTGGAGGAATTTGAATTGCATGATGTGTTTTCACTTGCAAATGTTTCAGACTTGTTATTTTCCTTTTTTTCACATACTTTAAGATTCTAGCATTGCAAAATATTTTTTCTAACTCTGTCCTTGTGGAGGAACAAGCAGAGAGCAATATTTCAGGAATAATTCCCTTGCAACAGCAGCCTGCTTTTGCCTGAAGGCAAAATAATCCAAAAGATGTTAATAGTTTTAATTTCCAGTGGTGCAAGAGCTGGTGCTTCTGGAAAGGTGTGATCTTTAAACCTGTAGTGAACTCAGATGCCTCAAGCAGAGCTTGGTGGGATCTCCGGGTTCATTAGAGGAGGAAAATATTGGAGCTCCAAGATTGTTTGGAAATACTGTGTGGAAGAGCAACTGGAGTAAAATAAACAGATGTTAAATGGAAAGGACTGCAGTGGGATTCAGTCCTGGGCTGGTTTGTGCTGGGGAAGGGCAGGGGAAGCCAAATATTTGAGGAGGGCTGGAAGGGAACATTAGACAATGGCAGGAGATGTTTAGAGAAACAATAAACAATCTGCTGAGGGCGAGGATTAAGGGATCAGTGGGAGAGAGATGTAAAAAGAAATGAAGGTGGGGGAAAGGTTGCAATAAAATGCTGAGAGGATCTGATCAGTTTGTGCCACCTGGATTACCCTCTATGCCCTCAGGGGTCACCAGCTCCTGGGACTGTCCCCAGCTCCCAGGCCAGTGATGTGCTCAGGGCCAGCAAGAGGCTCCTCCAAACTGGGGGGGGAAACACAAGTTAAATTGAAACTTATAAATGTTATGGTGGGGAGGAGGGGAGAAGGAAATGGGCTTTTTTTTTCTTAATGCCAGCTGGTGCCTTGTCTTTCATGGAAGAGGAGAAAGAGGAGGAGGTGAAAGAAGAGGGAGGAGGAGGAGGAGGAGGTTGGCTCTTCCATGGCAGAGGAGGAGGATGGAAAGTTGCTGAGGAAACGATTGTATTTCCTGGCATGATGTGATGGGGGAATTTGACCATCTCTTGACAGCAACAAAAATGTCTTTGCAAAAATTCTGAGTTATCCTGGGGAAAAAAGTCAGGAGAGCTGAGTGAGTTCTGTGCCCTTGGAAAGGAACCAGGAGAAAACAAGTGTGGCCTTTGAAGGTCCTTTGAGGCAAGACATGGTGAGTGGAGCATCCCAGCTTTGCATCTGCTCTGCATGGCCACAGCTTTCTGTTATTCTCCTTTTTCATTCCCTCCACTGCAGGAACTACTCCTCAGAGACTGAAAATAACCAGCATCTGTTTTCCTACCATCTCCCAACCAACGCTTCCAACTCCTGGAAGCCTCTGCCCATCTCAGGAGCCCAAAGCCCTGGAGATGTCCCCCCACCATCTGCTGCCTGCCTGGCTGTGGCACTCTGGGCTCTTGGCAATCCCCTCCCAAAGCATTTCAGTGGGGAAAGCACCATTTCCCCCCCTTTCCCTGACTGGAGCTTTCCTGTTAATGGCCCCATTTCCATTTCTGTGTGCAGTATAAATCCTGCTTCAGCTTTGTGAGATGTTCATGGGCTCTGTGGGCTACTGGGGAGTGATTCCACTGCTGCTGAGAGCATTTGGAGCCCTTCCTATTATTTGTCTTTATTCTGGGGAATAAACACATGGCATTTTCTGCAGATGTGCCTCTTGTACTGAAAAAATCCCTCCCAGCACCAGAAATTAGTGCAGGCACAAGAGGCAGAGGTGGAAACACCCTCTGAAAATGCCACACTGGCTCTTCTGAGATGACAGTGATGACATTTTGGGTTTAAATGATCCAAGCCATGGTGGGAGTGCTCCAGGGAGCAGAGGAGGGGATGGGGGGATGCTGGGGGTGCCCTGCTCCTCAGCTTTCCAGCGCTGGCTGTTCTTGGGCCAGGAGATCCCCCCAGTTGCCACAATCCTCCCTGGTGTTCTCTTTAGGAAAGGAAGTTGCTGATGAATGTGATCTGGTCACTGTGTTTAACGCACCCCTGGATAACATTTAAATGTGTAATGGCAAAGCAAGCTGTGATAAACCCCTCACAGCGAGGCGAGAGCAAACTCATTTACAAAAGTACTTCAGCAGGAATTAAAATAAAATTTCCATTTTCCACAGTTCCATTCTGATCCTGGTTGTCATTAACTTACTCCCAACCCCATTTGGTATTTCAAACTTGAGTAAATCATTGTGTCTTCCAATTAACTCCCATATTCCAGACAACATAATGTGACTTGTTTCATTCAACTCTGTTGTTTAATAAACAGCTAAACAATTCTTTCTATCTGAGCCACAAAGAACAGTGCAGTTCTGGTATATTGTGCACACAGTAATGGGCAAAAGGAAAATTACTGGAAGGAAGTTCATCTTGGGTTTGGTTTCTGAGCTCCCCTTGAGAGTGATGGGCACGGCCAGGCAATGAGCTGTCACACACAGAGCAATATTTGCAAGGAGAAAGTATTGCACTCCTGTTCCAAATCCCTGGGATTTTTGGCTGCCTAAGCAAAGGCACTGCAGGGGTCAGTTGGACACTCAGAAGCCCAGAGGGGGTAGGGGATGCAGCAGTGACTATGAAATATGATTATTTCCATCAAAGAGACAAGTTTGGAGAGCTGGGATGCTGGCACAGCAGTGGGAGATGGGCTGGAGGACTCCCAGGCCCAGCTGAATGTCAGGAACAGGACTGAGCAGAGTGGTGTGAGCTGAACAAGCCACTGCAGGAGCTGAAGTGGGATGTGAAGTTACTCAGTGGTTAAGGCTGGGGAGGCCGGGGCTGTCGGGGCACAGCTGTGCTCCCAGCAGGGGAAGGGCAGGGCAGGGCAGGGCAGGGTGCCCACCCGGGGCTGCTCACTGTGCTTTGGCACTGAAGCTGCAGGTTGGTTGTCACAAGGTGCCGGAGCCTGTGTGAGTTGTTGTGCTGGTGTCACTGCTCCCGGGGACGGGAGTCTCTGCAGGACAGGGCTGAGTGATGGCACGTCACCTGTACGGGGAATAGCAGCATGGCAGAAATGCCATTTCCTCCTCATTTCTCACTTTGAATGGGATGCCTTGAAATCTAGGAACATATGGAATTTAGTACAGCTCTTTTAGCACTTTTAGCAGCACTTTAGCTAAGTACCTTTGTATTAGATTCCTGAAATATAGTTTAATGTTCCCTGTCAAGGATTTCAATGGATAAAGATTTTAGCAAGAACATCCAGTTTGTATAAAATGTACTCAGAAAAACATAATAGGCACATTGTTTGATATAACTCTAGTCAAAACTATTCAGAAGACCCAGAAACCTTGAAATGACTCCAAGCAGGACAGAGGATGAGGAAGAGGAAGACAGGATGAAGATAAAGGGTTGCCGAGACCTCCGACTCAGTTCAGGGAGGTTTGTTGAGGCAGGTCCTGAGGGAGGGACGGTTTTGGAAGGGGGTGTAGCAGCATTAGGTAATGCTTTGAATTGTTAATGAGGTAACCAGAGAAAAGCAAGAGGCTTTTGTAACTCTGCATGCACACTTTGCAAGAAATTAGATCCTGGTGCATCCAATGTCGCAATTAAAGGAATGCTGCAACTCATGTTGAGTCTTAGGGGTTTTAAGGGCTGATTTTAGGTTTCAGATGTGGCCAACCAGAGGGCACATCAAGTGTTCCCTCCAGGAGAGTCTGAGCAGAGTGTAATGAGGGAGGGGAGGGACTGTGGTGTCACCACAGAATCCCAGAATGGTTGGATTTGGAAGGGACTGTAAAGAACATCCAGTGCCACCCCTGCCATGGGCAGGGACACCTTCCACCAGCCCAGGTTGCTCCAAGTCCCATCCAATCTGGCCTTGGACACTCCAGGGATGGGGCAGCCTCTCTGGACAACCTCTTTCAAACCTGTTATCAAAATGATCACACTTGCGTCTGGAATTTCAGCCTCTGTGCCTTTCCAAAGCAAAGCCTTTGAGATGAAATGGGCTAAATCCATTCCAATAATGAGTGTGTTTGAGGAACAAAAGATTCCTGGAATAGGGAAGAAAAAAGACTCGATCCCTTGACCTCTTTGCTAATCACAGACCCGAGGCCAGGCTGTGGCATTGGACTCCAGCCTTTGAGATGGAGGGTTCTGGTTGGCATCACCTCGCTCTGGAGCATCAGTCTGAGCAGCATGACAATCCTTCTGCTCCATTTTATGCCTGACAGCAAAAATGGGCATATATTCCTGAAGTAAGGAGCTCCAACACTGAGGGAAGGCATCTGCAGAGCCAGGGCTGCAGCACAACACAAGCAGGGCCATATTGCAAAAAATGAGGAGTTAATTTAGTGGTGAATGCTCGGCTGTTTTTCCCAGATGTGTTTGCAGAACCATTAAAAGCTGTGTTTAATCTCAGCTCCGTTTGCAATCTGATACACATTATGCTGCTCCCACATGGAAAAGAGCAGTTCATGGCACTGGGTGGCTCTGCCCTGCTCTTGGAGAGGCTGGAGGAGGTCTCTGTGTCCAGGGCTGCTCTTTGGACCCCAAGCACAGGGCTAAGGGCTCATCTGTGTCTGTGTGTGCCACACTTGCATGCCAGCATTTGTGACTGAATGAAAATATCCCTGAATTAGTAATGACTTTTTTATTTTGAAGGGACTCAAGCTCAGGCAGCATTTTAAAAAATGAATCATGATTTTAGGTGATTTCTTTCTGCATGGATGGTCAGAGCTGCCTGAAAATCGTCTGTTGAAGCTGCTGCAACTTCTGTCTCTAATGGAGGTGCTCACGCTCACTAAACTGTTTGGCAAACACTGGCTGTCGTGTCTCATCCTCCTGATTAAATTCCATATTTGCATTTCCTTGGATATACAAAGAAAAAGCAAATCAGCAATGAACAGCACAGTTAGAGCAGGAATAACCAAGCAGGGAGAGAAGAGCTGCTGGTCTGGAGATGACAAAATGCAGTACCAGACACACAGCCAGGCCCTGTGCAGCAGAGCATCCTGCATCCCACACTGTCCCTCATCCCACAGGGCATCCCAGGCTGCCTGGGGATGCCACTTGGGTGCTGCAGGAGGAGCAGCGTAGCCCTTGGCTCATTCCCTGCCAGGTCTCCCTGGGGATGCACTGATGGACACAAACACTCCAGCTCAGCACGCCTCAGATGTTGTGAGGTTTTCTTTGTCCTTTTCCTTTATTGAATCCAAAGGATGTGAGCAAAGGTTTGATATTTTAACACTTGGCCTAATATTAACTAGGGAAATCCAGCAGATGTACTTCATCATATTAAAGATGCGAGCAACCTCCAGAGCTCTGCTATTAATGGGGGGAGATTGACTGAAAATGTCTTGCTTCAATGGCTCTTAAGAAATTCACAGTTCAGTTCCAGTCATTAAAATAATTAGTGCTGTGCTCTGACTCCTCTGAAGGCAGAGCTCTAGGGCCAGCTGCCCTCAGTGCGAGGGAAGGTGGGACTCCCAGCAGGTCCCCTCCTTGCTGGGATGCTCCCACCCTGTGAGGGAGGGGACACTAAAGCCTTCCAGAGGACTGGTGAGACCCAGGGGAAAGCAGGGCTTAAGTAGCACTTGGGGGCCTAAATGGCTTTGAGGAGCTGGGCCCTGCCCTTCAAAGAAAACATGAATACCCAGCCCATTTGTTTTAATGAGGCTGCTCCTATAATAAAGATAGTTCCATTAATAAGTGATGATAGGGTTGAGCCAAAACCCATCGCTAAGGATTGGATGTAACTCCTGGGATCAAGCAAAGACCTGAGCTCTACTGGAGGCAAGGGAAGGGAGGCCTGTTCTCTGCTGGCTAACATCAGGTATCACCTGCACTCTGTAAAGAGGTCTTGCAAATTGGGAGTTTAGGTGATAGAAAGAAGGCAGGCAGAAGGAGCTCTATAATTGCACTTCCCTTCCTATACTTTTTCTGCAACCAGTTCTTAATTTAAAAGCCTTGAATCCCCTTGGGAAAAGCAAAGAGATGTTCTTGCAATTCTGGTGTTAGGTAGCATCGTCTTGAAGGTATTTCTGCAAATACACTTGGAATGGACAGGATTTGGCTCAGGGGAATTGCTGAGGGTGAGCAAACCTTTTCCCTGCATGGGCAGTTGGGACTGAGGTGAGATGAGGGGTGGAAGGGCTGGATAGATCTGGATGGATTAGGAGTGGGATATTGGAGCCAGGTCAGTGCAGAGGGGCCTCAGGAGAATCCAAGGGCACTGGAAACCTCTCCGCTGCTTGGTTTGAACCCAAACCAAATGTGGCTCAAGGTGAAAAGCTCTCCAGTTGCTCCATGACAATGCAGGATCCTGGGGACTAGGATCTAGATAGGACAAGGGGGAATGGCTGGATTTAGACTGGATATTGGGAAGGAATCCTTCCCTGGGAGGGTGGGCAGGCCCTGGCACAGGGTGCCCAGAGAAGCTGTGGCTGCCCCTGGATCCCTGGAAGTGTCCAAGGCCAGGTTGGACGGGGCTTGGAGCACCCTGGGCTGGTGGAAGGTGTCCCTGCCTGTGGGTTGGAAGTAGATTATCCACTCACTTTAAAGGGATCAGAAGAATCCAGATGTTTGGACTTTGATCAGTACCGCTCACTGGAGTCTTAGAAAACTAGACTGAGTGTGTTAGTGATGGGAAAATAGGAGGCAATAAAAAAGGCTGTTGAGATACTTATACAACAATGAGGGAATTTTCAGAACAGCTGCAGTTGAGTAATTATGAACAGAACCCTTGTTTCCACTGAATAAATTTATATTGGATTATTCCCTAATTATAAAGATTATTTAAAAGACAAAAGCTATGGAATAATATACACCAGAAGATGTATCTATTTCCAAAGTCCCTGAAACCATACTTAAATCTTGGGAGTTATAACTCACCTTTTCCAGAGCTCTCATCAGTTGCAGTGTAAGCCCCAGAGCTGACACTTCAGATAAGTACATGATATAGTTCAGCCCTAAAACTCTTAACAGAAAATACATCAGGACTTACTGTAAAATTTCATGGAGGATTAGAGAAAATATTAAGTCAATAGTTCTTTAGTTATTAGGGCTTTTAAGGTAATCAATACTTTCCAGCGATGTTAGTGCCTACGATGATAAAAGACGACATTAATACCCAACCCTTCTTTTTTTGGTACATTTATGTATATCCTTTCTTTAGTCACCCCTGCTGAAATCAATAGTGGTACAAAGAATATGGTTATTTTTAAAATGTCATCAATATTGATTTACCTATAACTGCCAGTTTCAAGTGGAAGTTGATTTCAGGAAAAAACCTTACTTTTCCATACAAAAGCATTACCAACCACCCTAAATCTTTGGAGTACCCCTGCCTTTGCTTATGGTGAATTTCACACTAGCAGTGTGCTAATGCAGCAAAAACTGGTTTAGGATTAATAAATCCTAAAAATAGGATTAATAGGATTAATTCTTAGAATTCTTTGGAGTAACATGACATGTCCTCAAGCATTGCACAGATGTTAATTGAATTTAATTGATATCATTCAGTCCCAGATTTATATGCATGCAGTTATTAATGATTTAATTATTTTGTCAATGGAATAGATTCTTTGCCTTTGATTCTGTTGCAGAAAATCAAGACAGTTGTCCTGTGCAGAGTGCCTTGGCTGAATCCTTTTCATTCAGGAACAGAGTGTGTCATGACAGCCTTTCCCGACCTTTGGAGCAGCAGTGTCCTGGAATGTGCTTCCTTTTGCCTCTCATTAGTCATCCACTGGGTTTCTTCTGTGTGTCTCAGGCAGGGATTGCTTTGACAGTCTGGTGAGATCTCAGTGTTCATCTCTGCACACTGAGGAACAGTTCCCCAAATCCCTTCTGTCTTTGAGGGGTGGCAGCTCAGAGTTTCAGTGGGGCCAGCCACAACCACCAAAATATTACAGATGTGTCTGTATCTCTTTGATTGTGCCTGCCTTCACTGCAGAAACTGCTCTGAGCAAGAACTCAGGACAGAAACTTCCCAGTAAGAAAAAAACCCCCACATGCCAGAAGAATGGGGGCGGTACCTGCTGGTTGTGTCTCTGGTAAACATTAATGAATTAATGGAGACGAGCACTTTCTCTACCTCTTCTCTTGCCTTGATGCAAAGGTTTGGAGCCTCCTGCACCACCAGGACTGCTGCAATGTTGGCAGCACACATGGAGGGTCCTGGCACACTCCAGACCCTGTCAGCTTGGTGGGCTCCTGCTCAACCTCCATCCATGCAGTCCCAGACTGGATGCAGAATTCTCCATGTGGTCTCAGGAGTGCTGGATAATGGGAGTGTTTCCATCACACTATTTTCCTGTTAATACAGCTTAAGATCTTGGCTCAGGCTCAGCTCCCAGGAGCCCAGGGCATCCTCAGCAGGGCTGTTCCCCACCTGGTCAGCCCCCAGCCAAGTTCTGCAGGGGTTATTCCTTCCCAGTGTTGGGCTTTGACCGTGCCCTTTGTCAGTTTGGTAAGCTGTGATCAGCCTGTTCCTCCAGCCTGGGTTGGTATCTCACAGGTCGTGGAATGGTTTGGGTTGGAAGGGACCTTAAAGCCCACCCAGTGCCACCCCCTGCCATGGGCAGGGACACCTCCCACCAGCCCAGGGTGCTCCAAGCCCCATCCAACCTGGCCTTGGACACTTCCAGGGCTGGGGCAGCCACCGCTTCTCTGGGCACCCTGTGCCAGGGCCTGCCCACCCTCACAGGGAAGAATTAAAATTAAAGTGTAATTAAAGGATTAAAATTATCTCTGAACTAAAAGCACATGGATTAGTGCCCCCAGCTTGGTGCCATCTGCAGACCTGCCCCAAGTGCCTCCTGCAGGCACTGCTGGAGGTGTGATGTGGGCAGAGCTGCAGCTGCAGAGGGAGGTTTGCCTGGCAGCTCCGGAGAGCACAACTTCAGCAAAGCACTGCAATAACTTAAATTAAGTCTCCACTGAATTGCAGCAGCCTTCGGTTCTTCTGTAATTAATGAAATCGTAAACAGTGCCATGTAACTGAGGAGTGGTGTGAGCTCTGTGTCCACTGGGTATTGCTCACAGGCAGTGTGTGCCAGGGACAGCTCCCAGCAGCTCTGCTTCATGTGCAGATTCCTTGCTGGAACGTGACTTTTCGCAGCTTCGAGGGGAGGGCAGGTTTGCTGCACCGTGGGCTTTGCTCAGCTCCCAGTGAGTACCAGTGGATGAAGAGAGGATACATTTAACTGACCATGGAATGCAGAGCTGCCTTATTTTGGCTAGATTTCAATAACGCTGGACTGCCATTTTCATCTTGTTTCCAACCCACTTGCACATTGTGCTGGAGTTAGGAACTCAGGCTCTTACAGCAGCTGCCAGCTGGAATTTCCCTTGGAAATCAGCTCCCAGATGCCTTAGGATCAGCAAGGAGAACTTCACATACAATTTGTCGCTTTCTGGCCCGTTCTAAGAAGGTGGAAGGAGGTCTCCAAGGTTTGAAAATGAAAGAAGCTTGTCCTTAAAATTATCCCTGAATCCACTGCTTTTAGAGGCTTTATTGAGACACGTTGCAAAACTACTCCCAAAAATAAAATGGTTGGAAAGAGGAAATGAGTGGATGCGCTGGGAAACTATTGAACTGTTTATGCTCAGACCAGTTACCCCAGTGGGACTGGGGGCACGGAGCACTTGCTAAGGAGCAAATCAGCCACAGAGCACTTGGAACGTTTCTGACACAGAAACCTGGCAATTATCAGCAACCTTCTGGGCCTGTGCTCCTGCATTCCAGTGCTAAAATCCCATTGTGCCACCTGAATGCCTCTGCAGAAAGTGCCTTTTTCTTAAGAACTAGAAACATGTGAAAGGAAGCAGGGAAGGCGCCTCCATTGCAATATTGATTGTGGTTCCTCTCGCTGTCGGGGCTGAGCACAATTAGATGCACTCAGGGGACACAAGGCTCCTCTTCTCTAACTCAGCCTTCCTCAGATCCCAATAAATAAGGCATTAAAAGGGAATTATTCCATTTTGCCTTTGATGGCTGGTCTTCTTCCAGTTGAGTGTCAGACCCTAATGATCAAGGCAGTGAAAACATGTCTAGTCAGGCCTCTTTTTATTTCAATCCCTACTTATCTGGGGAAGAGCAAAACATAAAGAAAGCACAGAAAACACAGCATTTAGCTGCCCTCCCTCAATACATCATTTGTAAGCTTTTGCTCCAGCTTTCCAAAAGGCCATTTAGCTTAATAGTCTCTCCCATTTTTCATTTCCTTATGTTACAGGTGCTGGGAGGTTGATTTTTAAAAGAACAATGGAATGACATTTTACCTGACTTTGAAAATTAATTCCCAGCAGTCTCATGCCTTTTGTGCCTTAGATTTGCCTTCCATAACATGAAATGGGTGGGAAGATTCTTTAACAAAACAACAGAAGATTTAAAATGAGAGAAGACATCCAATTTTCCATGCAAAAGCCATTAGTAAATTGTTTGTAGGTCCACATTAGTAATATAAGATTAATTGACTAATTGAATTTTCACCATGTAGGCAAAGACAAAATGAATTGGCCTCTATTTTAGTGTAACTAAATGCCAAAAAAATTTACATGTACCAAATATGTTATTTAAAAAACACTCTGAAGAAAACATGCTGAGCTGTATGATACATGTCCAGACAATATGTATATTTAAACCTACAATATTTGATTTACATGAAATACAATGAATGAAAAAGGGGAAAAACTGGGTATTTGAGTTTCTAAATCTGGGTGTCAGTTTGGCTGTTCCTATTCTTATTTGCCACTGATCATGACAGGTCATTAAATGAAGGTCAGTTCCTTGTGGAAGAGTTTGTTGGCTTCTTCAGGGTCTTAAAACTCGTGGAGCGTGAAATCAATGACAAATTTGGAGTCAGGATTAGTGTTGTAAAATGTGGAGCTCGCAGTGATTCGGAACATTGTAGGAAATCAACTGTTTGCTGAACGGCCCACAAAATATGATCTATTGCTGAAAATCTCCTTAAACACTCAGCCAGTGGAGGAAATTGATCCTAAGTGGGGCTTCTGTGCTAGCACTTCTACTTTGATGAATTTGTCATGCTTGGAAGATAGTGATATTCAACTAATAGCATTAATAACCTCACTATTTACAGGTAATTACCCCCAGGAAGGAGCTGTGATGGTTTGAAAACATCTGTTTCCTTTTGGAATCCGTGTACATCTGCCCTTAACCAAGGTGAAAATCGGTGTGATAACTCTGAGGACTGACTCACTGGGGTTTTTCTGCACCACTATATTCTCTGCAATTAGATAACAGCTTAAAAATTTGATTACTGTGTTATTTTTTACCTCTCAGATTGCAGAGACACAACAAAACTCTCTGTGGAGAGCAGATTTGATGCCAGCTAAATATTCAGGTGGTACTCTGAAGGCACTGGTAATCAAATACCTGAAACATCTTGTGCAGAGTGAGCATTTCCATGTTTCTGAACTTATATTTCCCTCTCATTCCCAGTGGGGCTCTTCACTGAAGTCCTTAAAGCTGTTACTCAGTTCAGTGTTTCCCTGGGAGGTTCTCTCAGGCAGAGGAATCCCCTCAATGTGCTGGTTATGCTGGTAAAGAGAAAACACCACTCTGTGAGTTGTTTGTACAGGAGAGAGGTTGTCTGACAGAGCTTTCCATGCAGCTGGCAGCAAGATCCCTTCTGTCCTTCCAGCAGAGACAAAACTGGCAGTGGATGGATTTTACACGTGGGGCAGTTGTGGAACTCAAACACCTCCAAGGCTTTAGTGACCCTCCCGAAAGGACCTGGCTGTTCCCAGGGGATGTAGGCACAGGTCCCATGGGAAATGCCTCCAGAGCAGGACTGGGAGGGTCACTGGTGTGCCTGGCTGCAATGTGTGGTTGCAAGGCCAGGATGGACAGGACTTAGGGCAACCTGGGCTAGTGGAAGGGGACTCGGTGATGCGTTTTCACTGCCATCACCTGCTGGGGTTACCAGCCTTCTTCCCCAAGACAAACTGCAGGCAAACCTCCAAGACAAATCCCTCAGGATTAGGGACAATATTGTTATAAATGCTGCCATATTAACTTCTCTGAACTTCCCTGAGTGCTGAGTGGTTTTCCTGCATGGATAATGGAAGCAGCACACTCTAAATACACAGAAAAAGAAAAATAGGACTTTTAACTCATGCTAAGTACTCTGTGTTTTTAACTGAAGTGAGATTTATGAACAAACTACCTCTATCTAAATATATATAAACCCATTTACATTATTTTACATAATATATGGGAACAATTTGTCTCTGCTGGTTAATATATACATATATAAAGCATCCACTGCTCACACTGAGTAGGGATTGCTGAAGAGAACTCTACATAAGCATCTGTTCAGGCAGGGCTTGTTGGATCCTCTTGGGCAATAATGGCCAGAACTATTTATACAATGTACTCTATATACATTGAACTTGCTGACAGATTCAGCAGGAACAATGCAGAAAGAGAAGTGTTACAGATAGTGAGACTCAGTGGAGTCTTAGATCATTGCCATGGTTGAGTTGACAAGGTGGTGTTCAGTTTCCATGTTGGACTCCATAATCTCAGAGGTCTTTTCCAACCTAATTGATTCAGTGATTCTGAGTCACTCTTGTTTATGCTGGTTAAAGATCTTGGAACCTCATTAACACAAAGACAACCAACAATTTGATGATGGAAAAAAATGAAAGGACATATCAAACCCTTAGCTCTGATGAATCCTTACAGCTATAGCAGCAGTGGATACATCAGGTGTGTGCTAAATGCTGAAAGCTTTGGACACATCCCAGGTGGCCTGGGAGGGTGTCTGGAAACTCTGGATTTACACAGAGGCAATATTCCTAAAGGTTCCCAGGATACGGGGTCTCTTTGACTTGCTGTACCCTTCCAGCCAGTGTTACAGACTTTTTTCTCACTTTCTATCCCCTTTATTGAACCCAATTTGTGTTTATAGCCCCATTTGCTTTCCCTGCCACGCTGTCTGTCCATCTCTTGTGCTGAATATGGCGTTTGCACACATGCCAAATAGTTTGTTGCTTGGCAAGAGTTCACTGGCAAGAGAATTTGCTTCCCCGCATAGCAATGGGCATGTTTGGCTAATGGGCTCTTTGTCTGGGGGCCTCTTGCATATTCAGAGCTGCTCCTTTGTCACCAGCCTGACCCAGGCAGCAAATATCAGAGTCATAAATATGCCTTGTTCTTACCAGGACACCAACTGAAGAAAGAATGAGCTGGTTTGGGATAACCTAGTCCTCTGCTGCTCTTTAACTCCCAGGTTAGCCAACCACACTTAGTCCATCACTGATTTTTATGCCTTTGGAATCACCTCACTCCATTGTTTGTGTTCTCTGAGAGTACCTTTAATATTGAAATGGACAACTCTGATGATTTAGTAGGTCTGGGATGACAAATCTAAGCAGAGCTGACAGCTCAGGACCTGGGCTGGTTTTACAGCTAGAGAAAGGAACCTGCTGGGCCTGTGCCCC
Organism: Margarornis squamiger; assembly: GCA_035222235.1. Lineage (NCBI taxonomy): Eukaryota > Metazoa > Chordata > Aves > Passeriformes > Furnariidae > Margarornis > Margarornis squamiger. The sequence continues at coordinate 1,935,546 of JAWWTY010000022.1, forward strand.
AGGGCCTGGAGTGGCAGGTAACACCTGCATTACCTGGCATGGCTCCCTAATCTGTGCAACCAAGTGGGGACACAGGGAGTAGTAAGTTTAACTGGTGACTTGAAAAGCCAGGAATGTCCTTGGCCATGTGGACATGACATGTGGAGTGTCTTTAGTGTTGGGGCTGCCTGGTTGTTGGTATGAAAATGGGGTCATGTATTTTTTGTAATTGGCTTTTTTCATGTCTAAAGCACAGATTTTCCTTTAGTCCTGTAAATGCTTTCTTACTGTCAGTGTTGAATAGATCAGCTAGAGGTTGGGAGTCACTTTTTATTTTGGCATACTTGGACAGATTGCTTTGTTCTGCCTGGAACAGCAGGTTTGGGGGGGATAACAAGCCAATTTATTGGCAGGGGAGAAATCAATGGCACACGTCCACAGGACTTTTGTTGGTTTAATTAGACTATAGAGACTACTTTTTAAACAACCTAGTCAAAACAGTGTGTTGCAGAAACACACAAAGCCCTCATTTAGAAGGATAAGGCCGGAGATCAAACTTTTCCATTGTTTGCTGTGAATCCCCTATAAATAGAACCCCCAAAGCTCAGGGTGCAGCTCAGCTGAGCAATTCTCCCAGACAAACCCTGCCAAAGCGAATGTCACAGCACCATCTAGTGCCTCTTCTCCCAGCAACAGAGGGAACGAATTTAATTTTCCACTTAATTCCAGAATGTAGGTGGGGACGAGGCAGTGCATTGGCTGCTTAGACATTCTGACAACTTTGCTCTCAACTAGGGCACAGATGGAGGGAGCTGAGGGATGTAAAGGAGCTTTGGAATTTTACATAGGGAAGATTTTGTCAGTAGAGCTGCTCCTGGTTCCTCTTTTATCCTCTTACCAGTCACACAGTTTTCCTCCTGAGCATAGCTGGGAAGTGGAGGCAGCAGTGGGAAAATGGGAGGAAAAGCACTGTGCTTAAATAACAAACTGACCAAGTGGTACATTTTGGAGGGGATGAGTTGTATTTTTGGTAGAACATGTATCCTGCTTGGAATGACTGGCAAGTGGGAGGCTGGAGTTTGTTTGCAAACACCTTATGTTGAGAACTGCACCTGCAATTAATGCAAAGGTCAGGTAACCAGCACCCAAGCCTTCACTTTCCTCATCCCAAGTATGACCTGGGATGAAGACTAAATTAACACTAAGTTAATAGTAAATTAAATTCTAAACATTACTATGTTTTAATATCCTTTACATTGCTCTCCTTTTCTTTGTTCCTTTCTCTTCTGGAAAGGTGATTCATGTCCTCTGGCTCCAAACTACTTGGAGGTTAACCAAGAACCACTTTGCAATTAGCAATTCCCAACCAGCCACGGGAGACAATATAAATTTGGGGATGAAACCCCACAGGGCCAGTGGCATGGTATTATTTAAACCTTTATTTTCTTTTAGGAGTGCTGTTTCAGAAACAGTTCACCCCAGCTGCCTGTGTGTATCTGTGAGAAGCAGCTGCTGCAAAGCAAAAAGCCCTTCCTCACATTGGAGTGCTCTGACTTCATCTAAATTACAGTCACTTGGGCGACTCTCAGACAGACTGGCACTGACCACATTAACTCCTGTGCTCTGGGATATACATAGCCTTGTCCTCAGCAAATTTACTCACATAACTTGGGATTGACACACTGCTCTTCAGTTTGCAACCTGCTGCTTTCTGTTTATAACCTGACTTGGGTTAATACTGGAGCAATAGGAAACAACTTCCAGTCATTCCAGTCTCCATGTGGGAACACCACATGCTGGGAGGGATCAAAGTGTAACATTAATGACTCTTCAAACTAATGACAGCTTTTTGAGATAATAAATATTGACATGTTAAGTGTGTTTTCTAGCAGGTGTAATTTAAAACCGTAAAAATTAATTATACCTTAGTGTATTCAATAAACACGCTGATGGTGATGTGGTACCTAACTGTAGTCACATATATCAAGAAGAATCTTCACCAAAAAACCCTGTGTCTTCACTATGGCCCTACAGGAGAAGCTGGTAAATAGTGATGTCTGTAAATGATAGTCAAGGGTCTAAATTAGCTCAGTTTGGGGTTTGAATTGAGATTTAAGGCAGTAGCTGGAATTAATGTGCTCACAGATACAGCTCTTAGCAGGAGTAAGGTCATAAAGAGATTCAATAGCTTCCAAAATAAGAGACAGGGAACTCCTGAGTTTTGCTCCCAGTTTCCACTACCTACCAATTTATGATGATTGTTACTGAATTTAGTGTTTCCTAAAAGAAACCTCAGCTCCTTTGGTCAAGAGAATTTCAGGAGCCACTATAAAATAAGCTCTGTCCCTCAAGACTGCAGAAACAAGCTTAAAAGCGAGATTTAAATGTACCCCCAGCAATCTAGGAAAAAACCACAGCTATCAGAATAGATTAGCATATCAAAAGAAGTAAAAAATATCTAGCATAACTTTTTTAATGAAACCCCAGGGTTTGGAGAAGAAGAGCCTCATATTTTTTTAGTACTTCCGTTGGCCAGGCTGCAAACCAGCCTGACAACAAAACCATTTGATTTGTTTTACTGTGGTGTATTAACAGCTACAATACCCTGCAATTATGTACATTACACTGAGAGAAGGCAGAAGAACTTATGGAATCATAACTTAATCATTTCAGTGATTATTGTATTCTTAAAAATGCTTAATGTACCACCACGGGCATGTTTGTGCTACATTCCTCGTTTGGCAAATGTGGCATTGATTGTTGCTCTCAAGGCACATTCAGGTCAGTATGGACACTGATTATTTTGGAATATTATTTTTGGAATTTCCCACCCATGATGGTAAGGAAATCAGAGTGCTATTTGTCTTTAAAATGTGCTTCTCTAAAACACTTTAATTCTGATTGAAAAAAATGTATAAAAATTAGTGTTTTGCTTGCTGGCTAATCATTTGTTTCCTCTGTCACTGGTCCAGGGAGAATATTATTGCTGAACTGAAATGGGAGATACTCAAGAGAAGAGCATGACGTGCAGAATTTTGCCCTCAAAAAAACCAACTAAACAAACAAACAAACAAAAAAAGCCTTTTTGAGGAGAAGACAAACAGTGCTGAGAGAGAGGAACTGTGAAATGCTCGGAAGGACTGTGTGGGATTAGTGATTTGTAACAAGGATTGCCAACAGCATAAAAAGTAAGTGTTTCACTGGAAAGGGGGAAATCCCAGAGTCATTATAAGGTAGGCTTGTTTGTTTGGGTCTTTTTAAAAGGGGAAGGGAAAGGGAAATACACAAACACTGGGGCGTCACCTCAGCCTGGCCTGGCTCCTCTCAGCAAGAAAAAGTTTTTCTCGTGTTCGGATGAACTTGGACCTCGGTGCCCGCCTCCCGTGCTCCTGCTGGGCACCCCGAGAGCAGCCGGCTCCTCCTCGAGTACCCGCCCGCAATTAGCACTTGTGCTAACGAAATAGGCAGTATTTGTGCGCACTGTCAATAGGCAGCCCCGGTGCCCCCCGAGCCCCGGCCCTGCACCCGCTCCCGCAAGGGGTTATCCCAGCGCTGTGTGCGGCTTCTCCTGCCAGCCCTACACCCACCGCGGGGTTTGTTCACAAACACCGAGAGCAGGGATCAGACCCGCAGGGCCGGGACAGCCCCGGGACTGGGGACAGCCCCGGGATCGGGGAGAGCTTTGGGATCGGGGATAGCATCGGGATTGGGGACAGCTTTGGGATTGGGGATAGCCCAAGAACCGGAGATAGCCCTGGGATCGGGGATAGCGCCGGGGCAGGAGACAGCCCGGGGACAGCCCCAGAATCACCCACAGCCCCAGAACCGGGGACAGCCCCATACCCAGCCCCACACCCAGCCCCAGCCCCATACCCAGTTCCAGCCCCATACCCAGGCCCAGCCCCATACCCATACCCAGCCCCAGCCCCACACCCAGCCCCACACCCAGCCCCATACCCAGGCCCAGCCGCCGCTCCGCTCCCGGCCCGGCCCCGGCTCCTCCTCCCGCCCGGCCCGGCCCGGCCCGGCGCGGCTTCCCAGGCTCCTCTCGGGGTAAACAGCGATGGCCGCCGAGCAGGGAGGCGGCGAGCCCCGGGACGGCATGGGGAACCACCTGCAGCTGCTGCCCGGTACGGCTGGGGGCTGTGGGGCTGAGGGGAGGGCTGAGGGGCTGTGGGGAGGGCTGAGGGCGGTGAGGGCAGCGAGGGCAGCGGGCCGGGGCCGTGTGAGGCCGGGTCTGTGGGGTCGGGGCCGTGTCTGTGTGGGGCCGTGTGTGTGGGGGGCCGGGTCTGTGGGGCCGTGTGTGTGTGGGGCCGTGTGTGTGTGTGGGGCCGTGTGTGTGTGTGGGGCCGTGTGTGTGTGTGGGGCCGT
>JAWWTY010000022.1:1939995-1961454 GCA_035222235.1 Margarornis squamiger
GCCGTGTGTGTGTGGGGGGCCGTGTGTGTGTGTGGGGCCGTGTGTGTGTGGGGGGCCGGGCCGTGTGTGGGGCCGGGTCTGTGGGGCCGGGTCCGGGTCCGGGTGCGCTGCCGGTGCGGGGGTGGCGCAGGGCCATCCCCGGCCATCCCCGGCCATCCCCGGCCATGCCGCATCCCCCGCGCTCGGGGCCGCGGCCCAGGCGCGTCCCTTGGGGAGCGGGGCGGGGGCTGTGCGGGGGCACTGCCGGGGGACAGGAGGTGTTTTAGGGGCACTGCCCGGCTGTGCCCCCACACACCCCGCTGCACCCCCGCCCCGGAGGAATTGTGCACAGCGACTGCAGCAGAGCCTGCCTTTCTGTGCATTTAGTGCCTCCGGACTGGCAGGAGATCCTGTGGGGTGGGAACCGGCTGGTGCTGAACTGCAGAAAGCATTATTTCACAATGAGCGTGCAGAAGAGAACAGAGCAGTGAGTCCTGCCAATTAACTAAAGTCCATTTCCTATGGGAGGAAATTCTATGAGCATTTTGGGCCGGTATATTTCAAATAATAGGAAAACATTCCCTGAATATTTTAGGAAATAGAGCCTTAATATGTCCTACCTTGTTAGGAGGCTCCTGTCTCTGCACGAAGGCGCTGAGGGCGGGTTGGGCAGTGTTAATGAACCAGTATATAAACTTCTGGGAAGGCCTGATGAGGCAAACGTGAGCCTTGGCATCAGCACTTGTCTAAAATAATAATAATAATAATAATAATAATAATAATAATAATAATAATCCCAGTAAAGGCACGGTGGGGCCGGGCAGAGGCCGGTGTGTGCTCCTGGTGCTGCTGCAGTGAAATGAGTCATCGCTCCGAGCCACCACACAGCGGACACTGTGCCTTTTCTGTGGCAAGAGCCAGCCAAAGTTTGCAGGGCAGACAGTTCTTTCTCATCAGCTGCTGGGAATTCCTTCTGCCCTCAGCAAAAGCAGGGAATCGCCTCTCTGAAAGGCTGGTCAAGCTGCTAATGGTGGGTCTGGCTGGATGAGAGCACACGGGAAGCAGAGGACAATTCCTTTTTTCCCTCCCCTGACCCTGCACTGCTGCCCCACAACCAACAAAAGCTTCCTGTGCTTTCCCTCCATCAAACAGAGCAAAATAATGCAGTTTTGCTCATCTTAATTGTTCATAGTTAGGGTTCCTAACTGAATAAGATGGAAGAGAAATGTCTTACAGAAATGGAATATTTCTAACAATAATTAGGAAGATGACGTCTTGAAGTACTTTAATTAGGTAAAATACCAAGGAGAGCCTGTAACCTCCTTTTGTGTCATGCTGGATCATTTCTTATTGAGCTAAATAAAATGTAGGATGGATGTCTAAGAGCAGGTTCTGTAAACTAGGCATTATTAAAACAAACAAAAAAAACAACCAAAAAAAGTGAGGTGCAATAGAAAGAAGACCATTTTTTAAAGACTGTGTGTAACAAATGTGTGTGAAGGCCAAAGAGAGAAAGAAAAGGTTCTCCAAACCCAGCTTACAATGTTTTCTTCACTGTTCTCTTGTCCTCCCACTCTCATAAACAGTAAAATTAGTGGTGCTCCCCTTTCTTAAAGAAGATTCTTTCCTTGCAGCACCTTGCTTTTGTAAGCTTTGCCTACAGAACCTCTCAGATTATCCCTCCACCTTTTAAATTCTCAGCTCTGGATTATTTCTTAAGAACATACTGATTACAAAGGCAGGCAATGAGACAGACTGTTGTAGATATTTTTCTGCTTATCTTACAACAGCTTTCAAGATCTAAATTATATTTTTCAGCCCCATTGGGATTGTCCATTACCCAGCAGCTCTTGGTGTAAGAATCCTGCAGATTGGTTTATGTTAACATCTATTTTAGATATCATATATTGTATAAATAGTGTGTGTGTTCAGAGAAATAGCCTCAAGTAATGCAGTTACAAATGTGTGATCATTGCATTGGATTTGGTTTGGGTATTTGCAGGCACACATTGTATGGTAATGCACGAAACAGTCAGTGAAACCAGCATTTTAGAGATAATGCTTATTATTATTTCACTATGTTTTAAATTTATTTTAGAATATCTCTACAGATTTTCTACAGATACGTGCAGTATTTATGTTTCCAAAATAAAACATACAGATAACTGTTCTCCTGCTGAAAGTAATGTTATGATTGACACCCAGAACTGAGAAATGGGAAGGAAGCGGTAGTTTTTAAATACTATTTTATCCTGAAATCCTTTAGACTCATGTAGTTTGCTTCCTTTGCTGGGTTTGTGTGTGTTTGGTGCACACACAGCAGAGCCTGGCAGCAGTTCAGTTGTCTGAATTAGCAGCAAGAGTCCCTGCATGAACACACAGCCTCACCGGGCTCAGTACTGCCCTGCAGTTTTGCTGGTCAGGTCTGCACTGCTCCAAACACTGCATTCAGCATCCTGCAGGAAATTAAGTTATCTGGAAACCCAGTGTACAGCCAGAAAACACTGAGAGCTGAGATAAGGAAGTACTGCTATGGGGAAAAGCTGCACTGACAGCCTTTGTTTATTATTTTCTTCCACGAACAGTTGTTCTTTAGCCTTTCAAAAATAAATTACCAGTGTTTGACTGTTTCTGTAGAATGATGATTTTGCTGTAACAGCAAGAAAATTATTTTCCTCGGGTTTACAAATACAAAATTTGCTTCTCTGTGTAAGGGTGTAGCCTGGGAATATTGAATGAATTTCCCTCATTCTCTGATTTTTCTCAGTATCTTAGTCTTTGCTGACTGATTTCTACACAATATTCTGTATGTGCTTATTAGCAGAGAGCGAGGAAGAAGATGACAATGAGATGGAAGTGGAAGATCAAGACAGTAAAGAAGCAGAAAAGCCAAACATCATTAATTTTGACACCAGTTTGCCCACATCACATATGGTATGTTTTTTATATATTGTCCATTCAATCTTGAAGAGGTTTCAATTGGTTTTCTGTAGTTCTATTGTAATGTTAAGTTAAAGATTTAATTTTATTTTCATAGAATCATAAGATCATAGAATGGTTTGGGTCGGAAGGGACCTTAAAACCCATCCAGTGCGACCCCCTGCCATGGGCAGGGACACCTTCCACTAGCCCAGATTGCTCCAAGCCCCGTCCAACCTGGCCTTGGACACTTCCAGGGATGGGGCAGCCTGTGCCAGGGCCTCATTATCTTTATAGTAAAGATTTTTTGCTTAGTATTTGATCTAAACCTACTCTCTGTCAGTGGGAAGCCATTCCCCCTTGCCCTGTACCTCCAGGCCCATGTAAATAGCCTCTCTCCGTGTGTCTTGCTGGCTCCTTCAGGCCACAATGAGGTCACCCTGGAGCCTTCTCTTCTCCGGGCTGGACAATCCCAGCTCTCCCATCCTTTCCTCCCAGCAGAGCTGCTCCATCCTCTGGCCATCCTGGTGGCTCCTCTGGGCTCTCCAGCAGCTCCCTGTCCTCGCTGCAGCCCAGCAGCCCCTCTCTGACTGCCCTGCCCTTGGTTTGCAGTATTTAGGCTCGGACATGGAGGAGTTCCACGGCAGGACGGTGCACGACGATGACAGCTGCCAGGTGATCCCAGTGCTGCCCCATGTGATGATGATGCTGATCCCGGGGCAGACGCTGCCCCTGCAGCTGTTCCACCCCCAAGAGGTTAGCATGGTGCGGAATTTAATTCAGAAGGACAGAACCTTTGCTGTCCTTGCATACAGGTAAAACACACGAGCGGGCTGCTGGTGCTATGCAGCATGTATTTTTAGCACTATTTCTGTGGATACTAAAGCAAAAGCAGATGGTTGCATCAGTTCTGTGGTGAATAACAAGTTGTGCATTGAAATTGTTTGACCAAAATTGTCTTCCAGTATGTCATGTGAAGGTTTTCATGTCATGCTGGGTAGGTGCTTGACAGCATCGCGTTTTTGTGTAGAGAAACAGCAAGTGCTGATCTGCTTCCTTGTTTGAGCATCCTCTTGATTTCAGTAACTGTTTGTTCCGTCTTGCTTAAAGAATAAGCCTTGACCTGAAATGTAAAAATCACATTCTTGTTTTGAGTATTGTATTGTTGCTTGTTTTGTGTATAAATTAGCAAGCACAGACAAATGTTTCACAGTAGAGTTGAGAGACAGGAGGTGATAGAAAAGCAGCAAAGATAAAGGTTAATCAGTGCCAAAAGAAGTTGGGAATGTTCTTCCTTCTTCCTCCCCCCCAATTTACTATGGTTTAATTATGTAGGAGGCGGGAACAGTTATTTTTATAAAGTCCATCTAAAGTCTGTACTTTAAGTACCTGCATTTGAAATGCAGATACATTGGTGATCCCTGTGCTCCCAGAATGTCACCTCTAGACCTTAAAATAAAACCAAAGTAACTGACAAAAGAACACCAACCAAACAAAACATTATAAGTTGCTTTTATAATGGCAAAATAATGATTGTGATTAGTTGAAGGTATTTTACCAGAATTACTTTTTTGGTAAGACTAATTGTGTGCAGACAAACTGACTTGCGGAACCTGAATGAGCAGTGCTGTTCGGAGGGTGGTAGTTTATTAAATTTATCTTTAATTCTGTTATTTTAGTAACTTACGTGAAAGGGAAGCTCATTTTGGAACAACAGCAGAAATCTATGCCTACAGAGAAGAGCAGGAATATGGAATTGAAACAGTCAAGGTGAAAGCAATAGGAAGGCAGAGGTTCAAGGTGCTTGAAATAAGAACACAGTCAGATGGGTAAGAAAATGATGTGTTTAATTCTCCATACTGCAAATCTTGTCTCACCAAAATGTTTTACATTTTACTGCAGGTGCATCTGCCCTTTCAGTCACAGAGTTGTCTAATTGCTATGGATAGTAATTGAATGCTTAGTCAGTAGCTTTGCTGGTTGTTAAGGACTTCTGACATTTTTTCCTTTGTAAACCAAAAGCACACTGAGATTTGTGTATAAATATTTGAATATGAAAACAGGACCTTGATTTTTGCTAACTGCAAGCAGCCTGTCATTTTCAGTTCCTCAAATCCTAAATCTTGTTTCTCTTAACCACTGTCACAGTTTAGTGCATCCTTACCTTCAGCAAGTCTTACCTTCCTTTCTGACTGTTCACTGACCCTTCACTCATGGAAACATGCTGCTTCTCCTGTTAGTGGCTGGCACTTCTTTTCCTGTACTTGTCAAGTGCACTCAAAGCAGCTCTGATAGGGGTATTCTCTTATTTTCTAGTCCTTTTCCATACTCTAGTGTGATCCCTGTGATATATAGATGCTGCTTTGACTAGCTTTTGTCATATTATGTGATTAACACCTTTGTCCATTTATAAAAAATGATTAAGGTCCTGAACATTTAGTAAGAATATGCCCAGTCTTCTCTCATTTTCAAGTTCTTGCTGTCATGCCCTTTACTATGAGCCTCTGTCATTGTCCCTCTCCTGAGCTACAGGCTCCAGCCACTGATCTGTGAAAATGTGAAAATCCTTAGCACAACTGCTAGAGGTTCCTGCAGCTTTTTTTGCAAGGCTTATAAAGTATTTCTCCAAATCTGTGAACCTGAAGCTAACCACCTGTATCCTGCCGTTCAGTACAGTGGCATTGCTGTAGGAAGAGGCCTGGGAGCAGTCAGAGCTCAGCATTTTTGTGCTTTTACGACCTGCAGTTGAAGAAATTAATAGCTGTGCTGCTTGCTATTTGGCACTGTGTAACATTTGGTTCCAAATTGTGCAGCTGAGGGAAGCCACTGCTTGGACACACGGGGGCAGTGCTTGGACAGCTGCAGCAGCAGCTGCTTTGTTACTGAGAGTTCAATGGCCAGAGCTGCTTAGGAAGAATACTGCCATAATTTTTGGTGATTCTGATTACCAAGGGCTTATGGCAAAACATCATTTTGTAATTTATTGTAAGTTACCAGTTCCTTGTTGTCCCTGTAATAAAATTGGAAATTTGTAATGGCATGCACCTCAATATTGCAGCATTTCTGCTGCATAGTACTGATAGAAAGTGAAATCTTTCCACTGGACAGTGTTCTTAGTGGCCACATAACGTATGCTGAACTCTGTGTGGAATAGGTGACCTGGCTGATGCTGGATATTAAAAGCTGATCAGAGTCCATCTCCTATTTCTGCTGATTCTGACCCCTGGCTAAGCACATAAGTGTTTGTGGTTTGGAGATAGCAAACTGCCTTTCAGCCAAAGCACCTTTCTGGGGGGTTTGAGATGGAAGAGATGGCTCTTAGCTTATACCAAAAGTCACTTGAGGAGACAAAAATCTAAATACATGGTGCTGAGATGGTGGAATATCCTGCTGTGTTGCCACTGCCAATCTGTCTGTATTTCTGTCCACCACAATCCCAAAAACACACAGTGCTCTAAAATACAAAGACAAAAACAATGTGATGAGGTTATTGCTGTTCAGATTCTGTAGTACTGTGTAGTGACCGATGCATTACACAGCCCTGTGCTCTGTAAGCAGTAAAATCTCTTTCTAAACCCTTGTCTGTGTGTGTGCACCTCATCCTTTTCTCTCTCTTGGCAGCATCCAGCAGGCCAAGGTGCAGATCCTCCCGGAGCGCGTGCTGCCCTCCACCATGGCAGCCGTGCAGCTGCAGTCCCTGAGCCGCTGCCACGTGTGCCCTCCTGCCAAGCCCTCCTCCTGGCAGGACAGGGCCATCCGCCAGTGGTGGCAGAAGTATCAGAAGGTTAGGAGTCAGTTGTGCGTTTGGTTAAGGGGTTCTTTTCCATTGTTTGGGTGGTATTTTGAAAATTGGGGTAAAATTCCATCAGTTCATCTCTAGAGGAGGAGCACAAGTGGAAAGGTAGGTGCCAGTCTCCTGCTTTTCATAGGATCACAGACTGGTTTGGGTTGGAAGGGACCTTAAAGCCCATCCAGTCCCACCTGGGGGCACCTTCCACTATCCCAGGATGCTCTAAGCCCCATCCAGCCTGGCCTTGGACACTTCCAGGGCTGGGGCAGCCACAGCTTCTCTGGGGACCCTGTGCCAGTTTATGTATGTATTTATTATTTAACCCACTGTTTTGGTCAGTGACGCATAAAAGGGAAGTTACCTTGAAATCTTCTGTTTCGGTAGAGATTGTTGGAACTACCTCCAGAAATGAATACAGAACCCTGGTAATTCCTTGTTGTCAGAAATGCCGAGACAGGTTTTCTGAGAAAATCCTTCTGTTGTCATGTTCAGAAGTCTTGCCTCTCAGTGCATGGTTTGGAAGCTTCACATTGAAGGGCTGCTCCTGGTACTGATAATTTCTTGTACCTTTAAGTAATGAGGTCTGTTTTGTCTCTGTTTTATTAATTTGAACAAGAACTGTCCTTAAAGTCTGCTTATGTTAAGGAATAAATCTTTCTGGTTTTGGTTTCAGAGGAAGTTCCACTGTGCAAGTTTGACATCTTGGCCTCCCTGGCTCTACTCCTTATATGATGCTGTAAGTTCACCCTGTGTGCTCTCAAATAACCTACAGTTAGTTTTATGGTTGTAATATTGAAGTATTGGATAAAATAAAAGCTTTAATTTTGCTGGCTCATAAGTGACATTTTAGCCGTTTATGGTTTTCAGTGTGGTGTGAAAGGATCAGGAAGGGCTTCCCCCTCTCTGTGGTTACTCCCTCCTGCTAGAATGTGTTTTTGGGGTGGGTAACAGAGGTTTTGGTTCCTTCTGCAAAAACAGTTAAAATCTGGAGCTACAAAATAATTCTCTAGTTATTGTAAGTCTTAAAAGCTAACGTCCACTTAGGGAAAATAGCTTACTCTACATTTTGCTTCCCTTTTTTTTTTCCTAAGAAACCAGAAATACCTATGTATTTAAACTAGGCTTTTCTTCCAACAAAAGGAAACCTTGATGGAAAGAGTCAAGAGGCAGCTACATGAATGGGACGAAAACCTTAAAGATGAATCTCTTCCAGCAAACCCAATAGGTATGAAATTATTGATTGGACCGACTCAAACTTGGGTTATTATTTTCTTAATTTCCTAAGAGAACACGGCTTCGATAATTCCGTGTTACAGAGTGAGTAGAAGGTCAGGGATTGATGTCTGTGGTAAATTCTAACAGACCTGCTGCTCTCTCATTTCCAGATTTTTCTTACAGAGTTGCTGCCTGCCTGCCCATTGATGATGCTTTGCGTATCCAGCTGCTTAAGATAGGCAGTGCTGTGCAGCGGCTCCGCTGTGAGTTAGATATCATGAACAAAGTGAGTACCTTGGCTTGCCTTGCCCTCACTTGGTCTGGCCATAAAAAATACAGGTGTGACTGTTGCAATCTCTTCACAAAAATGTGTGAGTTTTCCAGCTACTCCTTCTAGAGAGTGAATTTCTCTTATTCCTTCTCCTTTAAAAGTTTGCTCAAGAAGGAGAATGATCTCTCAGTGCTGGATTTGGTTTGGCAGCAAGCAAGAAACAGTATTTGCTTTTGTTAGAAAACAGCATTTCAAGGCTTCACAGCACTTTTTTAGCCAAGAGATGGCGCTGTAAGTCCAGTGTTGCTCATAGGCATCTTATGAACATCATAACCCCACAGAGACACTGCAACCAAGCATCGTTTTGCCATGGAAACCTGTGCATTTTGCAGCAAAAAATAAGCCTTTGTAGTATTGATCTATTGAGTGTCAGTCAGGACTTCCCTTTGTCTTTGTTGGCACTGAATTATATTGTCCTTTCAACTGCTTTTCCTGTTACTGAAGCCAGGTACCTGTTTCTGTGCTTATTTTAAGGAGTGTACACAACTCACAGGTAAAACAGTGTGAATTCCACTCCAGAGTGCTAACTGTAGTCACTAGATCGGTCTGGAAGTGGAGGGATGGAATTAGGTAGCTGCTAAATTGGGCCCTCAGAGTGCTGTGTGAGCATTAGGTTACAACCTGTGAGTAAGGGTGACTTAAAAGAGTGAGGGAGAGTAGGTGTTGAAGGTCCCTGGTAGGAGAGAGGGCCAGCGGAGCTTCCAGGGGGAATTGGAGAGAGCTGGTGGATGATAAATGATACTTGTGTAGTAGAGCAATTGTCCTCCCTCAGTCCCATGAGCAGAGTGTTGAGAGTGGGGCAGAACCTGTGCCAGCTGCAGGGAGGGAGCTGGAGGAGCTGAGATGCAGCCACAAGCTCTGAGGAGAGGAGAGAGTGAAGACTCACATGGGGCTGTGGCACCACGAGGGCAGGGCAGGACTCGGAGCTCGGGGGCAGCTGAAGCACAGGCAGGTTTGCTCCAGGCTTTAGGAGGATCTGCACTCACACAGGGCTTGGCCAAGTGGAGACCCTGAGCACAGCCATTGTATTCCACAATACAGGCAAAATACAGTCTGGGGGTGGGGGGGGTTTCACAGGCATTGCCCTTAAAGAGCAGTAGAAGTAATGCACCTCCTGGAAATTAATGGTAGCTGATTTACTCATTTACTGAGTTAAATTACTGAGTTAAATACTTATTTTCTGGGCAGTGTCAGTGATGAATTGCTTGGTTCTACTTTCTAGAAATTGTAGAAGATGGATTAATCTGTTCTAATCTCCAGGAGAAAGATCAATATGTTTTACCTATTTTTCGTGAGGAAATTAAGCCCATTGATCTACAGTGCTCTCAAATTTTAGAAAGCCTTAATGATTACATTTGTACTCATCTGCCTTTTCTGTGTTGTAGTTTAGAAGAGCAAAGGTTGTTTTTTCTAAATTAGCTTTTGGAGACCTTAGAAGGTTGGCTCATTTATTATCTTTGTGTAGTCAGATAAAAAACTGTGTGTGGATCTTTTTGTGGGGGAAGTATATAAAAATTGTTATGTCTTTTAGATAAAAATTAATGTTTAAATAATTAAAATGCATAGAAAAAATATCCTTTCCTGGAAAGGGAAAACAGACGTGATTGCTGCTCAGATAACCAAAATAATTGGTACAAAATCTGTTCTGAGGGGAAGGGAGAGACATTTTTATGATTTGTCACTGCTGACAAATGTCTGGAAATGAATGAAATTGCCCTCTTGTTTTCCCTTTCCAAGTGTACATCCCTCTGCTGTAAGCAATGCCAAGACACAGAAATAACTACCAAGAATGAAATATTCAGGTGAGTTTATTGCTCTGAATCTGGGGGAGGTTCTTGCTCAGAAACCCTGGCACAGCAAAGCAGATTCATCTGGGTTTTGTCTTCGAACTGCTGTGTTTTCCACAGCTCTAACAAAATTGCAGTAAATATTTAGAGGGAGTTTTCTTTACAAAACAAACCTGGTTACTTGAGCTTTTTTAATGAAAAGTGAGGAAAGCTGGGGTATGCTGTAAGAGAATTTAGTGGTGTGCCACACACCCAGTTTATGAGATCCCAGATTTTATTTCTTATCACTTCCATCATCACTTTTATGTGTCAGCAGCACATTAAAATGCACTAATTGGGTGGTATAAATGGTGTCCCAGCATGTTGTCATGCAAGGAAGGTGTATGTGTGTCATTAAGCATTGTGATCCCTGTTTTATTTTAAGAATATGGGGTTATCCCTAATAACTACAGTATGGTCCCATTCTATATTTGACCTGTACAGCATCTTCCATGTTTAACAATGATAAGACTGTACATTTCCCAAATAATTGTTGCTTCTGGTAGTTTTATCACTGTTTTAGTCTTGAATATCAGCCCATCCCCTATGATAATGTGAGGGTTAAAGATGTCTTGGTTTAACAAAGACTCCCCCTAGTTTTCCTGTATCAGTGTGATAAGGAGCTGATGTGATAATTAAAAGCCATTTCTTATCTTCTAATCAAATAATGGATTGCAGAAAGCACAATTCCTACTGGGTCAATATGATGTGCTTTCACAGGAGGTGATCAGAGGTTGGTGCAATGAATGGACATTTTTGCATCCATTTAAAGTTAGATTTTAATTGCTTTTATTAGCAGCTGCTATTTAAAAGCAGCAAGTAAAATAAATTATGAGTCTATCGTGTACTTTGCTGCAATTTTGAGAAAATTTGACCCATGACATTTCACATCAGCATCTATTTTCTTTCAGTTTGAATAATATAATTAAAGGTACTTTTTGCAGGGGTGAAAAAAGTTGTTATATTGCCATGGGGAAGTGTTTTAGGAGTGGCTGGCAGCTTTCCCTCTGTTTACGTGTGCCAGCCTTTGGTTTTTGGTTTCTCCTTGAGCTCTGACCTCCTGACTTGCCTTTGCAGCCTGTCCTTGTGTGGGCCCATGGCAGCGTACGTGAATCCCCACGGGTACATCCATGAGACCCTCACTGTGTACAAAGCCTGCAACCTGAACCTCAGCGGGCGGCCCTCCACGGAGCACAGCTGGTTCCCTGGGTAAGGCTGTGGAAAGGGATTGCTGTGACATGGGAATGGGAAATAGTTCATTGTTAAGCACATGTCATCGTTTTGCTCGGAGGAAAAATAAGGAAGCAAATTTAGACTTATTCAAAACACGGAAAGAAACGAAAAAATCACATAAAATATTTTCAGAATTTATCTTTATAATGTTTTTAAAATGGAGAAGTCTTAAGTTTTAGAATCTGATTTTTATGAACAGTTGGTTGGCTGGGAGTTTCTTTGTGTATAGTTTTGTATAAGCTACAGCTGAAATAATTGTTTTCACATAGCTTGCTTGGAGCATCAAGTGCAAATGAAAATCAGAATACATAAATTGGGTAGAAGTTATTGACTCTATATTTATACTATTTATTCCAAAAACATTTCAGTAGCATATTCTACTGAAATACTTTGTTTTAGATCTAAAAAACTGAATAAATGCTACGTGAAATACAGAATGACCAACATTTGCATTGATCTGGTTATCTCTGATTTTATTTTATTTTTAATGAGTGTGTCTCTGAGACAGTAGCAGAATGAACTGTCAGGATGTGAGTTTGCTTAATAATGACAAGGATTTTTCCTGGATGGTCATGTAGGGACTGAGCAATGACTTGGAGGGAGTGTGGCATTTCTGTCACAGGACATGCACATTTTAACACTCCCTGAAGAAAACTTGTGGCTTCTAATATCCATGTTAATATTTCTCCTCCTTTTGTGTTTTCTCAGCTCTTCTCTGAGGGCTTTGAAATATTCATGTTCTACCTTTTAAAGCTGTTAAGGAAGAGCTCTGTTGCTGTGGGATGTGCAGCTCTAAGAGCAGGGCAAAAATCCCTTTTATTCCCATTAAGTAACTTACTCAGAGAGCCATTTTCTGACCTTCCTTTAAGGCACTCAGCATTTCCTCACAGAGCTGAGAAGTGTTAAGGAAAAGCTTGGGTTGTTTCCTCTCTTTGAGGGCTGTTTTGGGGGCATGGAGTTTGTGTTTTTTGTTTTTTTCCCTAAGTTTTTTAAACTCTGCAGGGTTTTAAATGGGAATTGGGCCCTTTCTCTTTGCAAATGCAGGGCCTTTACTTTTCCCTGGTGAAGTATTTTAAAGTGCCTTTTCCTTGTATGCAAAGGAGCCTTTCTGTTGCCCCCGCAGGTACGCCTGGACTATAGCGCAGTGCCGGATCTGCGGGAGCCACATGGGCTGGAAGTTCACGGCCACCAAGAAGGAAATGTGCCCTCAGAAGTTCTGGGGGCTGACCCGCTCCGCCCTCCTGCCCCGCATCCCCGAGGGGGAGGACGACTCCGACCACGAGGGCTCCCCCTTGCTCTGCCTGTGACCTGCTCACCTCCCTGCAGGGGCTGGGGCAGGGCTCCCTCAGATCCATCTGCTCAGTTCTGCTTCTGATGCTTCCTTACACCTGAAAACCCCCAGAAGCCCCAAGCGCAAGGCCGAGGAACCAGGGCGGGTCACCCCTCTGGGGAGTGCTGTGCATCCACGGGCTGTGCTTTCAGGCACCCCACGGCTGAAGGCTGAGCCCTTAGAGCAGAGCTGAGGAGAGGGGGTGACTCGAGACACTGAGAAATGGTGGGCCATCTGCACAGAGACATGAGACACTGAGAGACCTCTGATCCGTGTGGACAGACTGGAGACTGAACTTTCCCCTTTATAATTTCCACTTGCAGTGAAGGCAGATGGGCAGGAACTAAAATCACAAATAAACAGTCTGATTTATGCAATATCCCCCGATGGTAGATACCAGTTACTTGCTGCAGAGTATTTTCCATAATATTGTTACAGGTGGTTTTGCTGAGAATCTGTGGTTCTAACTCTGAAGTACTTCAGGTTTTCTGCTTGTGCTGTTGCTCGGATATTTGCTGAATAACCATCGAAGAGAGGGCAAGACTGAAGTATTTCTCACTGCTGTGAGTGTTGGTGGCAGTGCTGCAATGGGCAAAAGCAGGAGCTGTCTCACAGGATGCAACCCGTGGGAAGTGTTTGTTCCTTACACGTTGTCTGATCTATTTAATCAGTTTGACTTTAGAAGTCTTCAATTTTAAACTGTTTATAAAAAATACACAGGTCAGTCCCAGGGCATAAATAACATTGTCATTTGCTGTTGAATGTGCTTCAATCACTTGTCAAAATTATTACTGGAAAGGTTTGCCAGCAGAGGTACCCCGAATTGTCTGAAGGACTCTCTACAACACCCCATTGAGGTGATTTTTTAGGAGTATTTATTGTGACGAGGGGGAGGCAACATACCTTTAATTATGTTTTCTTTTCCACTTGCAGATCATAAAGTAAAATTTCAACATTTTCACCTTACAAAGAGGACAAGTTTGTAAAGGAAACAGAAATGAAGGCAGTGCTTTTTGAGGGGAGGTTGTCTTTGGGTAGCTTTTTGGGTTTTTTTTTTGTCTTGGTGGGTTTTTATGTCTGAAGTTTTGTCTGGCCTCCAGAAATCGGGTGCCAAACTGGGACAGCTTTTGCCACTGGTTTATTGGGGTGGTTTTTCCCTTGGCATTCACTTTGGTGATGGAAGCTGGCGATTTCTCCCTGTGTTTATGCACATACACACTTGTTTTTCATGTGGAGCTTTATCCTTCACTCTTTATTTCTTCACTTGTTAAATACAATGACACAGAAGTACGGAAGGTTTAAGACATGAGGCACTAGTTGCTTGTTCTCTATCAGGCAGCAGGCAGATGTAGCAAGGACAGATCCCTTCAGCTGAGGGCCAAGTCCAGGCTGGCCACAGAGGAGCTGATTCATGTTAGAGTGGTACCTGCAGCTGCAGCCCCCAGGTGTGACACTGCAGGATGCTGAGGTGTTTGTCACGGCAGGTATGTGGAAACTGATGACTGTGTAACTCAGGTTTAGTTCTTTGAAGCTTTCTACTTCTGTGCTTCTGTGATCTCCTTTGTTCTCCTTAGACACCCTTAATTCCATGTTTAATTCCGTGTGCAGTGCTCTGCCTCACCAGTGACCTGTGAAAAGCTGTGCTTGGGATACAGCTCTGAGCAAACGGGGTGAATGATGGCTCGTCGTGGAGAAAACATTCTGTGTGTTGATTCTGTTTCTGTAATAAGCTTTGCAAAGGGTGAGGTGCCAAGCACTGGTGTGAGAGGGAGGCTCTGAATCCTCTGCACTGGGATAACCACTGGAACCATGCCTGGCTTCCCTCACCCTGCACACACAGCACACAGCTTGGCTGGAGCCTTGGGTTATTTTCCCTCTCAAAATCCCTCCTATCTCTTGTTCCCATGGCCCTCAGTGGGGCTTGGTGGTGGCAGGAGGTTTGGGGGTGTTTACAGAACTTTCACTGAGGGAATGGGGAAGGGGTTTGCAGGAGGATTTTCTCAGCTATCACTGAACTTCATAAGGCCTTTGGGGTTTTGGCTCAGTCTTTTGGATTGCCTCAAGTAAAGGTGGTGTTTGTTGGCAATGTGTGAATCCAAAATAGGAATATTTTTGGTATTGTGTGTATATAGTCAAATGTAAACTAATATAACGGAGATAAGTCGGCTAAATTTAGCAGTAATTTAATGTCATTGTTGGTGATGCTGTTCATCTGCCTGACCTGTGGAATGTTTGCCATGTCGAAGTCCATGACACTTTCCAGGTTGGAAACCAGTGTGACCTGGGTGGATCAGTGATGAATCCTGTCAGGAATTGCAGTGAGTGAGCAGAGTGCACAGCACGTGGTTTCCAGGGTGGGGGGGGGGAGCTGGGGTGGGCCTGGCCATTGATTCGGGGTTTTATGCTTTTCTCTATTTTGAAGAGAAAACTACTGGGTTGGGATTATGGAAAATTATTACAAGTACAGACACTGGATGCTTTTGAGAGCTAAAGCAAAGGAAATGACATTTTATGATAATTTACTACATTTATCCCGTTCTTGGGTTGTAGCTTCATGCAGTCATTAATCCAGAGGCTGCTGCCCCAGGGGATCGTTGTTCTGCTCTCCCACCATCCTCCTCTGCCAGGAGATGTGGGAATGGGGCTGGGGCAGGGCTGGGCTGGGGTGTGGGGAGGGGAGGGGAGGAGTGTCCTGCAGGCAGCAGGACTGAGGGGTCACAGGACCCCTCTGGAGCACAGACTCGTTTTCAAGCTGTCATTGCAACATCACAATCAGAGCATGTAATATTGCAATTTTCATCTATTTTAGTTTAATTTTGATTAATAGGTAGAATCACGTAGGCCATTTGCACACTGGGTCTGAAACATGTTCAAATCCTCTTTGTTTTTTAATAATGCTATTTTTGTATGTGCTGCAGCTCATTTGTTCCTCTCACTGCCACCTTTAATTGCTTGGCGAAGCTGGTGAGGGGCAGCCCCATCTCCTCTCTAACTCCTCCTCTCTCTGCCTTTTGGGACAACTTTTCTGACAAATCTTGTTGCTTGCAAACATTTGCAAAGAATAAAATTCAATTTGTTTCAAAACTCAACTGTTCTTTTGCCGATTGTTGGGATGGGGAAAATGAGGTGCTTGGGTTTACGCTGTTTTAAACAGGTTGGCTGCAGAAGTGGTGTGGAGTGAAAGAGTTTTGGCTTCAGTCTGTGCTGGCTCCACTGGCACAGGACAGAGAAGGTAAGGAGGGGTGCTCAGGTGGGAGGGATGCTCGTCCAGGGCAGCTCCTGCCCTCCCTCCCCACGGCCTGGGGCACTCCTGGTTGGCATTTCCCCACTCCTGCCGTGGTAGACCCAGGTTTATGGGCTCTGGGGGAGCACTAGTCCTGTTCTTTCCCCTCAGAAGGCACCCAAGCCAGTCGGGCCTTTTAATCATTTTTACAGCCCATTACATCTTGAGAGCACAATAAAAGCTCTCATTAATCCCCCAAAGCCATCGGGGAGGGAAAGGCGTTTGTGTTATTTACCATTTTGCCCTTCCTGGGCTGGTCCCTCCTGGAGCAGGGGAGGAGTGCAGGGAGACCCCCCAAACCCGCTCTGGGGGCTCTGCACGGGCGCTGAGCCCCCTCCTGCTGCTCCAGGAATATGTGTGTGTTTTGTTTTTCTTTGTTTCGTTTCATTTGTTTCATTATCCCTCTGAGGACAAGGGGGGAAACAGGAACTGCCAGTCTGCAACTCTTTCCAAGGGTGTTGGAAGGGGCCGTGGCACCGGGGAGCTGGGAATCTACCCCAGCACTACATTTTATCACTTGTCTCCCTCCCAGGATTTCAGGAGCTCAATAAACTGCACCAAGGAGGCTTCCATTTAATTATATCATTCAATTAAACAGCATCATGTTCTCATGAGATCTGCCTTATTAACATACCACTTTCCTTCTTCCTCAGGTTCCCCAGTACCCTCAGAATAATTCACAGGAACCGATTTCCTAGGAAAAGAAAGGCAGATGGGAAGTTGTATGAAAGCTGGCAGAGGGATTTCTTTCAGCACTGCTCCGCTGTTGCCATCTAGTGTTGCAAAGTGATACCAGAGGAAAATGGAATCCAAAGGGTTTTATTGGTTACCATGGTTTTGTAGGAAAACTTCAACCTGCAATAAAGTTTATACACACAAGAGCTGCTCCCACTTAATTTTTTTTTGTATTTTAACAGTACACCAAAAACCCCCCATGTTCATGGAGAGCAGCCAGGAAGAGCACTGCTCCAAAAACCCAACGTCCCAAGGCAAGGAACCTGGAGCTCCCCTCTGTTAATGTTAATTACCATTAATAGTTTGTTTCACACACTACAGACCCTTCACCAGCTCTCTGGATTTAGTTACCAGGTGGTAAGTTACTGGAAAACTACTGAAGAGACAAAAGGTTCATGATACTGACTCAGTGAAATATCTTGTTAATCTGAAATTGATTCTGGAATTCTGCAAAATAAAAATACTTACAGAAAACAGAATAGTTTTATGTGGTCAGACTCTTTGGGAACTGCTGTAATGAGCAGTTCCCTGTGGTATCTAGCTTTAACTACCAAGAATTAAATTAGACCTCATTACTTCCAGACACTGTCACCTTCCCAGGCACAAAACCCCCTCCATGATTTTATCTAGAGGACACGAACACTTTCTCTGAAGATAAAGTCAGAACGAGAAAAATCTCCATGTCACCTCTAGTGCCCTAAAGTCATGATAAAGCAGTAATTATTATCACTACATACAACAAAGAGAGGTAGAAAATGTGGGATTTGGCAAATAATGCTTTACATTATTAGAAAATTAAACCTCTCCTTGCAGAAATGATGATGTTAAATGTCACAAAAGCTTACTGGCTGCGAGGGACAAAATACTCCCTGGGCTCTCAGTTACAGGCAGATCAGGACGCAAAGAGTTCTCTCTTATTATTCATTTTACAACCTCTTCAGGCAGCTCAGCAGTTCCTCTTTATCCATGTGGTATCCACTCCTCTTCCACTCTTCCCTCAGCTGCTGTAGTGCTGTTCCAATTTCTTTGCCAGAAGTCACTCCCATCTTCCGCAGGTCGTGGCCACTGACAGGGAAAGTGGGAACTGTCCAGTCCTGCATTTCTTTCAACAGCTGTTCTTCTCCTTGGTACTTCAGGAGCTCGAAGATCTTGGAATTTGTGTTGGCTTCCCTAGACTAGGAGGAAAAAGGAAAAAAAGAGAGGATTCACTATGGAGCAGCAGAAAACAGCTCCAACTGTGCTACTCCCCTTACTAGGCAAGATCTGGACAAGCTGGATCTATGGCAGCAAAGATCTCTCCTGCCTCACAAGGGTTAAAACTCAGTCCTATCTTAGAGGCTCGGGGAGATCCTTGAAGACACCCTGAATTCCAGATAATAGCTGGAACCATTATCTTCATCCTCCAACTGGAAAGGAACCTTAAAGATCATCTGGTTCCATGGGCAGGGGCATCTTCCATTAGCTCAGGTTGCTCCAAGCCCTGTCCAACCTGGCCTTGTTTGAAAAACACACCAACCAACCCCACCTTACTGAGCTGCAACCAATAATATTTACAACATGAAAGATATTCCTCCAGTTTCTGTGACAATATTACAGTGGCAGCAATCCAAAGCTGGCTAATAACTTCTATCAGTACATCCCACCCTTGTGATGAAAACACCATGGTCTTTAAATCACTGGCAAAAAATTGTTCAAGACAATTGTTTAAGGCTCTTTTTTCCCCACTAGGCCATGTCATCTCTGCTGCTCTGTAGGACTGGAAATGGAGGTGCTTGTGAAGAGCCAATAAAAGCAATATGAAATGCACTCACATCCATCAGAAAGTCCTGGTATGGCCTCAGTGGTTCCGGCCCCGCAGCTTTGGTTAATTCCTGCCGGTGCTTCACTAGGAAAAGGCCCAGGTTTTTTTCCTCTTTGGAGATTTTCAGCCTCAGGTCAAGGTTGGTGACATCCTCCTTCCCCTTGAACAGGGATGTCAGGACAGTCATCGGTTTTGGAGACAGATTCTGAATGTTTTTAGTGACTCTGGCAAATTCCTCTAAATTCCCATCAGGTGGGAGCCCTAAAGGGATACACAGAAGAGCAAGAAAGCATTAATAAGAAATGTGGATGTTAACACACAAAAAAAAAAAATCTAATTTCTTTCTGAGCAAAACCAAGTTTTATCTGACTTTGCCACACTGCAAGCTCTGTTTGTATGTGATACAGGAGGAGGAAATCAATCTTCACTTCACCTTACCTATGTATTGGGCAATATCCAGCTCATACATAAGCTGAACCAAATGATTTACATGGTTTCCAAGGAGAATTTTTTTCAGTTCCACCCAAATCCTTTCTCCTGATATTCCAGCCAAACCTTTGGCATTCTCTTTAATTGCCTCCAGTGTAGTAGGTTCATGATCTCCAGGTTTCTCTGCAATTCTTCCATAAAATCTGCCAAAGAAAACCCCTGGATGTTAAATTAAGAACAACTATTCCACTCACAATCACAAAATCATTTAGCTTGGAAAGGAAATACGACAACTACAACTGTTTTTACATCCCTGATCTCTTCTTGTGTGCTTCTGAAACCTTGTCCAGCTCATTTCTTTGTCTAGGAAAGGCAAAACCTCTCACCTGAAATACCTCAGGATTCGTAAATAATCTTCTTGTATTCTCTCACTTGCCTTCCCCACAAATCTGATTTTCTTGCTTTTCAAGTCCTCATAGCCATTAAAAAAATCATACAGTGTCCCATCCAAACCTAGAAAAAGAAGGAAAAATAAAAGAATAACATGAATTTATGAATGTGGTTGACACAACTAAACACTCTCATTTGAAATATGGAAGAGAAGTTGTGTGATTTGACCTGCTTTGTCAGATCAGCTCATGTATTTGTACAGACCTTGCAGCTGACAGCAGGAAAATCAAACACCACTGAAACAGACAGAATTTACTGGCTGAACTGGAAATATCATGTGTATTTATAAATATAAATATTTATAACACTTGCTATTAAATATAACACTATTCAATAATTGTAATTATTATAGATAAATATATTACCTAAATGATTTTAGCATATATTAAATAATTATTAAATAGTAAAAATTAAGCAATATTTAAATATTAGAAATAATTAAGCATAATAGTTATTAGATATAGTTATTAAATAATATTATAAATACATAAAAATTATATAGATACATTATATTTGTTATTTAAACATAATTAAATATTTGCTATTACATATTTATAACATTTGCCATTATAACTATCATGTAATTATTATACATGCTATTATACATACTATTATACATATTATATATACTAACAAACATAAATATTTGCTTTTCGGGTACCTAAGAACATGGAATTGACAGTGAGGTCCCTCCTCTCGGCATCCTTTTGCCAGTCAGTGGTGAACTCCACCTCGGCGTGCCGTCCATCGGTGACAACATCTATTCGAAGAGTGGTAATTTCAAAATTCTGGTCATGGAGCTGCAAATCCCACAGACATCGTTACTTGACACGGCCATGGAAGGGAAAACCTCAGCCCTGTGTGTTCTTTCAGCCTCGTGTTTGTACACACTGAGAAACAGGAAGCCCTGAAAACAATCCCTGCATTGCTTGTTTTCTGCAGAGTGCAGGAACATGCCTGCAGAGGATGGACTGAGAGCAAGGCACAAACAGAACTTGGGAAATCAGGAGCAGGAAACATTAGGATCAACTTCTCCACGTTATCTAACATGTGGGTGGTCTACATCATCTTTTCTGGTGCTGACACAGCAGCATGAACATTAAAATATGATACTGAACTGAATCTCCAAACCGCTCCATGCTTTAGAACAGGGTCTCACTTACAGCCCTGCTGTGAGGCTTTAACAAAGAAGGGGCACACTAATAGTTTTCTCCTGGTCAGGCTGCACATCCCCAGGTACTCAGAAAAGATCCAAGTCAAACCCCAACCCACCCTGGCCGTGATGGTTCCGTGCTTCTCTCCTTTGTTGTTGATGAGACGCACTCCAGCTGAGGTGAACATCTCCTTCATCTCTGCGGGTGTGGCTGTGGTGGCAAAGTCGATGTCTTGTGGTGTCACTCCGCTGAGTAAATCCCTCACGGCACCTCCTGCTATTCTCAGCTCATAGTTCTTCTTCTCAAACATTTCTGGGAAGGGAAGAAAGCACCATCTCACACAGAACCAGAGCACAGTGCCAGCCTTCTCACAAGTCAGGGTCACACATGTGGGAACACACACTCAAACATGCAGGAAGCAGCAAGGACCTCTCTTTTGCACCATGCAAAATGCACTGATTCGGGGCACAGCTGAGCACCCACATGTATTTGCCCTGTCACTTGATATATTTGTTTTTCTGGAGCATTTCTGACAACCGAAATATTGGCAGGTTGCTAATCGATGCTGTGGATCATTTTTGGGGATGACAAGGGAACAGCACTTGGTTTTCTTATGGCAGAGAGAGTGAACTGTGAGCCAAATTCCTTCAGGAACAATCTAGTCATGGAATCACAGCCCACAGAGGGGAAACCCAGCTCTGCCAGGTCCCTGGAGACAGATGAGAGGACTGGGGTGTTCAGCCTGGAGAAAAGAAGGCTCTGGGAGACTTTAGAGCCCCTTCCAGTGCCTAAAGGGGCTTAGAACAAGGCTGAGGAGGGACTTTTCTCGAGGGCATGGACTGACAGGAGAAGGGGGGATGACCGTAAACTGAAGGGTAGATTTAGATTAGATGTTGGGAAGGAATTTGCTGTGAGGGTGGGCAGGCCCTGGCACAGGGTGCCCAGAGAAGCTGTGGCTGCCCCAGCCCTGGAAGTGTCCAAGGC